>JAKEPQ010000853.1:0-19520 GCA_024500445.1 Entomyzon cyanotis
GTGGTGGTGGATGATACCACCTCAGGAACTGCTGGGGAGCCGAGTAGTCCCAGTACAGCAGGGTTTCACTAGTGGCAAAACATCCCAGTCGAAGTAACATGATAAGTCCCTCCCCAAATTATGTAAATCCCCCTGGCTGTAACCTAACCCCTGACTCCATCCCTCCCTTCTCCCCATTGGTTGTAGTGTTCCCCCCGCCTCCTCTCCCCTGACCCCAGGTGATCCCTATATCTAGGGACACCTGGGGCTCTTCCTCCTCTTTCATCCTGGACCCCTTCGGAATAAATATCTGGAACATCCAGCTGATTGAGCCTCTGGATTCTTCGTCTCTGGTAACGCGTGAGCTATCCGGCTCTCTGGGTGAGTGAGAATCTGTGCCTTACACCGGCTCAGGTGTGAGAAGGGTCTTTCTGTACAGCACCAGAGCAGTGCTGGCTGGAGTGATCTCTCAATAGCCTCAGAGACACTTTTGGTAAACGCAGAGGCCCGTTCCACCCCTCCACCCCCTGTCTGCGTTAAGTGGCGCCCGAACAGGGACATAAAAAATCCCTGAAAGTGTCTCGAAAGGCTTTATGCCATAGATGTCACGATCGGAGCAGCTACTTCCCTCGAAAACAGGTCTAAGTTTTATTAGATCTGTTTAAAGAGGCAGCTGAGAAATCTCCATTTGTCTGGGACAGGAGAAATCGGCTAAAACCAGAGAGCCACACCGAAAGTTTTTTTTTACACTCTCGGAAGCCTCGAGGTGGTAAGTGAGGCTTTGCCGGGGTGAATTTTTCTTTTGTTTTTTTTCTTATTTTTTCTTTCGGTGTTGGGAAGAATTTATTTGGGGAATATGGGTGGGAAGTTAACCCATCCCCAATCAGAGCTTTATACCTCCCTTAAAACCACCCTTAAGTCAGATAATTCCCAGTTTTCTAAGGGGAATTTAAAATCTTTTGTTCGATGGATTTTTAACATCTTTCCAAATGTTTCTGTAGTTTCTGTTCAGTCTCTTAGTTTCTGGGATAAGATCGGGGAGAAACTGACGGTTCTCACACAGGCTGGGGATCAAAGAGTTGCTAAATTTCTCCCTTTGTTTGTAGTGATTTATAAGTCTGTTAAGAACTCTAAGACTCAGTCAGTTCTGCTGAAAAATTCAGACCCTTTTTGTGCTGTCTCCCCTGTGTCTGTTCCCTCCCCCGCTGTCCCTAAACCCCCAGAACCCCAGGGGGGGAGAAGCTCTCTCTCCCCTATCCCCTGCTCCAACCGGGACTGATCACCCCGGTCCGAGCCTGTCCCTCACCCTCCTTCCAGCACCCCAAAACCTCCCTACCTTGACTTCATGTTTCTTACAAGATGGCGGAAGCCACGTGTTACCCCTTTCTCCTGTGGGACAGGACCCGGCCCGCGTGGCATAACAAGCCGGGGTGCTTTGTTCATATCAGTTTAAAACTCCCGGGTTAGCGTCGGTCCTGCTCCCCGCAGTATCGGGTGTCCCTGCGTCGGCCCCGCTCCTCGTGGTATCGGGTGTCCCTGCGTCGGCCTTGCCCCCCGCGGGGAGCTCTCACCCGGGCACGGGCCCCTCCCTCGTTCACCCCCCCCCTTCCCGGCGGCGCTACTCCTGCGGCCCCGCTCCTCCCTGGTTCCCATGGCAACGGGGCCGGCCAGCGACAGACGGGGAGCCGTCCCCACCGTGCCCGGTCCCGGCCTCGGGCTGCCTGTTCCTCTTCGGAAGAGGAGAGCAGCGATTCTGAGGAGGACCCCGGCTTGAAATACGCAGGCAAGCCGCACAGGAGGGACACTGGGGAATAGCAAACAAAATCTCTGTCACTGCTGCCCCAGTGCATTATAACAGGGCTGGAGGGAACCCCCGCTGGGACGCCCTCCCATATGCACAGATAAAAGAGATGTGCAAGGCGGGGGAAGGATTTTGGGCGTGACTCCCCTTATTTTAAGAATCTGCTCCAAGCTACCTTTGCTGCAAATGTATTAGTTCCACATGATATAAAAAATCTTATGGCATGTCTTCTGTCACCGGGGGAATACATGCTGTGGGACAGAACTTGGAGAAAACAATTAAAAGACCTCCTGCAGGTATATCACAGAGATCCTAACAGGGCTCACTTAACACTAGATGATCTTTGCGGGGAAGGAAACCTAGTTAAACCCCAGGATCAGGCGAGACAATTGCCTGAACTGATTTTAGAAGATATCAAAAGAGAAGCTGACAGGGCTTTGCTCTCAACTCCCTCGGACTCCACCCCCTCTCTAAATTTCTCCACCATAAAACAAGCAATCGATGAGTCCTTTATAAAATTCTTCGACAGACTAAAAGAGTCAGTCGAAAAGCAAGTTGGGAATTCAGAAGCCCAAAAGGAGCTGCTGCGTGCATTAGCTATGGCAAATGCTAATGAGAGTTGTAAAAAAGTCCTCCGAGCCCTTCCTCCAGACCCAGCGCCTACCCTCAATCAGATGATTGAGGCTTGCACCAAATTAGCATCCCCTGAGGCAACCATAGCCCAAGCAGTTTCACAAGGGGTAGCAGAAGCACTGGCAGCATCACAGAAAATACCTCGTAGATGTTATAATTGTGGGAGTTTTCAACACATGGTCAAAGACTGCCCTGAACCAAAGCGTGTTAAGAGAAATACTAACAAAAATACTGAGGCTGTGCCCCCAGGCTGTCCCTGCCAGCATCACCATCAGAAGGACCAGGGAAACGGACGGTGAAGCGCGGCACGGCTCCGCGCACAGACACAAATCTTACAGCCGTCTCTCCCTGCCCTGCAACCCCTGCCATGGACTGTAACTGCACACCACACAGCGGAACAGACAAAAGACTCCGTCTTGTAAGTACTGATACACACCACTTCCGCAATGGAAATCAACAACACATATATGTAAATTTTGAAAACCCTTTTGATAAGACTGTGGACATCTTGGTAGTTGGGGACACTAAGCACGGTCCACCTGAACTTTCTATTTTAACTGAGGTGCACAAAGTAGACCCCAGTGGACAAGTACAAATTTCTGTCTCCTGTAACAACACTCCCTGGTTTCTGTCAAAGGGTCAGGTGGTAGCACAAGCTATCATACTACCTGAAAACCACCCCAGGTGCCACAGAACACCTTCCATATGGTGGACAGAGGTTGTGGGCGCAGACAAGCCCATGATGCATTGTAAACTACACAATGATAAATCCACTGCTTACCTGACGGGGATGGTAGACACAGGGGCCGATGTAACCATCATTTCTCGAGCAGAATGGCCCCAGGACTGGAAAACCAAACCAGCAGGCGGGAGAATCACAGGCATAGGAGGGTCAGCAACTTCCCAGAGGAGTACAAATAATATCATCATAGAAGGCCCTGAAGGACACACAGCCACCATCCGCCCATATGTAATTGACTCTGGTTTTACCCTCTGGGGCAGAGATCTCCTTACCCAGTGGGGGACTCAGCTGGTAATCCCACCTCCATCTCAGGATTTCTAGCTGGGGCCACTGGGAGACGCTCCACCCTGCCCCTTACCTGGAAGACAAACGACCCAGTATGGGTGACCCAGTGGCCCCTCAGCAAAGAGAAGCTCAGCGCTTTAGAATCCCTAGTAGAAGAACAGCTTGCCAAGGGTCACATTGTACCATCTAATAGCCCTTGGAACTCCCCTGTCTTTGTCATACGGAAACCTGGAAAAGACAAATGGAGGCTCCTCCAAGACCTCAGGAAAATCAATGAAGTCATTGAGGATATGGGACCCCTACAGCCTGGCCTGCCCTCGCCCTCAATGCTTCCTCGGAATTGGAAGCTTGCTGTCATTGACATTAAAGACTGTTTCTTCACAATCCCCCTACACCCAAGTGATGCTCCTCGGTTTGCTTTCTCCGTGCCATCCCTAAACCAGGAAGCCCCCCAGCGCAGATACCACTGGTGTGTGTTACCCCAGGGTATGAAAAATTCTCCAACTATTTGCCAATGGTACGTGGCTCGCGTCCTGTCCCCCATCCGCAAAGAGTTTGCACGTTCTCTCATTCTCCACTACATGGATGATGTGTTGATTTGTGCACCAAATGATAAATACCTGAACTTAACTCTAGAAAAAACTATTCAAGCCATTGAGAAAGCAGAGTTCGAGATCCAGCAGGAAAAGATTCAGCGTACCTGCCCGTGGACCTACCTGGGACTCCGCATCAGCGAACGGACCATCGTACCCCAGCAGCTCACCATCAAAGACAACCCAAAGACACTCCGGGACTTGCACCAGCTGTGTGGATCTATAAACTGGGTTCGTCCTCTACTGGGGGTTACTACGAAGGACCTTGCTCCACTGTTTAACCTCCTGAAAGGCTGTGACCACCTGGACTCACCCCAAGTCATCACAGAGGAGGCCTGGGAATCCATCGCTAAGGTACAGCTTGCCCTGTCGTCTCGCCAAGCCCATCAGACAAGTCCTGAGTTACCTTTTAATTTCATAGTTCTGGGTGAGTCACCCAGGCTGTATGGACTGATTTTTCAATGGGACACTGCACAAAAAGACCCACTTCTTATAATAGAGTGGATCTTCTTACCACATCAGCCGCTCAAAACCATAACAACACGACAAGAACAAGTAGCCCAACTAATTATGAGAGCCAGAGCACGCCTCCGTACCCTTGCGGGGTGTGATTTCACCTGCATCTATCCATTATAGGAAAATGGTTCCTTAGCAAACCTACTCCAAACAAATGAACACCTTCAATTTGCTCTGGATAGTTATCCAGGCAAGATTTCAAATCATCATCCAAAACATAAATTATTCAATTCGACTTTTCATTTGGCCCCAAAAGAACTTCAAAGTCGAACCCCTCTCAAGGCTCTAACTGTTTTTACAGATCGCTCCGGGAAATCCCAAAAGTCAGTCGTGACTTGGAAACATCCCGAAATGCAAGTGTGGGAGCACGATGTCCAAATAGTGGAGGGCTCTCCGCAAATTGCGGAGCTATCAGCCGTTGTTAGAGCTTTCGAGATGTTCGAAGAACCTATTGATCTGGTAACAGATTCAGCTTATGTAGCTGGAGTAGTTGCCAGAGCAGAACATGCCTGGCTAAAAGAAGTGTCAAATCCTAAATTGTATAAACTGCTCTCAAAACTTGTTTTTCTGCTTTCCCACAGAAAGCAGCCGTTCCATGTGATGCATGTGAGGTCACACACCGATCTCCCTGGACCAATCGCTGAAGGGAATCGGAGGGCAGACGCTCTAGCTATGCCGGTGAAAGCTCCTAACATTCCAGACACCTTTGCTCAGGCAAAGCTGAGCCATCAATTTTACCATCAGAATGTACCAGCACTCATAAGAATGTTTAAACTACCTCGAAACCAGGCAAGGGCAATTGTAGCAACCTGTCCTAGCTGTCAGAGCTACCAAGTGCCATCATTAGGGTCCGGGGTTAACCCCCGGGGTCTAGGCAGCTGCGAAATCTGGCAAACAGATGTAACCCATGTCCCTCAGTTTGGCAAATTAAAATACGTACACGTTTCTGTAGATACATTTTCTGGAGCTGTTTTTGCATCTGCCCATGCAGGAGAAAAGGCAAGAGATGTTATAAAACACTTTCTCCTTGCTTTCTCTACCCTGGGCGTTCCTGCTGAGATAAAGACTGACAACGGTCCAGCATACATCTCTAACAGACTTCAAGAGTTTTTTAGCTCGTGGGGCATCAAACACATTACGGGCATTCCCCACTCCCCCACAGGACAATCCATAGTTGAGAGGACCCACCAGACAATTAAGAGGGTCCTAGACCAACAGCAGGGAGGGTCAGAACTCAATTCTCCCATTTTGAGACTCTGCAAAGCCCTTTTCACAATAAATTTCTTAAACAATTCGTTTGAAGAGCCTGACCCCCCTGTGTTCCAGCATTTCACTAATTCGACCCAAGCCAAATTAAAAGAACAACCGCCAGTGTTAATCAAAGATCCAGAAAGCCATCGAATATCAGGCCCTTTTTCACTAATTGTATGGGGGAGGGGATATGCTTGTTTCCACACCTTCAGGACCCAAGTGGATACCAGGAAAATATGTAAAGCCCTACCTCCGACCGTCAGCGACAGCTCATGAGCAGACGAAAGATGACACACCAGACACTGACAAAGAAACCCCAGACAAAGAAACCAGTGCCGCTTGGAGAAGACGTCGGCGCAAGATACCAGTCACGTGAACAGCTATTTGTGCCGCCTTCAAGCAGTTCCCCAAACCCACAAATCCCTTATCTGTTACCCTCATGTGTTTCCCTAACCTTGTACCCTATTACCTGTGTGTTATGAGAAAAAAAGGGGGATGAGAGGGAAAAAAGAAAAAAGTAACAGAAAACCATCTTTTAATGATCTTTGCTTGGAATCCCATCCCAGTTCCGGGGTGGGCCGTGCACTCTCGGCAGGCTTTCTGTACTGGCACCCAACAAAACCCAAATTCTATATTGGAGAAACCATACTCGATTGGCCCGCCAAAAAAGAAATATACAACAATTAGATCCAAATTGTGATAGCGAAGTTATCAATTGGTCATTGTCTAAAAGGATTGCTGCATCATTTTTCCTGCCTGGAGTAGCGGCAGCAAAAGCCTTAGGTGAACTTAGCCACCTTGAGTGCTGGCTCGGAAAGCATGCTAACCTAACCTCGAGTGCCCTCTCTCAACTTCTTGAAGATGAAGAAACCACCAGGCATGCAACACTGCAAAATAGAGCAGCCATCGATTTTCTTTTATTGGCCCATGGACATGGCTGTGAAGAATTCGAGGGGCTGTGTTGCTTCAACCTGTCATCTCATAGCCAGAGCATCCACGCAACGATACAGAAAATAAAGGATCAAATCAAAGAACTAAAGACAGAAAAGAAGCAGACTGGATCGGCGATCTTTTCAGACAATGGGGACTTCAAGGATGGCTAACATCCTTAGTCAAAGCTGGACTGTGGGTGATCCTAATAATTTTCCTTGTTCTAAGCTTGTTCGGTTGCCTCAATAAGTGTTTAACTAAGCAAGTAGGGGAGGCCTTTCCTTTAAATAAGGAAGGGGGAGATGTGGTGGTGGATGATACCACCTCAGGAACTGCTGGGGAGCCGAGTAGTCCCAGTACAGCAGGGTTTCACTAGTGGCAAAACATCCCAGTCGAAGTAACACGATAAGTCCCTCCCCAAATTATGTAAATCCCCCTGGCTGTAACCTAACCCCTTCTCCCCATTGGTTGTAGTGTTCCCCCCGCCTCCTCTCCCCTGACCCCAGGTGATCCCTATATCTAGGGACACCTGGGGCTCTTCCTCTTTCATCCTGGACCCCTTCGGAATAAATATCTGGAACATCCAGCTGATTGAGCCTCTGGATTCTTTGTCTCTGGTAACGCGTGAGCTATCCGGCTCTCTGGGTGAGTGAGAATCTGTGCCTTACACCGGCTCGGGTGTGAGAAGGGTCTTTCTGTACAGCACCAGAGCAGTGCTGGCTGGAGTGATCTCTTGATAGCCTTAGAGACACTTTCGGTAAATGCAGAGGCCTGTTCCACCCCTCCTCCCCCCTGTCTGCGTTACCAGGTAAGGCTGGAGTCACCCCCATCGTGACCCAGTGCAAATCTGATCTCTGCATTGCACAGCTGCTAAGCCCACCCCAGACTAAGCACCATTTGACTCTCAAATGGCTCCCAGCTGACAGCCACTGATCAAAATGCGTGTAAATTTACCCCTGTCAGATATGGGACAGTGATATGGGAATTTACTTTGGGAAGAAAAATATTGAACGGAAAACTTAAAGCAAATTTTGACTTCAGTGGAAATATTTTCCATTCAAATTCAACTCACCTACTCAAGACCAGAAAGATATGAATTGCCTCTAATGATTCAAAATCACCTTCTGGCAATGTGCTTCATGGCTGTCCTTGCCACAGAGAATGGTGAAGACCACACTTAAAGCTCCACACAGGGCTTTATAGCAGTGGGAGGTGTATTTCCAGCAGAATTATAAAAGCACTAACTGAAAGTTGGAAAGGAAAATTGATGATGTATTGTTTACTTAGTCTTTATGAATCAGTCACAAGACTTAGTTAAGCAATTTCCTGGATATTTAATAAATACCATGTATGGCGTTATTTCCTAATTTCTCAGATTCACTGCAATATGAACTAGGGAATCCAAATGGTCACCCTGTGTTTCTGCTTTCTAACACTTCTAAGTATTCTTGCATGGTGAACAGCACCATCCAGCTACACCCTCCTCTCCTGTCCCCCCAAAAAACAAGTCAAGATATTTCATTTAAAGTTTAGATTTTGGATTCTGCTGAAGCCAAGCTGAAGAAACTGTGCAGAACCATGTACTAGGTTTTCTGAACATGCAGCCCACTGGCAGAAGCAAGTTCCTTTTGTGCACTGGTGAGCTGGGGAGCCCTAAAAGCTCCTGTGGCACGGGAGGCACAGAAGAATAAGAAGGGAATCCCTTCACATATCCAGTTCCCATCACCACTCTCCCCTCCTGCAGCTGCTGGTCCTGCCCAACCGAGTGCCACAAGTCCCTGCTGCTGCCCCTAAGCAATCTGTGGACACAGACTAATGCTGGTGTGTCAAGCAGCTGCCACAGCTCAGGAGGTCATGCAGCATCCTGCGCAGACCCTGCAATAATGCAGGCACAATAGGTAGGGAGAGGTTTCTCACCACCTCTTCAGCACTTGCAGTGGTGCTAATACCTGTTTATTCATTCTTGATCATTCTTTATGATGTCTCTTAGGAGATATTGGGCAAAAGCAGATGAAAAGTACAGAGCATTCCAATCCCCTTTAAGCTCAATGCGACAATTTTAATCCTCTAACTAAAAGGAAAGAGGGGGAAAAATGAGATGGACTGTGACAGGTTGGAAGGACTAAATCTCCATTAACTAGGGCACCAAGATTTAAAGGGCTCAGCTTTGCACACATCAAATGTCTCTCACAAGGTCCTCACAGAACACTGTCCCCTCCAATTCCTCAGTGCAAGTGAGAGCTGGTGAGACCCACTGCCCCAAGGATGCTGGCAGTGGGCAAGAGAACACTACTGCCACGGCATTGCCAGCCATGACTGATGTATCCAAACCCAAGGGGGAGGCAGAAGCACTCAGGTAGCCCTTTTGAGTCACAGATACAAGTGACAGCAAAGGTACCAACCACACAGGGCAGTACTGCACAATTAATAGCTGAACAGCAGCAGGGAGAAGAATGTAGCCATAACCTGTATTTCATTACATTAGCCCTGCCACACACAATGATTTGTATCACCCCACTATGTTTCCTTTCAATTCCAGCACATCCTTCCTGAAAGTGAGTCTTCAGGCCCAAGAAAACTAATGAGTAAGTAATTTACAATTCATAATTTTGAATACTGCTGCAAGGAGAGTAATGCAGGCAGATCAGCAGATTTTTCCTATTACCCAACGTGACTCAATCTGCATCCTGTGCTGTAAGGACAGTCTTTGCTTTCACTGTTAACCACCTCCTCGTGGCTCGTCTAACATGTAGTATGAGACTGATGTCTGCTCAAGGATTTGACCTGAGCAAGCAGTCCAGCTGCTCACTTAAAATCCTTTCCCACTCAGCCAAAGGCAGCTTTTGAAAGGTACTTGGGCAGCCTCTCCAAGGCCAGACCTCAGTTGACTGCATCTCATCATTGCCTGGCCTGACAGATTCACAGTTAGTCCTGAAGGAACACTGATTTCCCAGCCCTTCCCAAAAATTTTTTGGGGCTGGCTGTGGCTAGCACAGGTCTTTCTCATGAGAACATTCTGCTGTGTTTCATAAACAAAGATAAAGTTTGGATGTTTTGCAAACAGTGTCTCGAGATTTGGACAGTTCAGGCCTGGCCAGTTAGGCCTAGGGGGAGGTTTCTGGCTGACCAATCTGGGTGACCTCTGAAAAGTCTATATATATGGAAATCAAAATAATAAACGCACCTTTTTTCTTGCCTCACTGAGAACCTGGGTTTTTTCTCTGCTAGCAGCTCAACAGCGACATCTGCCCAGCCAGTGTGATCCAGTTTTCCCAGCACAGACTGGAAATGCCCCAAAATGTCCCACAGGGCCACTCAGCTAGCAGGCATGGCACAGCAGTCTGGCATTCCAAGGCACAGCACAACCAGACTCAGACTACACAAACACAGGGAGGACACAAACAGACACCAAGTTCATTCAAGATTTGCTCCAACAGAATTTTTGAAAGAGTTACCTCATTGCAGAACATCCATCCTTCTGCTGCCAACCCAAGCTCAGTATAAACACCGCCCTGCACCCAAGCAATGAGCGAAATATAACTGTGCTCACCCCAGCCGGCCCCTGACAGAGGAGCTAGCTCTGCCAGTGTAGCACCAGCAGGGATGTGGCAACTCACCATCCCTAGGCCAGAGATAGGGTTATGCCCATATCTGTTTGTCAGTGCTCCTGCCAACACCCTCAGAGGTCACTGTGAGAGGCTGTTCCCTATCTTTAGGCATAAAACAGGTAGTTCAGCCAAACAGACATTTCAGAAGGTTGGGAGACACATACAGCCTACTCCATCAGCAGCCTGGTAGCTGGTAATTCCTACCACACAGCCACATCTGAAAAAATCTCACTGAAAGGTATAAAAAAAAAAGAAAAAAATCCACCAAAAATTACATGCATATTATAGCACCTAGGAAATACAGCATGATCACATGCACCAGGACTTTGCAATGAGTGCTTGCAACATTCACAGTTTTTAACTCAAATACTTTACTATTAATTTTTACCATTTCACAGACTACTGGAAACTACATAGGAAGCATGCAGTTGTTTCAGCTTCATTGTGTGGATGTGATGGCTCCCATTTGCACTGCCACTGTATCCAGATTCCTGTACTCAGAGACTAGCTGACCTTACCCAAGGAGCTGCACTGCTTTTTGCAGCTCTTATACGCTCTTCCTTATTTATTATAAGGATATTATATTATCCTTTTACTGCATACTTGGTACTAAAAGGCACAAAGTTACAGCATGGCATTACCGGGCATGACACTCTCTGACACCAAATACTTTGTTCAGGGCACTCAGCATGCAAGTAGATGGAAAGCATCATTTTTCCAATTTTGTGCTGCAGAAAGGTTTTTTCAGAGAACCTCTAAAGACACTTTCATCAGTTAGAAGCACTTTTCCAGCCAAGCCCTAGCTGTTTCAGGGCTGTTATCCAAAACAATAAAGGCAAGAAAAAAAATAGTCCTTTTTTTTTTCCTAACAGGCCCACAAAATGTCTGATGCAGATTTGAGCACAGGTGCTTTCTCTCTCTGCTACTGTTAAACAAAGCCTCCTCAAAAGGATCATAGTACAGGTTACAAGACAAAAATTTTTTTTAAGTGGGAGAATTGAAAACACGAGGTTAAAGCAGATAATTTTCTGCAGCTTTAGCTGAGTATCATCAGTGACCATGCTGTAACAGTCAGAAGTTAGAGCACTACCCCAGCCCAACCATGGCAGCCCTGAAGCCTGAACTGCAAAGTCAACCCTACAGCTCCATCATGGCAGGATGACCAACCAAGCATCATCTGACCAGCCAAAACAGCTTCCCTGCCCAGGGGCAGCCCCATGTGATGGCTTCATTCACATCCTGGGGATGGCACAGGGACACCAACAGTGCTGCAAGACCTGCAGTGGCACTGCAGAGGGAGCTGAGGCAGGTCTCTGCAGGGATGATGTCCCTGAAGGAGCTGAAAGAAAGTAGCTCCAAAGGGAGCACACAGCTGCTTATCAAAAACCCAGTCTCTACCAACACCAGGAAATTACCCATATGCTCAAGGCACATCACAACATGGGTAATTTCTCTGCAGAGATGGCGCCCAAGAGACTACTGCATTTTTTTTTTTAACTTTGTTCTTGATTTTGTTTTAAATGTACTGCAATATATCTCACTGTCTCCACAGCCCCAAGCACAGCTGGGACATGGAAATCTGAAGCGGACAGTCCACCTCCAGTCCTTTATCACTTTTATTAGCTGCAAGAATATCTGCTTGTAAAGACATGGCAAAAGACAGCAGCAGGTAAGACAGCCTTTTCTAACAAATCCTGATTTTCAGTGCACAGAGCAGCCCACACGGTACCTTTAACAACTTCCTCTTGCAGCAGATCAGCCCTGATGTGCTACAGTACTACTAATCCCATTCCTGGTTCAGAGGTATACAAAGGGAGAACTCGACCAGCTGTTTTGCTAAGGTTATCTCTCTCATCTCCAGCGCTTAACAAAACTTGCAAGCTAAGCTGCCCAAAAGCCCTGTGAAATGATAAAATCTTCATTTTAGACTTTGGGGAAACTGAGGCATGTGAAGAGCCTGTAAGGAAGATCAGTTCAGCTCAGTCAATAAGCCAGCCCAACTCCCAGTCCATGAGTCTCATTGTGGTTCAATCTTTACCTTAATACAATAGTATGGGATGTGTTGTAGATCACAGTGTCTGCACTAGGCACCAGACAGACAGAACAGCAGTGACAGCTGACAGGACAGCCCCAAAGCACCTATAAGCCTACTGCAGGAGCTGGCAGATAGGGGCTGGAGAGGCACATGAGAGCAGCATACAAAACAGGAAAGAGAAGGCAATGTCCTGGTGTCACGGTCCACTCATAAGCAGACGCGTGATGGTTCATACCAGCTCTGATCTTAGAGTGCAAAAAGAAAAGAAAACACAAAATGCAACAAGTCAAGGGAGTTAAATTTCAATCCAAGGGGGAACTTTATTAATTTGGCCTGTAAAGCGGCCTGCGATAGAGAGAGAAAGAGAGAAAATTGGGAAAAGATGGGGAGAAAAGGGAAGGAAAGGGGGCTATAGCTACCACCATGGGTCCACAGACGTCTGTCGTCTCTGGGGTCCTGGTCCAGTAGGCGTTCCTTTGCCTCTGCATCAATCGATGTGATCTTTCGATGGGGAAGATCTTTAGAGTTCAGTCGCTCCAGAGCTGTCTTTTATGCTAGTCCATACACCTGGTCCCTCCTTGCAACCCGCCTTTGCTCCCCCTTAATTCTTGTGGAGATATGCCAAACTCCACTTGGCAGGGCCAAGGGAGGAGTGTCCGAGGCATGGTCGGCAGGTTTTTCGCAATGGGTGTCAGGGCAACGGGTGCAAAGCCTTCGTCACGTACCAGCTTTGGCAGGTACGAGGCCTTTGTTCTGTACCAACTCAGGCAGGTACAAAGCATTCGTTCCGTACCACCTTAGGCAGGTACAAAGCATTCGCTCCATACCAGCTTCAGGTAATTACAAAGCATTTACTGCGTAAGTCCTGCACCTGTAGTTTCTAAAGAGAAATGTTGAAACAGAACTTGATTCTTTGATCGACCCTTACACCACCCGGTGGCTCAACATTTATCTTCAGGACCAGTTGTCTTCTTCATGATGAGTCGTCTTCTGGGTGAGTTGTCTTTCTTTGTGATGAGATGTCTCCTGGATGAGTTGTCTTCGGGACCACATGGTGGTAACACTAAGGATGGGGGAAGGGGAGAGAAGGGAAGGAAGGGAAACAAGAAAGGAAGGAAATTTTCACATAACCTTTTGCCATGCAGCTTGCTCAATATCAAAAGATTTTGGTATGTCAATACTGGATATAGCACTCAAGGGCTTGCGTGTATTAAATGTGGATGACAAAAGTTTCATTTGCTTGATCATTCGCCAATTAAGTATGTACAAAATTACAGACAGGATGATACTGATCAGGGAAAGGATCAGGAGAACGACAATTGGGTGACACAGCTTGTTCAGAATGCCTGTGGCAGTAGGTGACCACCCAAAAAGTGTGTCCCACCAATTATGTTCTCCATCCCTTTTCACTCTCTTCATGACCTTTTGTAATTTGTCTACATTATGGTGAACTGTTAATAGAGTTTTTTGTCCATTTTTCTTGATCTCCTCTAATATTTGAATATAATCTTGATGCTGCAGCAATTCTTTTGTATGAGTTATGTTCATTCCAATAGATACAGGCATTAGCTCATGAATCAATGTGAAGTTAGATTTCAGAATTTGGTGGGAAGTGACTGGAGCTGAGTAAGAGAAGTCACACCCCATGATTTTAGTAAAATTACAAACACAAAAATTCATATGATTATTGGTATAAGCTATTACGTTTCCTACTGTGATATTACTACAAACAGTTCTTAAGCATGCACAACCCTTGCCAATGTAAATTATTACAGTTTCAGGGTTAATTTCAGGACGAATTTCAAAATGGCAAATTTTTTGGTCAGTGTCTAAACAAAAATCTCGTGTTCTGATGGTGTTACTTTCACAGATAATTCCTAGTTGTTCCCGCACAATGCAGGATTCCAGGTCTATTGTTTGCCATTTATCATTCACCTTTTGGGCCCATGCTCTGTGCTCGAAAGGACAGAGTATAGTCCCATTGTGATTCAAGCCTAATGCAAAAACAGGATAAATCATAGATACTGAAGCATTGTGAATAGTTAACATATAAGCTGTAGCAGTGTTACTAACAGGATCATAGGTAAAATTTACTAACTTCCACCATGATTGGAGGTTCCTTTCAAAATTGTTAGCACTATCCCAAACTATTTTACGGATTTCTGCAGGAAAAATGCCTTCTTCTCCTTCTCTTATAATAGATGCGGCCACTGATTGCATCCACAATTGGGCTTGAATGCAACTGAGAGCCAAAGAAATATTACTTTGGGCCACACCGAGTGTGTCTAGAATCAGTTCATGATCTTTTATGTTTATTTTTTTCCCATTTCGGTAACACATTGGACAGTAGCCACTGATGTGTTCCCAAAGCCAAAAGGGAAGATTGTAAAGGCTGTTGCATTTTTGTCAGATCGGAGGTTGTAGTAGCCAATTTGTTCAATAACACCTCCGAATCAATGCTATTTAGAACCCCCAATCCGGTTCCCAAAATACCAGTCAGGTCTCTCGATGCTCGTCTCCGAAAAGATCTACGTAGCCAGGTGGTCCATCCCTCATAAGAGGTGCGCAAAAAGGGAGAACAGGCAGGTTGAATTTCTGAGATATTATTTTGCATTAGTAATTCAACCCTTTTTAGAGACCATTCTGGTTTAAATATCATTTGTTGTTGGCCAGTGTTTCCAATCACAAAGGGTCCAACTTCATAGATTTTTGGTTGAAGTGTTAATTTGGGAGGAATCGTAGGCTTTGAAACTTCTATTATTAATTCTCCCCAATATTTGGTGTCATTTTTTCCACACATAACCTTATGGGAAAATTTTACTGCAGTGAAATTTAACCAACAGTCCAAATTTTGAGTTTGGCATGATAGGATAGAGCCATGTGGTCCAATACCATAGCTGTTTACTGGTTCGGTGAGGGATTCAGCCATTAATCAACATCTTATATAGATGTCATCACCCTGAGTAATGACAAAAAAGGGTGTTTCCTTATTGTTTAGATCAAGGGAAATGTTTTTATTCTGGTGTGTGAGTATTGCCACTAGGTTTGGTTTAGTCACAGCATTTATTTTGAACTTCTGGTTTAAACCTGATAATGGTGGTTTCTTTGGGTCGAAAACCCACTCGCACACCACATAGAGAGAACTAAGCATAGTAAAATTGTACCAGCAATCACCTTGCTCTTCCTGACAAGATTTGATAATTTCTACATTAATATTACTCGGGTCTACAGGAGTATAGTTGTCTGTAAATTTCTGGCGGCAACACAAGGAAAAAGCATCTTGTTTAGTACATTTCCAATCTTTAGTAGGACATATTTCTTTTGAAATGCCGGGGTGAATTTTGGATGTCATATTGAAATCTGAAAAATAACCACGAACTGAAATATAAGAGGCCTTTTCATTTTGAAAACCAGATTCTACTTTTCTGCATCCCACTTGAATTTTTTCATCAATAAAACCGGGTAGGGTTCTAATCCACTCGTTCTTATCCCAACCCCACTCGGATGAATGGTAAATTTCGTCATCGTGTATTACGACTACAGCCAAATTTGGACGTCTGTTTTTAGGATAGTTCCCGAAAGAGCTAGAATATCCCACAAAAGCTTGAGACCAAGGCCATTCATTATTATTTTGGTTACAGGTAAAAGGTGTAATGCAGAAAAGAAGAAGCAACCTAATCAAAATTTTGTAGGTCATTTTCAGATTTGAGTCTTCAATTTTTATTCATATTTCTTCTGTAGGAGTCCTCGAAGTCCCACGGGGTTCTCCTGTAAAAACAAAAAATAGAGACCTTGCCCTTTTCAGGCAAAAAGGAATTAAAATGATGGAACAATAAACCAGGCATTTATTGTTTGGTGTTGGGTAAAAGGAGGGGCCACCCGGATGACTGAGGCAGGTTTATCTTGGTTGATATCCAGGCTCTCCATTTCTTGGATAGAAAGTTTCTTTGAGGCTTCTTCTGTTACAGAAAACACATCGCAGAAATGCTCAATCTGTGCATCGACTTCAATGAAAGCCAGGCTTACCACAAACAAGCCTTTCTGCCAAGCAGTATACCTTTTCTCAGCATCCTTAAAACTGCGAGAATAAAATCCCACAATAGCTGTTATTAACACATCTCCTTTTTCTGTTTTGGTGAGCTGTTTATCATAGATCCATTCTCCATTTCCCTGCCCACCACTAGGAAATGGAGATCCTAGTTTCCCTGTTCTGGAGAAAAAGGTCTGCTTTGATGTCTTGTCTGCACCATCCACGAAAGGGGGGCAGAAACTGCGACGGGTGCACTTTCTTTCACAGAGGAAGGTGGTTTTGTCACACGCCACTGAGTTACCAGTTTGCACAATTTTTCTAAAGGTAAACCATCCATCAAATCTCTAGGAATTCCTTTTTTAAGTCCTAAACGCCACCAATCAAGTTGGACAGAAAGGGGTTTAGGCTGTGACAGTTCCTTGGCAACATCCATAGTTTTGCTGGGGCAGGGCAGTGCATTTTTAACTCCTACTTGCTGGATACCTCTTGATCTCTCTTCTAGAGGCTTTATCAGACAGTATTTTCTACTGTAGTCAATTAATTCCTGTGCTACCTCCCCCCATGTCCAGACTTTAGGTCTAGGGTGAGGTCTGTTACCTGGCGGGGCTGGTGTTGAAAAGTCAGAGGAACTAGCGTAAGAGTCTGGATCAGTACTGCCTGTATTTCTGCTATTATCACCTCTGCGCATAAAACTTTCCAATCTTTCCACCGGACCCATTGACGCTGTGGTTCTCTGAAGACTTATCCCCGTGGCTTTGAGTGACTCGGGGAGTCCCCTTATTAAAGGAGTCATAATTTCAGGGTTGATAGGTAACATCATTGGTGATTCACATCCAGGAATTAATTTTCTCTCATGTATCATTTGTAGGCAAGCAGCTTTATGTACACTTTCTAGTAATTGGTCAGCTGTGCCTATTATTGCCAAGGGGTCTCCCCTGTCCAGAGGGTTTAACCCTCCAGCCCAGTAAGCAGCACGCTGAGTTAGAGACCATGGGGCACGGCGATCACCTGTTGTTAAGAAAACTCCGTGGCCCCAGTAACCCTCAGCCTCCTTTTCACTCAATTGTATTTGGTCACCCCCAGTTAAAGACACACGCCACACATATTCTGTTTCAGATTCTTTGGTAAGACGCCCATATTCTCTTTTTAACTTTGCCAATTCAGTGGCAGAATAGGGCGTTTCCTTGGTGGTTATGTGGGGGTCTGTATCTTCATCATTAAGATAAGAAAATTCAGTTTTGATTAAGGGTCTTAAATTAGGAGGATTTTCATTAAGTTTTTTCATCTGTTCCAATTCTTTTTGTGGATATATCGGGTTAATTGATCCTGATGATACTGTGTCTTGTGAACTAGTGTTCTGTGAATTAGTGGCATTCATAATACGATTAACTTCAAGAGCAACCCGTAATGAATGATTTTCTTCCTTTTGGCGCTCTAATTCCTTTTCTAGATTGGAGATTATTTCTTGGTGACAATGCATCATGTTTTCTAAGGATTCTATGATTTTCTCTTCATTACTACGCTGCCTATGACGGTCTTCAATGGCTGCGATCAAGCTGGCACCCAAAACAGAACAGACTATTGTCCTGCTTTTTCCTGGTAGTAAAAACTTAACCTTAGCCTCATTCTGTAGCAGAGAAATCCGATCTACTATACTCTGCATATTTTTCCAATTCTCTCGAGCCCAATCTTCCCCAATAGGAGAGGGTTGAGCACCATATTTAGCCAAAAATGTATATAATACATCTTTATCATCCACTAACTGAGAATCTCTCTTCTCCTGTTTGCCAGACATCTTTTTCCTTATCCTGACTCAGAAATAAAACCAACAACAAAAACAACAACAAAAACAACTCAAATCCACTTGAGAAACATTTCTCTCTATCCTGATTCAGAAACAAGACAACCTCAAAAGAATATAACAACAAAAACAGCTCAAAATCTATCCTGAACCAACACAACTCCAAAAACAATGCAACAACAACAGCTCAAAATTCATTTGAGAAACAAATTCTCAATCCTGAAACAATTTCAAAAACAATACAACCACAACAGCTCAAAATTCACTTGAGAAACAAATTCTTAATCCTAAAATAAAACAACTTCAAAAACAACAAAAAACAGCTCAAATCTACTTGAGAAAGTTAGATACTTGCCAATGGCCACTCTTACCCTTTCTCAGGTGTCACTAAAACAAAAAATTTAACTCCCCTTTTCTGCACTCTAAGTTCTGACAGCCGGAATCCCAATAGAGTCCTCAAAATGAGTTTTGAGGGTTTTTGCCCCTCAGCCTCTATCAGGATCCTGTCTGTGACGCCAATTTATGTCACGGTCCACTCACAAGCAGACGCGTGATGGTTCATACCAGCTACGATCTCAGAGTACAAAAAAGAAAAGAAAACACAAAATGCAACAAGTCAAGGGAGTTAAATTTCAATCCAAGAGGGAACTTTATTAATTTGGCCTGTAAAGCGGCCTGCGATAGAGAGAGAAAGAGAGAAAATTGGGAAAAGATGGGGAGAAAAGGGAAGGAAAGGGGGCTATAGCTACCACCATGGGTCCACAGACGTCCGGCGTCCCTGGCGTCCCGTCCAGTCGGCGTTCCTTGGCCTCTGCAAAGATTGATGTGATCTTTCAGTGGGGAAGATCTTCGGAGTTCAGTCACTCCAGAGCTGTCTTTTATGCTAGTCCATACACCTGGTCCCTCCTTGCCACCCGCCTTTGCTCCCCCTTAATTCTTGTGGAGATATGCCAAACTCCACTTGACAGGGTCAAGGGAGGAGTGTCCGAGGCATGGTCGGCGGGTTTTTCACAATGGGTGTCAGGGCAACGGGTGCAAAGCCTTCGTCACATACCCGCTTTGGCAGCACAAGGCCTTTGTTCTGTATCAACTCAGGCAGGTGCAAAGTCTTCGTTCTGTACCACCTTAGGCAGGTACAAAGCATTCGCTCCGTATCAGCTTTGGGTAGGCACAAAGCATTCATTCCGTACTACCTTAGGCGGGCACAAAGTATTCGCTCCGTACCAGCTTTAGGTAAGTACAAAGCATTCTCTGCGTAAGTCCTGCACCTGTAATTTCTGATGAGAAATGTTGAGACAGAACTCGATTCTTGGATC
>JAKEPQ010000855.1:0-39007 GCA_024500445.1 Entomyzon cyanotis
GTGTCCTAGGTTGCAATATAGATGTGTTTAAGTATTCTATTACCACCAGTTGTGGGCCTTTAGCTGCTATCACCTGCTAATGACCCACTCCGGATGACAGGCAATGGGCCATCAGGGACCCACCGTGTGATTCATGGACTTATCTCATCCCATTGTGGGATGCTTTGCCCAGGAGGGAGGAGCCAGGTGTTCCCACCTGGATATAACCTGGCCTTGGAACTGCCTGAGCTAGCCCTGTCTACTGGGTTCCCGGAGGACAAGAGCTACTACTGGATCTTCAGCTGGAGACTAGACCTTCACAGGATCACCGCTTCAACTGGACTACTTCAGTTGGACTGCTACTACCACCCTAACAGGGTGTTAGGTTGTATCTGACTTTGTCAGTGCTTTTCCTTGTATTATTTCACTTATTTTTAATTTCAATCTTGACTTGTGATCTCCCACTGGTTTGTTTTCAAACCAATACATATTTTGGCGCCCAACGTGGGGCTCAACCTGGAGAAACTCAGAAGTCTTATCACCATGATGCTCAGCTTATCTACATGGGCACTGTATCTCGCTCTCTATATTTTTCCTCAAATGGGAAACTATCTGCCTGTCGTATTGGTTCTGTTGCGACCAGGGAATGGCATGAGAATTGCTTTATTGGTTTATTATGCCTATTGTATGATAACCTGTGAAGCGATGAATACCATTCGGAACATATACTCAGTTTTGTCTGCCTGGCCTAATCTGAGCCACTACGTCTGGGACCTCCTCAGCAATCATACCCAGCCTCTGGGGTTAGGAGGAGAGAGCAGTTTCTTCCAGCCTTTCAGGGCAGGCACAGCCGTTTTTGACAATATTGAGTTCCCTCTAGATGCTAAGGATGGCATAATCTTTTTGTCAGTTCTGTTCTCTTTGACCAGCACCGTGTACCTCATGCTGAAGATCAGAACAGTATTTTGTCTTCTTGAGGAGGAGAAACAAAGCAAATCAGCAGGAAAGAGTAAAAGAACGAAAAGAGCAGTCGATGTCTCAACACAGACCATCACCAAATCAGAACAGTCGAAGCCCGTAGCAGTTGCCCCCCGTCCAGAAAAAGAAATCAAAGAGCAAATCAGTCCGCATAGCGACTGATGAGGATGCAGCAGGACCATCTCACCAAGCAGAAGAGACAGAGCCAGAGATCATCACTCGCTCTCTGTCCCTAGGGGAGCTGCGTCACCTACGGAGGGAATTCACCCGGCAAGCAAATGAGTCCATCCTGACCTGGCTGCTCCGCATCTGGGATGCTGCAGCTAATGACACCATTCTGGATGGAAGTGAGGCCAGGCTACTGGGATCCCTGTCTCAGGATGTGGTCATTGACCAGGGGATTGGGAAAACCCAGGAAACTCTCAGCCTCTGGCGGCGATTGCTGGCGAGTGTACGGGACAGATACCTGTGTAAAGAAGACCTCCAGATGCACCAAAGGAAATGGAACACAATAGAACAAGGTATCCGATGCCTGAGGGAATTGGCCGTGCTAGAGATCATTTTCTCGGAAAACGAGAGATTCCCTAAGAACCCAGATAATGTCCAGTGCACTTCACAAATGTGGCTAAGATTCGCGCGGCTCGGACCAGAGATATACTCTCGTTACCTGGCAACACTGCAGTGGAGGGAAGGCGAAGACAAGGTGGGCGTGTTAGCAAACAAACTGAGAATTTATGAGGACACTGTCACTGCTCCACTACGCACCCGTGTCTCATCAGTGGAAACAAACCTGGCCGAGCAAGTCCGAAGCTTGATTGAAGAGAGCCACCAGAAACTAAGGAAAGAGCTCAAAGAAGGATTTTTCCATGCCACACCGAAACCAACCAGAGTCTCTGCCATCAGGAGCAGATGTCCCCCAGCCAGGGAAAGAAGACAAACTCCGTGACGTGACCTCTGGTTTTTCCTACAGGAGCATGGGGAAGACATGAGAAAGTGGGATAGGAAACCCACCTCCTCCTTAGCAGCCCGGGTACGCGAATTGAAAAGAGAAACATCCACTTCAGGAGACTCATCTAGGTACAACACTGCCCCAGTCTCTTGTGGACAGAACCCCAGACAGAATGGAAATGATAATATGACTGATCCTCTTGAAGGGACCTCAGGAACACATTTACAGGAGGAGAGCATCATGCACCAAAAACAGGATTAGAGGAGCCCTGCCTCTAGCCAGGTAGAGGAAAGGGATAACCGGATCTATTGGACTGTGTGGATCCGATGGCCTGGCACGTCTGACCCACAAAGATACACGGCTTTGGTTGATACCGGCGCTCAATGCACCCTGATGCCATCCAGGTATGTGGGGACTGAATCCATTTCTAGTTCTGGGGTGACAGGAGGATCCCAGCAGCTGACTGTACTGGAAGCTGAAGTGAGTTTAACTGGGAATGAGTGGCAGAAACACCCCATTGTGACTGGTCCAGATGCCTCATGCATCCTCGGCATAGACTATCTCAGGAGTGGATATTTCAAAGACCCAAAGGGACATCGCTGGGCTTTTGGGATAGCAGCCATAGAAACGGAGGACATAAGACAACTGAATACCCTGCCTGGTCTCTCAGACAACCCATCTGCTGTAGGACTACTGAGAATTGAAGAACAGCGGGTACCAATCGCTACAGCAACAGTGCACCGCCGGCAATATCGCACAGACAGAGACTCTGTGGTCCCCATCCATAAGATGGTTCGGGAACTGGAGAGCCAAGGGGTGGTCAGCAAGGCTCACTCACCCTTTAACAGCCCTATATGGCCGGTGCGTAATCCAGTGAAGAATGGAGACTGACGGTGGATTACCGTGGCCTGAATGAAGTCACACCACCACTGAGTGCTGCTGTACCGGACATGTTGGAACTTCAGTACGAGCTGGAATCCAAGGCAGCAAAGTGATATGCGACCATCGATATTGCCAATGCCTTTTTCTCCATTCCGCTGGCAGCAGAGTGCAGACCTCAGTTTGCTTTCACCTGGAGGGGCGTGCAGTACACGTGGAACCGACTGCCCCAGGGGTGGAAGCACAGTCCCACCATCTGCCATGGACTGATCCAGGCTGCACTGGAAAAGGGTGAGGCTCCAGAACATTTGCAGTATATTGATGACATCATTGTGTGGGGGGACACAGCAACGGAAGTATTTGGGAAAGGAGAGAAAATCATCAGAATTCTCCTGGAAGCCGGTTTTGCCATCAAGAAGAGCAAAGTCAAGGGACCTGCCCGAGAGATCCAGTTCCTGGGAGTAAAGTGGCAAGACGGACGACGTCAGATTCCTTCTGAGGTCATCAATAAGATCACCGCGATGTCTCCACCAACCAACAAGAAGGAGACGCAAGCTTTCCTAGGCGCCATAGGTTTTTGGAGAATGCACATCCCTGAGTACAGCCAGATCGTGAGTCCTCTCTACCTCATAACCCGCAAGAAGAACGATTTCCACTGGGGTCCTGAGCAGCAGCAAGCTTTCACCCAGATCAAACAGGAGATTGCTCATGCGGTAGCCCTTGGCCCAGTCAGGACAGGACCAGAGGTAAAGAATGTGCTTTACTCTGCAGCCGGGAGCCATGGTCTGTCCTGGAGCCTTTGGCAGAAGGTGCCTGGTGAGACCCGAGGCCGACCACCGGGATTCTGGAGTCAAAGTTACAGAGGCTCTGAAGTCAACTACACTCCCACCGAGAAAGAAATCTTGGCAGCTTACGAAGGAGTCCAAGCCGCCTCAGAGGTGATCGGCACAGAAGCACAACTTCTCCTTGCACCCCGACTGCCAGTGCTGGGGTGGATGTTCAAGGGAAGGGTTCCCTCTACCCACCATGCCACTGATGCCACGTGGAGCAAATGGATTGCCCTCATCACGCAGCGCGCCCATATTGGAAACCCGAATCGCCCTGGGATTCTGGAAATTATAACAAACTGGCCTGAAGGTGAGACTTTCAAATTATCTTCAGAAGAAGCAGAGGAGCAAGTAGCACGTGCCGAGGAAGCACCCCCATATAACGAGCTGCCGGAGAGTGAAAGACGCTATGCCCTCTTCACCGATGGTTCCTGCCGAATTGTAGGCGCAGATCGGAAATGGAAAGCTGCAGTATGGAGCCCCACACGACAAGTTGCACAGGCTACCGAGGGACAAGGTGGATCGAGTCAGGTCGCGGAGCTTAAAGCCGTCCAGCTGGCTTTGGATATTGCCGAACGAGAGAAATGGCCAAGGCTCTATCTCTACACCGACTCCTGGATGGTAGCCAACGCGCTGTGGGGATGGTTAGATCGCTGGAGAAAGGCCAACTGGCAGCGCAGAGGAAAACCCATCTCGGCCGCTGAGATTTGGCAGGACATCGCCGCCCGGGCAGAAAAGCTGACCGTGAAAGTTCGACACGTGGATGCACATGTACCTAAGAGTCGGGCTAATGAAGAGCATCGTAACAACGAGCAAGTGGACCGAGCTGCCAAGGTGGAAGTGTCACAGGTGGATCTGGACTGGCAGCACAAAGGAGAATTATTTCTAGCTCGTTGGGCCCATGATGCCTCTGGCCATCAAGGGAGAGATGCGACGTACAGATGGGCTCGTGACCGAGGGGTGGACTTGACCATGGACAACATCTCACAGGTCGTCCACAGCTGTGAGACTTGCGCTGCAATCAAACAGGCCAAGCGGGTGAAGCCTCTGTGGTATGGTGGACGATGGTCAAAGTACAGGTCTGGGGAAGTATGGCAAGTTGACTACATCACCCTTCCCCAAACCCGCCAAGGAAAGCGCTACGTGTTGACCATGGTGGAAGCAACCACGGGATGGTTAGAGACCTACCCTGTGCCTCATGCTACTGCCCGGAACACCATCTTGGGTCTGGAAAAGCAAGTCCTGTGGAGACATGGTACCCCTGAGAGAATCGAGTCTGACAATGGAACCCATTTCAAGAATGGCCTCATAAGCACCTGGGCTAGAGAACACGGAATTGAATGGATATACCATATCCCCTATCATGCACCAGCTGCCAGGAAAGTTGAACGGTGCAACGGACTACTTAAGACAACTTTGAAGGCACTTGGTGGGGGAACTTTCAAAAATTGGGAACTGAACTTAGCAAAGGCCACCTGGATTGTTAACACAAGAGGTTCTATCAATCGAGCCGGTCCTGCCCAGTCCAAACCTTTGCACACAGTGGATGTAGATAAAGTCCCTGTGGTACACATAAGAGGCTTTTTAGGAAAGACTGTTTGGATTAGTCCCACCTCAGGCAAAGGCAAGCCCATCCGTGGGGTTGTTTTTGCCCAAGGACCTGGTTATACTTGGTGGGTGATGCAGGCAGATGGGGAAACCCGTTGTGTACCACAAGGAGACCTTATCTTAAGTGAGAACTGTGTAGATGGTAATAGAATAAGGGGTGGATAATGTCCTAGGTTGCAATATAGATGTGTTTAAGTATTCTATTACCACCAGCTGTGGGCCATTAGCTGCTATCAGCTGCTAACGACCCACCCCGGATGACAGGCAATGGGCCATCAGGGACCCACCGTGTGATTCATGGACTTATCTCATCCCATTGTGGGATGCTTTGCCCAGGAGGGAGGAGCCAGGTGTTCCCACCTGGATATAACCTGGCCTTGGAACTGCCTGAGCTAGCCCTGTCTACTGGGTTCCCGGAGGACAAGAGCTACTACTGGATCTTCAGCTGGAGACTAGACCTTCACAGGATCACCGCTTCAACTGGACTACTTCAGTTGGACTGCTACTACCACCCTAACAGGGTGTTAGGTTGTATCTGACTTTGTCAGTGCTTTTCCTTGTATTATTTCACTTATTTTTAATTTCAATCTTGACTTGTGATCTCCCACTGGTTTGTTTTCAAACCAATACAAAAAGTTTCTAACTTGCACTGAATTTCAGTCAAGGATTTCTATGCAAGCATGAAAAAAATTCTTCTGTGTACTTCAGCAAGTGCTGGATCAGATCTTAGACATGCCAATTCTGCCACTGACTTTGGGTTTGCTAGTTATTAGCAAGAAAAACTTTTAAGTACCTTGTAGGAAGGTGATAACTGGGGAGAAAAAAAAAGGTGTGGAACAGTACTGTTTATAAATCAAATCTATAAAGACTTTTGCAGTTGTTCCTGTGGTAAAGCAGATGTTTCAGGTTGTTGTGGTTCAGTAAAGGAGTTCTTTGAGGCAGACTGAGTTTTTGGTTTTTGGAGACGTTTGCAAGCAGCACTGACATTTATACCAATGGGCAACTCTCACAGTCCTTTTCAAACTTTTGCAAGCACTGGCCTGAATTAAAATCTCAGAGGATGGTAAGAGCTGGGGCAGAGCTGAGTTCCAGTGCTCCCAAAGAGCAGCCCTGTCTGATCTCCCTTCTGCTCTCCTGCACCTATTTGCATTTTCATTTGCCAAAGTCCTTTGGTTTCAGGGGTTAATAGGGTGGCTGCTCTGTCTATTTATAACATCACATACATATTTTTCTAGTGTTTTGATTTGAAATCTGCTAGCTGTTAGGGAATCATCAATATATTGCCTCTGATACCTTTTCAAATGCAAATTTAAGTCCTGTACTTTTCTGCAGTAATTTGAAAAATGAAGTAAATATTTGACTTTTTCTAAAGTATTACCTCCTTTTCTTAATCTGTGCTGAAATTTGATGCAGTTCTTGTAGCGCAGGTTTTCAATTTCTAATTAAAATGGTAAGTGAAAAAGGTGTTTAATGTAGCAGGCTTCAGAGTAGCTATATCATTTGGCATCCGTGAGTCTGGCTTCTGAAAATGTCCACAAATTCCATAAGTATATGAGTGGGGTGTTTTCCTGGGTTGGTTTTTTGTTTTCAATTTAAATTTTGGTATTTTTTTTCCATTATGTAATCATTCCACACCGCCAATAAAAGTAAATTTGGGGTGGGAAGGCATCATCAAAGCAAAATGTCTTTCACTAATAGGTAAGACAGGATGCTTGAAAAGGAATTTGATCTTGTTCCTGTTGGGTAACTCCTAGAAAGGCTTTAACAAGTATTAAATATACACTCCCAT
Source organism: Entomyzon cyanotis (assembly GCA_024500445.1). NCBI lineage: Eukaryota > Metazoa > Chordata > Aves > Passeriformes > Meliphagidae > Entomyzon > Entomyzon cyanotis. Next base: position 7,010 of record JAKEPQ010000855.1, read on the forward strand.
AGGCTTGCAGATTGACTGAAGGGACAATACAGGAAGATTCTTATCCCTTCTGGGTGACAAGTTTTCCTGGCATCTGTCAGCAGCAAGGGCAGCTGTGCTTGCCCTATCATGTTCAGGTTAGCTCAGAGAAGACAGGGCTGTGTTTTGGAAGGGCAGGTTTGGATGCAGCAGCTGAGGCAGTAATGGTCTCTGACTGCTGTGGGAGTTGCTTTGCCTTCAGCAGGGATGGAGGGAGTGAAGATGGATCGTCCTGGGAAACCACAGGCTCTGTGGGGGAGCAAATGCTGGCAGAGGAATGTGGAAAACAGCTGGTTCTCCCACCACTTCAACTCAGGAGTAATTGTCTGAGAGTTTGGGTTGTATTCTTCTGCAGTGAAACTGCCCAGATGAATTCAGGTGATGCTGGAAACCTGGACGATGTGGAATTGTGCCCTATTTTTACAGTCACAGTATTGCTCAGCTGTTAAAGTTACAGGAAGGAAAAGGAGCTCTGTGTGTACAAACACAGCACTAACTCTTCTGCCAGCCTTAGGGATGTGTTTACTCCCACGGTTATGATGTCTGGATGCCTCACATGTTTGCAGTGTATTTATCCTCACACCCTTCCTCCTGTGATGGGAAGGTGCTGCTCACTGCAGTTTTTCTGTAGGGAGCAGAGATGGATGGGTGTAGCTGTGTGTGCCTCAGGGTGTCTATAAAAGTGCTGCAAATTGAATCTGAGTCGCTGGACTCTGGGGTTCATACATTTAATTGCTGTCACATCCCTCCACCTTTGAGCTATCCTGTGTTGTTGTGAAAGTGTAGCTGTGCTGAAGTGGGCTTGTTTTGCTATTGCTTTCTAAATCTTCTGCATGTACCTGAGTGTTGCTGAAGTACTCTCAAAGAAATGATTCATGCCAAGGTGAGTTATCTGATTTGCTGTTTTTTTTTTTTTTTTTTTTTGAGAACCTAACCTTGAAGTGCACATTTTGAACAGAGCTGAGAAATTCTTCTTTGTGAACTTCACAGATTCCTACCAAAATGCAGAACTTCTCTGACTGATGAAATTCTATTTTTCTGGGATGCAACTTACATCTTTACCTGCTTTATTTTCCCAGCTGTCAATTTAGATTTTTTTTTATTTGTTTATACTAACTTATAACAGGTTTCTGGGAATTTTTTTATGAGAGTTCTGGCTTGTTGCCATCCTGTAAATGGAGGAAACTTCTCTAACTAATGTCTGAACAACCAATCTTCTGCTTGGGTGTGTGAAGCTGCTTCAATATTAAAAAAGGAAAAATATTTCCATAGCAACCTATTAGAAGCACAGAATGTTTTTTGCTGTCTGGGGTTTTTGTTGTTGATGTTGTTACACCCTTACAGAGGAGATTTTTGACTCCTGTAACCAAGCCATGAAAAGCAGCCAGTAATAGCACAGCAACATTTATTTTTCTATGTAGGACTTTGTTCTGCATATATACTTTTATAAATAAGTGTAAACTGTTATTACTGAAATTACCTCAGGTTTCTAAAGCACTAATTTTTAAAACAGCTACATTTTTTGCCCACATTATCCAGTATTTCTTTTGAGTCCTGATATAGAAGAATCAACAAACCTGCAGAGCAGAAGATGAGCAAGCAAAAGGAAGTTAACTATCACGTAGGTACACGAAACAGCTGGATGAGCCACTCTCTGGTCTCCCAAATAAGAAAACCCCTCTTCATTAAGGGGTGGATGTGCACCACTGTACCTAGAGTGCCTGAGGATAACAGAGGGAGCCTAAATATTCAGCTTCTGCTGTGGTTACATAAGGCAGTTGCACATTCCCACCCAAGGCAGCCCTGTTTGGTCCTTTTTGGGTGGTGTTTGTTCCAGGTCATTTGCTGCAGCAGTCGTGATGGGTGGGCAGTAATAACAAGCAAGGCTCTGGAGTTTTCCAGTCCTGCTTTGTTATGTTGCCAGATGAAATAAAAGTCAGCAACAAGATTGCACTTGGCTATGTGAAAAACAAAGTTCACTCTCCTGTTGAAATTTAAAAGTTTAATAAAAGACAATAGGGGACACCAAACAATAAAGCAAAGAAACAGCGCTGGGTGCTTGGCTCTGAGCCAAGAAGCACACCTGCCATTGAGGGAGTCGTCTTAAATACTCTTTGTATTGCGTCAGCCTTATGCCTATTCATAAGCATTCATGCATATTCAAACTTTTCTCAAAACTATTTTGCATGTTCCAAGAACTATTTTGCATGGCTCCTCCTTGGTCCCGCCTTTTTAGAGCATGCGCTTTTTCGGCTGTGGTTTCTTCCAGTCGTGGTTATCGTCTCCCAGTTTGGGCTTGGGTCCATAGTCCTTGCATCTGGTTATAGGCTGATAGTCAGGTATCAGTGGCAGGTCTTCTTTTCGGGTGTTATCCAGTCAAGCAGGTAGGGTGGTTAGTAAAGGAAAGTCTTTTAAACTACTTTTATTAGTTTTTTACTACTATATAGAAATCTAGTTCATAACAGAAATTAAAACATTGGTTATATACCTCTATCTTTATGACAAGACTACTTCTGTAAAAAAAAGAATAAAACCATACACACAATGAATATCTACGAAAAGCCAACACTATATTAGTATGTATTTATCACAATTCCCCCTCTTTCTTTTTTATAAATTATTTGGCTTGAGCAATAATTCTTGCTTTCTAATTTTCATTTCTTGCTCCTTTTTCTCACAAATTACTTTGGCTTCTTCAAAGGGGTCTTTTCTTTGTTTCTTTAACACCGTTATTTTTTGTGCTGTTTTAGATGTGGCCAAGTCTGAGTCCATAGGCATTGTTACCAATTGCATTCCTTGGACTACACTGGTGATTAGTTGAACAAAACAGGGAATCAAGCAAGGAAGAAATAACAAACCAGCTGTTGCACATAAAAGGAAGAAGCCCAATTTTTTCCACCATTCTATTCCCAATACATTATCCCACCAGTTAGCTTTTAGCATTGATTCCCATCTTTGGATCGGTACATGGGCTATTTTTCTGATATCTTTGGCTATATCTAAGACAGCATCCCCATTGTCATCAATTTTCAAACAACAGTCCGAGGTATTAAATTTTCCACAAACTCCCCTGTCTTGGTTTGAAAGACAGGTGTCTGCCAAGAGAGGTTGAACCCTCCCCCAGGACAGAGAATGTGATTTCCTTTCCTCCCCTCCCTCCGAATTATTCAATTTTGTAAATCAAGGGCTTTCAGGCAAAGGTATGGGAAAAAAAGGAATATCAGTTCTTTACTAGTATCTATAAACAAGCAATAACAATAATAGCAACCAGAACTAGAACCAGAAGACCAACAGCAGGTGACTTGTGAGCTGCTGAACCTTTGCCCGTGTGGTGTAATCACGGTTGCAGGCGGCAGGGGCGCTGTTGAGCTCCCGGTCGGGCAGGGCAGGCGCGATGACTCCCGAGCGGCTGCAGGTGGCGCTGTGGCGCAGGGTCAGGTCTGGTAGTGGCAGCCGATAACGGCAGAGAGCTGAGAAAGCAGGCAGCAAAGCAGCTCGGAGCGGCAAGCGGAGCGGCAGGGGCAGGAGCTGGCTTTCTCCCCGGCCAGCTAGCGAGGATTTTCTGCAGTCACAGCAGACGCCGTGGTCTCGGGGCAGGGGAGGGCAGCCAGGCTCTCCCAGCAGCCGGACTCTCCCGGCAGCAGCTGCGGGAAAAATGCAGCCCGGGGAAACGTGCCCTTCCCAGTGGGGAGAAAGGTTGAATCAAAGCTCACCCAGCCAGGAGAAGAGAAAAAACAGGGCACAGTTGGATTCCCTCTGGTCCCAGCCGAAAAGCAAAGAGCAGCCTCTCCTCTCAGCATCCGAACCCCGAGAGAGCCGTTCCAAGGCCTCGCTCTTCCCTTCACCTGCCTCGCCCAAGCCCAGCTTTTGTCTTTTACAAAAGGCTTGATGGTTCTAAAACACCCAACTATTTGTTGCTTAGTAACAGGAATGGGGAGAAATTATAATGTACTCAACCCCCAACATCCCCCTTCTTCAGCTAACAAATAGTCTAAAGCCAACCTATTTTGATACACCGCGGCTCTTGTTTGCCTTTGTTGACTTGATATTAATTCCAATGCCCGAGCAGTTTTGTTGGTTATGATCTCTACAACAGCTTGAAGTCTTATAATTCGATTTAACATATAAATCGGGGTTCGATAACCCCAACTCCCATCTTGTGCCCAGGTAGCTGGCCCATATGTTTCCAATATGCATTCAGGGGGCCATTTCTCCTCTCCCCATTTTTGAAAACCCCCAATCAATTCCTTTTTGTTTCTTTTAAAGTCCCCATAAAGTGGTACTCCTAATTGATCTCCATCTGGTCCTGGTAAAAGGAAAAATCCTGGCTGTATGATCCCCAGAGTGCAACTTCCTTTCCACCGAGGGGGAGTTTTGGGTATGCTCTTTTTCCACATATCCAAAATAGACCATCTGGTGCTTTCCAGTAATCCTTAGCCTGTTGATTTATATTATCCCAAAATTTGGATATTTCTGGGATTCCAAAATAGGGATTTTTACCTGTGACATTACATTGAAAAAGCTTTATTTCATTATTAAACTTGCAGTTTTTTTCTTTGGCTCCTTTCTGAGCCCAATACAGAATTGGTTCTTTTGGGATCCACCCTATAGAACTTCCATTACTAATTTTATATCTTTTACAGGGAGTGTTTCCTACCTCGCTAAGGAAGTTTTTCCCAGTACGCCATAGGCACTCTTCCCCTATTACTGTTGAACTTAAAATCCACCCTTCTGGCCGATTTTCTCCTTTCATATTTGTTCGGTTCCATTTAAGAAGTTCTATAGGGCCTAGGCTACTGCCCTTCCAGGGCCATTCTTCTGTCATTAAAGCCCCACCACATACCCAACAGTTGGTAATGTTTAACTCCTTACTTATTCTTTCCCCTAATTCCACAAACAGGTTTTTCCCTACTCCTGAGATTTCCATTTCTTTTTCTAATTGTTGTCTGAGTTTTGTATACAAATCCTGGCGTTGGGTTGATACAGGTTGGGATTGCTGGGTTGGTTTCCCTTTTTTGTTTACTATTTGTTCCTTTACTAAATCCTGGACCCGGTTACTAAGGGCAAAAGTGAAGCAAACCCATTTTTCCCCTTTTGGACATTTTTCTCCTAACCTACTACCACTTGTTCCTAAATTTTCCACAATCCAGTATCTTTTCTCTTTCTGTGTGCAAGTACCTAATTTGGATGGATCATAGCATTGGTTGCTAACATGAGTATGGGTAATAAGAAAGGAACCTCGGGTCCTTTCCCAGTAAAGTGTCCAGTAGCATTTGCGACGCGATTTTGCTTGTATCCCATAAGGGAAAAGGCAAAGAATGAGTGACACAAGGAGGAATAATAGAGGTCCGGTATGGCTTATACCCCCACCTCCCATGCCTATGGGGTTGCTGCCCATAGCAGGGGTATATAATCTTCTCGGTGGCGAGTACAGTGGTCAATCCGGTCTTGCCCTCTATTTCCTTGTCACTTCCTCCTTATTAGTTTCCAAGCAAATCGCCTCTGACACTTTTTTAACTGTCGTTTCCCATTGTTCCTCAGGTACTTCCCATTCAACAGGTACTCGTAATTCCCTCCCACAGAGCAAAGTTATTATTTGAGTTAACCCTAGTTCTGTCTGGATAGGGAGTGAATTTCGCTCTTGACACTTCATGCAATGAGCTCGCTGTTTTTGTGAACTACAATACCAGTTTTTCCCACAATGTATGCTTTTACATTTAACCCAGCTATTATGTCTAGTATTGGGATGAACCAGATAAGGTATGTAGTATGGCACTGAAGGAGATTGTAATATCTCCTTGAGATTAGGATACAGTCTATTTTCCTTTTTATATAAATCACAGGCTAAGGCTAAAACATAAGGACCCTTTGTCCGAAATAATCCTGATCCTCCAGTTTGAGGTGGAAGTATTCCTCTCCAAGGCGGGTATTGGAGGTTTTTCAAAACCTTTCCAGATGGCACTTGAAACCACCGATATAAGCTTAATCTTATTTCTCAATTATTTGTGATTCTTGGGATCTTCCCAGTTCATTACCACTAAGTCCTCTCTTAAAAGTCAACCTGGTATCGCCTGGTTTAGAAGTTAGAGTCCACTCCTTAGGTTCTTCCACAGGTCCTTTGATTCTGCTGGCGTGGATCCATCCTCTTTCCCTGGTCCGGATCGCTGCTTCAGTTGTCAGTAGTACCTGAAAAGGACCTTCCCATTGTGGGGTTAAAGATTGTTCTCTCCATGTTTTCACTAATACCCATTCTCCTGGTTGGATATTATGGATTTTAAATTCTAAGGGAGTGGTTTGAGGGATTATCCCTTTTAACCGCAAATTTTCAAGTGTTTTTGCAATGGTGATGACATATTTTCGAATACTCATTTCCCCTTCTTCATAAGTAGCAGTTTCATGTTGTGTGGTTAAAAAAGGTAACCCAAACATCATCTCATAAGGTGATACCCCCAGGTCTGACCTGGGTTGTGTTCGGATTCTCAGTAGAGCCAATGGTAAACATTTTACCCATGACATCTGTGTTTCAATCATCAGTTTTGTTAGAGTTCTTTTTAAAGTCTGGTTCATTCTTTCTACCCGGCCCGAACTCTGTGGATGCCATGGGGTATGTAATTCCCATTTTATTCCCAGAACTTGAATTATTTGTTGTAGTATTTTTGAAGTAAAATGTGTTCCTCTATCTGAGTCTATTTTATTAACCATTCCATATCGGGGAATAATTTGTTCTAAAAGGGTTTTACATACTACATTAGCAGTAGCCCTGACAGTGGGGACTGCTTCCACCCAATGAGTTAAATGATCAATTATTACTAATAAAAATTTCCACTTTTGTACTTGAGGGAGTTCAGTAAAATCTACTTGGATACTTTGAAATGGTCGTAGAGCCAACTCACGACCTCCCGGGGTTGTTTTTCTCATTACTTTTTTATTTACTTTTTGACAGGTTATGCATTTCTCAGTTACTTGCTTTGCTAATCCAAAAACTCCAATGCACCCATAATTCCTTAAAAAGTGATCACACAAAGCCTGAGTACCCCAATGAGTCTTTTGATGCAAGCCTTCTAATACTTTTCTAGTAAGTGGTTTATTAAGTAACTGCCTTCCATCAGGGAGTTTCCATTTACCAGATGGATCTTGCTTTCCCCCTATCTTACTTAATTCCTTTTCTTCTTTTTCACTAAATTTTGGAATTTCCAATTCTTCCCTATCTGGGGTCAAAATTAACAAAATTTTTTCAGTCCCATTCTCTGCTGCATCTTTAGCTTCTTGGTCTGCCAGATTATTCCCTCTTATTTCTGGGGTCATTCCCTTTTGATGTCCCTTAACATGTACTACTGCTATTTCTTCTGGCAACTTTAGGGCTTCTAAAACCTCTAAAATCAGTCCTTCATGTATTAATCCTTTTCCCTTAGAGTTTAGTAATCCTCTTTCTTCCCAAATTTTCCCAAAGTATGTACTGCTCCAAAGGCATACTTTGAATCAGTATATATGGTTCCTTTTTCTCTTGCTAGATATTCCAATGCTCTCTTTAGGGCATATAATTCACAGGATTGAGCTGACCAATGCGAAGGCAATTTCCCTTTTTCAATTGTCTGCATATTCTCTCCATCCACTAAAGCATATCCTGGCATTCTTTTCCCTTGTAGACATCTGGATGAACCATCAACATATATTTTTCTCCCTTCTGGGAGAGCCTGTTCTGCTAGATCTTCCCGAACCTTAGTTTGATACTGTATAATTTCTAAACAGTTATGTACTAAATCACTTTTTGGTTCTCCATATAAAAATTGAGCTGTGTTTAAATTTTTGTCTACTTCTAATGTCAAGTCATTACTGTCTATTAAAATTGCTTCATATTTTAACATTCTAGAATCGGTCAACCATTTTTCAGCTTTCTGATTTAACACACTCCTGACTGCATGAGGACTATGCACAATTAACTTGCTTCCAAAAGTGAGTTTACGACTCTCTTCTACCAGAATGGCAGTAGCTGCTATAGCTTGTACACGCACTGGCCAGCCATGACTTACTGGATCTAGCATTTTAGGTAAATAGGCTATTGGCCTTTTCACTCCTCCCCATTCCTGAACTAAGACTCCATGGGCTACTCCACTTTCTGCATTCACATACAGATGAAAAGGTTTTTCTAATGAAGGTAATCCCAAGGCAGGTACTGAGGCTAGCTTAACCTTTAGTTCTTCTAATTTAATATCATCTTCCTTAGTCCATTTTATACTGTCCCCCTCTGTCAATTTTTCATACAAGAATTTTACTGCCTGCGTATACCCTTCGATCCATAGTCTACAATATCCCAATAACCCGAGCAGCCTTCTAATTTCCTTCTTTGAAGAAGGAGGGGGGAGAGATAAAATCCCTGAAATTCTTTCAGGATTTAGTTTTCGGCTTCCTTTACTTATTAAATGACCAAGAAACTTTACTTCTGATTCCACAAATTGTAATTTTCCTTTTGATACCCTTAATCCTTTTTCCCCAAGAAAGTTTAAAAATTTGATAGTAGTCTCTCTAACTTCTGTTTCAACTTCCCCTGATAATAAAAGATCATCCACATATTGGATGATTTGTATTCCAGGAGGGGTGGAGAAAGTCTGTAATACTTCCTCTAAGGCTTGCCCAAATAGATTCGGGGATTCAGTGAATCCCTGTGGCAGTTTTGTCCACCTTAACTGTTGTTTTCTCCCATTGCCTGGATCTTCCCATTCGAAAGCAAAAATATCTCGACTGCCTTCTGCTAAAGGGCAGGCCCAAAATGCATCTTTGAGATCCACCACACTAAACCACTGATGTTGAGGTGGAACTTTACTTAAAAGGGTATAGGGATTGGGTACCACTGGGTAACGGGTCTTAGTTCTTTTAACTTCCCTTAAATCTTGCACTAATCTGTAAGTTCCATCAGGCTTTTTTACTGGGAGAATAGTGGTATTGTGAGGGGACATACAGGGTTCCAATGTTCCATCTTTTATCAAATCTTCTATTATTGGCTTTAGGCCTTCCCTTCCTTCTAAGGATATAGGGTATTGCCTTATGCGAATGGGGCATTCTTCTCTCTCAATGGTTACTTTTATGGGGTCTATATCCAACTTCCCTCTATTTCCTTCCCCAGCCCAGACTTCTGTGTTAATCCTTCTTTCATCTTCTTCTTCAAGTTTTAACACTTTTACTGTCATCTTTCCCTCCTCTGGTATAACCCCTATCCCTAGCTGTACTTGTAAATCTCTCCCCAGTAAATTGCAACCTGCTCCAGGGACTAATAAAACATCTCCCATCCCTATTCTAGTTTCCCCTTCAATTACTACATTTTTAATAACAGGAACCTTAAACCCCTCCCCCTTAGCACCTGAAACTCTCACGGTATTGTTACTAATACTACACCCCTTTGGAACACTCACCACACAGGTTCTTTCTGCCCCTGTATCAACTATAAATTCTAATGCCTCCCCCTGGGGACCTACTTTCAAAGTTATCAAAGGCTCTAGATGGTATTTGTCCCCCAAAAGATAGAGCCTTTAACACCCCTAATCTGCTGATTCCTCTGATTGCATCTCTTGGAAAATTCTTAGATTCTTTTTTAAGTGTGGGCATTCTCTCTTATAATGCCCCTCTTCCCCACAATGAAAACAGACATTTTTGGTTTGCTCTCGAGGTTTGGTTTGTGCTTGGGTCTTATTTCTCCCCCTCTCTTTTTCTCTAAACCCGGAATATTTGGGAATGGTAGCTGGAGATGCCATATTCCTATGGGAATTGCTTTCTCGCGTGGTGGCTACCATAATTTTAGCTTTTACTTTGGCTTTTTCTTCATCCCTTCGTACATAAACTTTCTGAGCTTCTTTTAGTAACTCATTTAATCCCTTGTCTTGCCAATCCTCAATTTTTTCTAACTTTTTTCTAATGTCTGGCCAAGCATGAGTGACAAAATTTACTTTTAATAAAGCTTGTCCTGCTAGACTATCAGGGTCTATTCCAGAGTATTGCCTCATATTTTTTCTAAGTCTTTCTAAAAATTCCGTTGGGGTTTCCTCCTTCCCTTGTTGTCTATCAAAGGCTTTGCTCACATTTTGCCCTCGGGGTGCTGCTTTTATCCCTTTAATTATCAGATTACGATAATCTCTCATATTCCCTCGTCCTGCTTCTTCATTGTGGTTCCAGTTAGGGGGTGCTATTGGCATTTTATGATCCCCTGGTGGGCCAAGCTGATTTTCTCTTTCCCAAATTTTTATTCCAGCAGCTCTAATCATCTGTCTTTCTTCTTGGGAAAATATAATGCCCATTATTGACTGCATTTCTTCCCAAGTATAAATGTTTGGACCCAAAAACTGGTCCAGTTGTTCTGCTGTGCCTATTGGATCCTCTAATAATCCTTTAATTTCCTTTTTAAAATTTCTAACCTCTGAAGAGGTCAAAGGAGCGTTAACAAAACCTATTCCTCCTTGAGCACCTCCCATGGGAACCTCCCTCAAAGGAAATAAACTGAATTTATGATCCCACCCTTCTTGTTCTTCTATCATCATAACCTTAGAAGAAACTTTTCTTCCGTGTTTTGGGGTGGTGGCAGGAGAGGGTTCATCAGACTGTCCTCGAGTTTTAAATGAGTTTTTTCGAGTATTCTGGTAAGGAGCTCCTTCATCTACTAGGGACATAGTATTTGCCTTCAATCGTTTTGGGGTAGCAGCAGGTTTCTTTACTACTTCCGGAACTTCCGATGTTGGAGGACCGGAAGTTTGTGCCACAGAGTTGAAACCCTCTGTGCTAGGTAAACCGCAAGAAGGAAGTAGTGTAGGAGAATTGCCCGCATGGATTTTAACCACGTGGCAACAATCTGAGTTTCTTGGAATAGAGGGTTCAACATGTACTGGTGCTGCCGGTGCCAGTGGGACTATAGCTGCAGGGGGAAACGGGGCTGGAGCTGGCGGAGGCACATGGTAAGGCGGCGGGATGACCTCTAATGGATCCCAGCTTTTTTCTGTTTTTTTTCTTTTCATCTGTCTCCAGAACCTCTGAGAATTTAAAAACTGATACTTTTAGAGGTTCCTGTTCTTCAACCCAGCAAGAAGCATATTCCCGCTCCTCTGAATTAACTGGGCTTTTAGAATTTACAAATATATTTAAGGCTTCACAAATCCAAGCTTCAGATGATCCATATCGAGGCCAATAAACGTGATCTGATCTTATTTTTCCTTTTGTCCATTCGATCATACAATATTGAATCATTTTCACTTTATCTTTTTCTTTTGTGTGGGGATTTTTGTCCCAGTTTGCTAACTTTATTTCTAAGGGGCTGTCTTGAGTTATATCTGTCAGGACCTTTTTACTTTTTTTCTTTCTTGTCTTACTTATTTCCTGCCCCATCTTTTCAAGCCTTTTTTTATATATTTGTCCCTAGCTCTTACTCTTTTAATAACTTAAACACCACCCAGCCCTCACAGTACAGAAAACCTCTCTTTTCTTAATAATAACATACACTTTTCACTCATTCACATTCATTCATTTTTATTATTTTTATTTTTCTGTCTCACTCATTCTCACTCACAACAAGACAAAAAATATTTTACCCACGGGTATTTAACTTTTAGGGATAATGAAATTTCAAAATATTGTTGGCCAACTCCAGATTCTCTTGGGAGTGGTAATCTTAGGATATTTCCTTTAATCTTCAATTCTACACTTCCCGCCTTATAGGATTTTCCTATCCTTTTTAATTCTACACGTCCCGTCTTATAGGATTTTTCCTATCCCTTTTTATTTTACCCCCCCCCTCAATCTGGCACCTTTTTGAAATTGGGGACCCTTTATTCCCGTTTCCCCGTCTCGTTTCCTAGTGGATTGCGCTAGAAAACTTCTTTGCTCCCTTTTCCTAGGGGTCTTAACCCCTCGCTGGGACCCAGTCCCAGTTTTCCCCGGGGAACTTTCACTCGTCTCTCGTGGGTGTCTGGTCGCTGGCCGTATCTCTCGCGAGATATCGGAACCGCAGCTACAAAGACTCCGCTCTTGCCTTGCAGGTCCGAAGTAGCCAGCCCGCGTCTCACACACACACCAATCAATCCCCCGTAACCTGCCCCCCCGACAATACTTACAATCCGTTTTCTTGTCCGGGCCTTCGTGCACCAGAATTGTGGGCTTTTGCCACCGCGGTTTGCTAGGGAGTCTTTGTCTTTGCTTTATGGGTCCCTTCTTGTCCACGGGGTGGCGACCTGCGACCGCCGATTCACCCTAGAAGAGGGGAGCGGGTCGCCGAACTCGGCGGGGGGCGCCTTCCCCCGCTCCAGCTCCTCCAAGGCGTCAGAGGTGAGGTCTCCTCCCGGATGAGCCCCCAATTGTGAAAAACAAAGTTCACTCTCCTGTTGAAATTTAAAAGTTTAATAAAAGACAATAGGGGACACCAAACAATAAAGCAAAGAAACAGCGCTGGGTGCTTGGCTCTGAGCCAAGAAGCACACCTGCCATTGAGGGAGTCGTCTTAAATACTCTTTGTATTGCGTCAGCCTTATGCCTATTCATAAGCATTCATGCATATTCAAACTTTTCTCAAAACTATTTTGCATGTTCCAAGAACTATTTTGCATGGCTCCTCCTTGGTCCCGCCTTTTTAGAGCATGCGCTTTTTCGGCTGTGGTTTCTTCCAGTCGTGGTTATCGTCTCCCAGTTTGGGCTTGGGTCCATAGTCCTTGCATCTGGTTATAGGCTGATAGTCAGGTATCAGTGGCAGGTCTTCTTTTCGGGTGTTATCCAGTCAAGCAGGTAGGGTGGTTAGTAAAGGAAAGTCTTTTAAACTACTTTTATTAGTTTTTTTACTACTATATAGAAATCTAGTTCATAACAGAAATTAAAACATTGGTTATATACCTCTATCTTTATGACAAGACTACTTCTGTAAAAAAAAGAATAAAACCATACACACAATGAATATCTACGAAAAGCCAACACTATATTAGTATGTTTTTATCACAGCTACATAAGCAAAGTGACATACCACTGCTGCTCCTGAGCAGCTCCTTGTTTCATGGCCATGTTGGTTAGGATTCCTGTTGCGAGATGAGGAATTTCTTTGGATTGCCTTGTGGGCTGAAGTCTGGGTGGGGCTGTTTCAGGCTGCTCAGCCTTTCTTTTTGGTAGTTGTTGTTGTTATTAGTATTATTATTATTACTATCATCCATTTTTCTGTGTTTAAATGTCTGTGTCATAGAGAAACCCAAGAAAACTATTTTTTTTTAAAAACATCTTCCCTGAGAAATTCTGTACCTGTTCTGTGTTGTCTCTTGCTGGTTTCCAAATCCTTTGTTTTCTGTCTTGCACCTCTTTACAGTATCCCAGGTCCAGTATCACTGCACTGACTGGATTTACATGTCTTTGTATCAACAGAGAGATTGTTTAGTTGTGGACTTGGCAGTGTTAGGCTGGGCTCAATCTAAAGGTTTTTTAATAACCTAAATGATATAAGGGAATAATGAAGAAATAGAAGAGGAAGTATGTAATTTAAAAGCTCAATTTGTTTTAAAAGGTAGACAAAATGGAGTTTATTTGGCTTAAAGAAGTTATTTCTTTGTACATCCAGCTTATTTTAGTAGCAATATCTAGAATACTTGAATTTTGCCCCAGGATCTCGCAGTTGACTTCTCTGCTGCACTCTAACCCTTTTACCATTGTAAAACTTAATAGCCTTTAATAAATATTTAAGTAGATGGTGAGTGGTCTCTCAGAAAAGAGTTGCTTGAAGAAGTGGGGCCTCATTTTACATGTGGTGAAGTAACTGATTAACAAAGAGGATTAGAGGATAGGGAATGCTGCCCTAATCCTGTCACTTCCATGTTATGATTATGTGGAAGACTTGCTCATTTAGTTCAAACTGAATTTTAGTTTTTATTTTTAATTTGATGTCACTATTTATTTTAATAAAAAATGCTAAGGGAAAGTTCAGAACAGTTGAATTCACTGCATGGGAATGGGACCATTTTGCACCAATTTACTCAGTACAACTAAAGGGTTATTTATTTTGGTTATGCACTTCTCTGTAGATTCACAGGGTGGTGTATTTTGAGATTGGAACAGGAAATCCATACTTGTCACTGCTTAGCTTGGCTGTAATGTCACACCACCAGTATCAACCAAGCTGACACCACTTTATATTTGTGTCTCTATTTAGCTGAGGAAAACCATGGTGATTGCTGAGGCTGCTGATGTAACAATAATATTGTGTTGGATGTATCCTGACTGGTGTTTGTATTCTGGTATGACTGACAAGATGTGTGTGTTAATTAAATTTTGGACATGATTCATAGATTCTTACTGAGTTTATATGAGAATTTATTTGCAAACTTTAAGAATTTGGTCATATAATTTGCTTTCCTGAACCTTGTTGCCAGTGAAACTTCAGGCTGAGAGAGGTAGCTCTTCACTGGCCCAATTGTGAACCTCCAGCTTAACTCAGCTGCTCTTAGCCCTTGTGGAATTGCTGTCCAGAGGCCTCTTTGAAGAGCTGTCAGTTTAGCTGGCAGGTGTTTATTCTTCAGTGGTGTTATCTCTGGCCAGTGCTGATCCCTTTTTCAAAATAGCTGTGACACCAGTAAGCACTGAGGCTAAAATTTCTGAGAGTAAATTCAAATAGCTTGATCCTAAAGGCTGCACTACATCAAGGGAAGACTTGACTTCTGGTAGCTTACTAAGTGGCTGACGTGCCCCAGAACTGCATCATCCATGGCTCAGTGATCATCTCCCACTTATTTGTAAAGTTTCTTCCACCAGGAATCCTGATATCCTAAAACTGTCATTAACATTGTGGGTTTCTGAGGAAATTCTTTACTTATTTCTGAAAGAAGAGTTTGCTCTCTTTTTAATCTGAAGATTTGTGTTTTTTTCTTACCAAACCTTCTCTTATGGTTACTTAATACTAACAGATCTCTTTTATTTTCCTTTTTAGCACTGGAGTAGTTAGCTACTAATAAGCTGCGTCTTATAACTAGAATATGTCTATGTGGCTGAAACCACAGGTCATGCTATAGAGAAATAACTAGATTTGTGAAAAAAAATAGATGTTGAAATTAAAATGCAGTCAAAGCTTTGTTCTCTGAAGGTATTTTAGTCATAGTGTTTTGAGCACATTCGTTTTTCAAGGTGATACTCTCTTTTTGTGCTACCTTTCAAGGTGGTGAAAACATGTTAAAATTAAGTAGACAGTGTACATACATAATGTAAAAAATGGCATTGCTTTGTAGATTAAACACCTGAACTTCATCCCATGGTGAAATAAATGTTTAGTGTGATTTGGTGTGAACAGAAACCAATTTTCATGGCTTTGTAGTTCAGTTAGTGTAGCATTTCATTACAGTGAAGAGGAACCCTCTGCCTTCTTTCCTCTGAGTTAAATCCAGACTTTTCTAAGGCTCAAAGTAATGTGTACTTTTTCTTATTTTATCTTTACTCTCAGGATTTGCTAATACTCCCACAGCTGCCTTAAACATCGTTCTGTTTCTCTCAGAGGTACCCAGGCAATTCCCCTTTTTCCCCTTCCTCTGAAGAATTTCAAAGATCCAAAACCAGAACCGCAAAGATTGGCTCAGGAAATGACAGAAAAACTGTGTTCAGGTTTGCATCTCTGTTCTGCCACGGACTCTTGAAGTCTGCCATAGACTTTTAAAGTCCTTGATCTCTCTGCCTGAAATCCCCGCCTGAACAATTTTTGCTTGTTTCATGAGAGAATGCTGAATTCTTATCTGATATTCTGATGGGACTCACTGGTGTGCCATTACTCTGGTTAGCTGCTGCCTCTTCTCTCAGTTCTGTGTTTTCACTCTGACACTCAGACCCTTCAAGTCTTCTGGCTGCTCAGAAGTCTTTTAAATCTGTTTCCGGTTGGAAAAGATCCCTACAGATATAATGATTAAACAGGATTTTGCTGCATGGTACAGGCAAATCTCTTTGTGGTCATCACGAGCTGTGCTATGACCAGTATTGGAGAGTGAGAGTGTTAATTTATATTTGCCAAGTCTCCTATTGATTCACCTACAATAAAAAAAATAAAAAGCTGTCTTTTACATTCTGAAAAAGAATCATTAAGAGCCCCATCATGGATGTGTTAATGCATTTTGTAAGAGTGAGTGTGTTCCTGCAGCGCATTCCAACCCCAAATGAGAGGCATGCCAGGTCATTTTGCATGCCTGTCCATTATTGGAATGCAACAGATGTGAAACTTGAAGGCAAACTGCTGTGGAGCAGCTTCTCTCCTGACTAGGGCTGTGTGTTAGTTAATAATACCAGTGTCTTCTACGGGTGTGTGAAAATGTAGATCGCCAGTAGCACTTGGAAGTATCTGGAAATAGCAATGCTGTGTGTTTCAGATGTGCCAGAGGTTGGAGCTATTTGGAATTCTGATTCAGCCCCTTTAGTTTGAATTGATGGAAATTATATTTTCAGGTATAATTGTTTTTACTTTTAGCAGAACTTATATACGTAATTGTGTTCCAGATGTCTCTTCCATCAAGCAAACCCTGTGTGTGTGAGCCAATTGTATGTTTCCATAAAACAGTACAAGTACTCCTCTCCTAGTCAAAATAGCTTTTAAACAACGTGTGTGAGAGAACAGAGTTATGGATTTGAATATTAATATATATTGAGTATCAAACTTATTTGGCTTGATACTATATCTTACCTAATTTAAAAGGTTTATCTGAAGCTCTTGCCTGTTTTCTTGTTTTTTTAGCTCAGGACAGGCAGAGTCCAGCTTCTGGAATAAACAGCACCTTGAACTGGTAAGAGATTGAGAGCTTGGGATGTTTAGTTTTGGCATACAAAGTCCAGTAACACGTGCTGAACCTGAAATCCATCCTTTCCTTACTCAGTGGTGATGAGACAGGCTTTCTGTGGGGCAGTAGGTATGTGGGTGTTAAAGCAGGTGAGCTGGCCAGCAGATCATGTCAGTCCAGAGCTTTTCCTTGGATGCCTTTTGCTTAGTTGTGCACTCCTGGGGCATGCTAACAAATGCAAGCTGAGGATATTGCAGCTTTTTTTTGTTCCTCGTGGTTTTTTAATCCATCAATCAATTAATTTACGTAAACCACTTCTGTGGTTTAGGGTGAATGGCCAGTTATTCTAGAATTTTATAGCAGCATTGACAAAAAACTTTACAAAGCCACACTTCATAACCCCTTCATTGCAGTCAACAGAGTAATTGCTGACAGCTCTTGGGGAAACAACACATGTTTTTCTCTTCCCCATTGTAAGTTTAGGAGGGTTCACTTCCTCACCATCCGTGGTGTGTCAGCATGAACCCAAACTCCTCTCCATTGCTTGTCTCCTTTGGAAACTTTGCCTACTCAGTGGGCATCATTTGTCTCTGTCCTAATTCCCTTCTGACTGTAAATGCAACAGGAACATTTGCAAAGAATAAATCTTTTCAGTATATTGACAAAGCTGCTTCTGTAATTGTGTTAGCTGAACCAGACGATGAGCTGAAATCCTTTTTGAATTAGGGTTTATGTAACTTTAACCCAATTCCTGGCTAAGCCTTGCAGCTCGATCCAGAACAGTGAGCACTGACAGCTCGTGGGTTTTGCTGCAGTCTGAAATGTGTGGCCTAATGCATTAAGTTTGGGATTGTTCAGTCTGCTTTTTCAGCTTGGATTTGCCCTGTTTTATGGTCATTTACCTGTGGCAATGTGTCACGGTCCACTCATAAGCAGACGCGTGATGGTTCATATCAGCTATGATCTCAGAGTGCAAAAAGAAAAGAAAACACAAAATCCAACAAGTCAAGGGAGTTAAATTTCAATCCAAGGGGGAACTTTATTAATTTGGCCCGTAAAACGGCCTGCGATAGAGAGAGGAAGAGACAAAATTGGGAAAAGATGGGGAGAAAAGGGAAGGAAAGGGGGCTATAGCTACCACCATGGGTCTACAGACGTCTGGCGTCCCTGGGGTCCCGTTCAGTTGGCATTCCTTGGCCTCTGCAAAGATCGATGTGATCTTTCGGTGGGGAAGATCTTCGGAGTTCAGCCACTCCAGAGCTGTCTTTTATGCTTAGTCCATACACCTGGTCCCTCCTTACGACCCACCTTTGCTCCCCCTTAATTCTTGTGGAGATATGCCAAACTCCACTTGACAGGGCCAAGGGAGGAGTGTCCGAGGCATGGTCAGCAGGTTTTTCACAATGGGTGTCAGGGCAACGGGTGCAAAGCCTTCGTCACATACCCGCTTTGGCAGCACAAGGCCTTTGTTCTGTACCAACTCAGGCAGGTGCAAAGCTTTCGTTCCGTACCACCTTAAGCAGGTACAAAGCATTCACTCCGTACCAGCTTTGGGTAGGCACAAAGCATTTGTTCTGTACCACCTTAGGCAGGTGCAAAGCATTCGTTCTGTACTACCTTAGGCGGGCACAAAGCATTCGCTCCGTACCAGCTTCAGGTAAGTACAAAGCATTCTCTGCGTAATTCCTGCACCTGTAGTTTCTGATGAGAAATGTTGAGACAGAACTCGATTCTTGGATCGACCCTTACACAATGTCACCTGGAAAAAAAGGAGAGAAGGCTCAGTTGTAGCCAGGTGTGTAGTTGTTTCCAAGTGGAGTAGTTTGGGATGCAGGAAAGAAGCCAAACAAGCGTGGTTGACTGCTGGAGCAGCTTGGTTGTTGCTCTGTTGCCAGAAGCTCTGTGTGCATGGAACCAAGCTGGCAGGGAAAAGCACACTCTGTTATGCTTTTTTCTGAAAGCATTTTCTGTGAATACAGGGTTGCTGCAAGAAAGGATGCAGGGGTCTCACCTATCACAGAGTGACAAATCTTTTGCCAACTTAGGAGTGAGGGAAGGCCTCCATCCTTTGTCTTCTTAAGCTTCCCACTGGTACATTCTTTCACTCTTGTGTTGTTTGGAAAATGGTGTGGTGAAAAGCGATAGAGCAGTGGCATAGGTAAAGAGCTGGAAATGGATGTGTTCTTCTATAACTTCATTTAAGGTGTATTAAGGAGCACAACCCAGCTGACTGGAAGCCATAATTATGCCAGTGTTTCAAAACAAAACCACAAAGTCCTGCCAGACCTGCATCCTGACTTTGCCACAGCTCTAAAGTTGTTTCTTTGCTTCAATTTTGCTTCTATTTCCAAAATAGCATTTTCATAATGTGCTTCCTGGCTACACAGAATCACCTAAAGTCCATTGTAAAATGAAATGCCCAACACTGGATATTAAAAAAGAGGAATTGGTTTGATGACATCAATATCTCAATGGGAGTGAAAACCACTAGCACGTGCTATAAATTGTTTGAGTTTTGTGCTAGATAAAGGTATTTAATAATAGGTTAAAAAAAAAAGAAAATAGTTTTGTGAAGACGATCCCAATGGCCTGTGCTCTTTTCCATTTCATAGACTTTGACATGTGTAAGTTTTTAAAAAATAAAAGATTTTTAAATTATCAGGCCATTTTCTAGTTGTCAATTCCTGTAAAGGAGCAGTAGTTAGGATGTTGCATTCTTTCTTACTGTATTTATTTGGAAATTTACACGGTGAAATTTGAAGTTGAAACAAAAGAGGAGCTTTGTGCAAAACAGAAGATGTTTTCTTGCCAGACATTACTATTTAAATTTTTTCAGTTCGTGAACATGAAAATTTCACTACAAAGTGGAAAAAAAGTAATTGACCTACTCAGCTTCTGTAAAAATTTTAGTGCACATCCAGTAGCATTAAGTTTTGGACAAAATTTCTGGTAAGTAATTAGTAAGAAGAAAATCAGCTTAATTTTTCACTCATATAATATTTGACTCTAAACTAAAGATTAGAGAACTCCCAAAAGCTTCCATAGTCTGCATTTGAAGACTGGTAATAAACTCTCTATTGGATTATGACTGGTGGTTTCTCAGCTTCTGAGGAAGGAGGGGATTAATTGAAAATGTCAAGTTGTGCTTGTTGGATTTTTAAAGAGAGGATGAGAAGGGTGACAGGGTCTTTTTTTCCTTCCGCAGTTTCAGAGATGAGAGCCTTACCCAGATATGATGGGTGTAAATTTGGAGCTGTGTTCAAAATCCTTGAGATTTACATGCATAAAAGATTTTCTCAGAAGTCATTAAGAAGTCTTTGGAGTTGAATGAGATTCTCATGAAAATTAAACTGGCCATGCTAGGCAGCACCTACTGTCAAAATACTGCTCAGGGAGAAAATGGAATAGAAAACTCCATCTGGACTCTTGAATAGGTTTATCATGTGGTGACTGAATCTGTACTTTGAGCTTGAGGCTGATGATGTTTTGTGATAAATATTAGGAAAAATATTTGTAAATTCACACTGGAGGCTTACAGAAGCAATGTGTGGTTTACTTTTTTTTATTGTACACGGTATTTATTAAATATTCTGGTGAATTATTCTGTAATCCTTTTGACTTGCTGAAAAGCTGACTGTCTCAGATTTCCAGTTACTAAAAGAGGTGCTGTAAGCATGTTTCCTGAAGGTTTACAGTGGGTTAGGTAAAATACAGCCAGCCTTTGACAGTGCTGAGGAAAACAAGTCAATCCTTGTTTACAGTGTTGCTGGACACTGACAGCAGAATATCTGAGTTAATATGTGGAGCTGCAGCTCTATTCCGTAAGCCTGACAGTCTCTCCTTATTGTTTTGACAAAGATTATTGATTTCCATATTCAACCTTTTCTCTATTTGCAATTGTTCACACTGTTAATCTAATGTGATGGTGTGAAAAAATGTACTGGTTCTTTTTTAAAATTTCTTGGGGCTTGATGTTTTTTTTACCTGCTGGGCTTTTGCATAGAAAAGTACTGTTTTTGCACTGCAATTTTACATCAATTTTCGTCGTGTTACACACAGATTTTATTTCTATTTAATATATAATACACCAATATATTGTGTATCTATAAATATTTACATATAATTATAATACATATATTGCATGATTGTTGTAATGTACAGATGTTAGATTATATTCATACAAACATATAATGTGTTTTTCAATACTATGCACATTTTTGTCATGTATTCCCTTGCATTTCTTTTCATCTGTGGAGATATATACATAATCTCTATGAATAATAACAACTTCTATGCAACTCTACTCTTGAGTTGTTCTGTAGAGAGTATACAGCAAAATTATCATCTATATGGAGTATTTCCCAATAGTAATTTATTCTGTAGTGTGTAGCCTGCTGGGACTTATGCAAATGCTATTTTTGCTGGCTCAACCCCATATTTTTCTGAAATAATGTTTTTTTCATTTCTTGGGGGGAAGGAAAAAAAATTCTGACAAGGTCAGTATTCACTTCTTTCCTCACCTATTACCCCTGTCCTTCCATTACAAAAAAATTAAAGCAGATTGCCTCCCACTGGTTGTGTAAATATGTCCTAAATGCTTCATCTCAGTAAAGGCAGTGAATGCCCACATGCAGATAGAATAAAACACTCACCGTGGAGATGAAAAAACACCCTGCAGAGGTAGCCCTGAGTTTGAAAATAACTTCAGAGTTCTTGTGGTAAAGTCTGATGTGTCACTCCTCAGCAGCAGTCAGCTGGAGATAGAAACATGGGTGGCTGAGGTTTAGTTAGATCCATGTCCTTTGGTCGTGTGCTTTGTTTTGCTTTGGAGGAGCTGCGACACAAATATCTGAATGACAGAAGGCGATGCTGCTGATGAAATGGGAGGCTAAGGAGAGTCACTGTCTCCCAGTATTTTCAAATTACAAAATGTGTTGAATAATACTGCTTAAGAATACGTGGTAGGCAACAAATGAGTCTTAAAATTACCTTAAAACATAAAAATACCCTAAACCATGAGAATTTTCCCTTCCGAGTTTCATAATAATTTCTTTTTATCAGTTTTTATTTCAAGCTGAGGAGCTTGACAGCAGCTGTAACAAGTAAATGCAGTTAGGGTGATCTTAGAATTTTTTTTTTTGTGGCTTCATTATGCACTGTATTAATTCTTGACTTCTGTATTGTCATAAGGACTTTGTAGAACTCACTCTTTTCTCTGTGTACCCACCAGTAGGGCAAACAGATTTTGTTTGTAAATTCACAACTCTTAGAATGGACATAATTCCCATTTGTGAAAGTGCTTTGTGCTGCTTTAGTGATGTGTAAGAGCCCAGAGGTGTTTCTATTTCTCTGTATGTGAGTGTGACCTTTGATCACTGTGAGTTGGTGACAGAGCAGCCACTCCACTTACCTTCTTTTTTTTGTTTTAAGCTTCTTTCTGTCCTTTTCCCTCTGATTATATGAGGTATTCTGGGGCTTTAATAATACTGCTTTAAAGTTTTCTATCTGCCATTTTCTTCATGTGGCAAACAAGTCTTCTTATTTTATGAGCCAGTTATTCATAAACTAATATTGCTTAGTTTGACCATGTGGGTGCTTCTTGCTTTCCAAAGGCAGACATCTCCTTTTATTTTGAAAATAAGAGCGATTTTTTTTTTTTTTTTTTTTTTTTTTAGTGTTACAAAATTATTGTATAGCAGAGGATAGACTCGAGATCTGAAGAGAAACCAATTTTTTTCCTTCTGTGGTTGCTTGCACTTGTTTCAGACAGGTGTATGGATGATCTTCAGAATAGGAGAAGCAAGTTAAAAACTGGTAATAATGATCAGGTCATGCAATATTCCCCTTTCTGTTCACTTAATTATTTAAAAGTATGCTAAAAATTCCATGTGTGACAGAAAAATATATACTTTTATGCTGCTGGAGAGAAAAAGTTTTGTAAGAAGCTAGAGTGGGAGTGAAGAAAAACAAGAGCACATTGTGTTTGGGAGGCAAATCAGACAAGTTCTCTTTAGCCATGTTATTTTCAGACCTTGTGTGCTGGAGGATTGGAGAAAGGTTTTCCGAGGGATTTGTTCCAAAAGATTACTCGTGCACACATCTAAGAGTTTAGAAAGACAGGGGGGAATATGATTTATTTTTTTGTTGAAATGAGATTGAGAGCTTAATTCCCCTCTGCTGTGCAACTCTCATTTGATTTTACCTAGAGAATAGGGTCAGTAACACCAATTTCAGGAATATTTTGTGATGTTACATTAATGTAAAGCTGTTGGAATCTAATTCTACTTGATGATATGCAAGTGATACAGCACAGATGAGATTTGAAGACTAATAAGGTCCATAAACTTCATGAAATGTTGAAAATATTCATAAGAAAATCTGTTCAGAAATCTGAGAGCTATATGAGAGATCAGTGGTGAGTTGTAAGTCGAATTTAGAGTTAGTGTGAATTGGTGTAACTTCACAAAGATAGATGAGGTTAAATGAGTCCTTAATTTTTGCCCTGGTATATAAGAATTTAGGCAAATTGGCAACTTCTCTAACTTTCTAAGAATACCACCAAAACAAATAGAGATGTGGCACCAGCAGTGTTGTCAATGTACATAAATATAGAACTGTGTTATTTTGAATTATTAATATATGATGGAAAACAAGATGTGCAGCAAAAAGATTTTTTTCCTTAACTCCTGAAAACACAGTTTTCCTGTGATGTGCTTTTCAGAGAGAACACCACAGTGTTTCTTCTGTTAATTGTCTTTTAACATTCTGATCAGAGACAAAACAATATTGTTCCCTAGCTAATTTTTGTGCCTACTTCTTAACATACAAAAGATGCTAAACCAGAGTGAGGTCTGAGGGAACATTAAACCTGGACTTGCCTGTGAGCAGTAAAGAAAACTGTAAATATTCAAGTTAGACGTGCTGTGAACACAAGGCCACTGAAAAGAAAAAATCTTCCTTTGAAGCCAGTGGCAGCAAAGCTCCCCATGTGTTACAGTGATGCCCTATTACTGTGCCAATTTCGTTGTCTTCTGTACAATAAAGTGAATTAATAATGGCTCAGGCCTTAAGATACTTTACAGACAGAAATAGGAGAGCCTTTTTGATGGATCTACTCTGTCCAGTCAGGCTGAAGCCAAAGTGGATCAACAAGAGACATAGAAGAGAGAAGCAAACAGGAGAAAAATGGGGATGTTGCTGGAGATGATGAGCATTTGGTTAAAAATAAGCTAAACTTGGACTTCACTATGCAGCTGATTGATGTTAATATAGAATAAGTGAAGCTCTGGAGCATGAACAAATTGCCTTTCAGAGAAAGTGAGTTTTTAGAAAGGACTAAAACGTGACTCATGTAGCCCTGTGTCAGAGGTAAAATGCCTCCTGCATTGCCAGTCCCTCTGCCGCTCACTTCAGGTCTAGTGCTGCTCTCAGAAAATTAAGATTACTAAAATGCCATTACCCTCAGCTGCTCTCCTGTCTTATTTCCTCCCATTTCTGTTTTGGTGGAGGCCAGAGGTTTGCACTGAGTGCTCCCTACTGTGTGGAGGATGTGCAAACATCAGTGAGAGCTCCTGCCCTGAATGATTTGCACTGCAAGGAGCAATGATGCTATGCAAATGAAACAAGAAAGTGGATGGGCAGGAGGACAGAAAAGAATTATTGGCCTGGCTATGTGCACAATTCCTTTCAACAATCCCATTAGCCCACAGAACACTACCTTATCTGTCACTTTAGATGGTGACAGACTGAGGCCAGTTGAGGTTCGTCCTGTTGCCACCAAGTTTCATTAGATGTGAAAGTGAATTTGGATCAAATGTTGTTTGGTAACAGATTCTGTGAAATTTGTGAGATTTCCACCTGGATTGTACCTATTGTAGGCAGTGGTATGGTGCTCTTTGTAGTATTTATCCAGTCTGTTTTCCTTTTAGACCACTTTTTATTACCTAGCAGTACTGGATCAGATAGAAGATATCCTGTCTTGAGCAGCAGCCATAAACAAGAACAGGACAAGCATGCATGATAATGCTTTCCATTCCTTCTGAAACTTCAACCATTTTCACCCTATGGATTTACTAAGAGAGATGTGGTTTCAGTATTTATTGCTACCTGTGATTTTCCATGCCCGTTCCCTCCATTTCCCCTTCCATCTGCATAATCTTCTGTTCCTTATCACACTGGACAATCACTTCCAAAGCTAAGCATTCCTTCTGCTAGGTCTTTTTCTTGGAATCGATGTTATATTGTAAAAATTTGATAGGCTGGCTAACAGACAATAAAAAATGCACATCACTGATCTGGTTCACATTAACTTGTGAAAATATCTAAGGTAGATACAACAGGGTCACTGATCCATCCCTGTGTCATGGACATCTGACCTGTACCTATTCACATTTTGCTCAGAGGCATTAATTTAAATGAATTTCTAAACATTATATCCTTATTTATGTAACCAGTGGTAGCATTGATAGCTAAGGCTGGCATGCAAAAGAGGGTGACTCACTCTTCAGTGTGACTTTCTAGATGATGCTTTAATTTACATAAAAATGATATTCTTGTTTCAGTGACTCTTGAATACACACTAGGTACTCTGAATTTCTCTGTCAGAACTGTATGTCTCAAATGTCTTTAAAGCTTATGAGTGAAGAGTAAATGAAGTTAAGATGCAGTGTCTCCTAGGTGGTGTTAGACTTTTATTTCAAATGATTTTTTATGGCTCTGGATTTTAGTATTCTTTGTTTCTCAAAATTGCATTTCCTCACATACTGTTTTCATATAACCTACACTCTGACACAAAAGTTGAAAATATATTTGCTAAAAAGATCAGCCAGAAAACTAATAAAACTGTTAGGTCTTTTTTTTTTTTTTTTTTTTTTTTGGTGAGGTTTCACAACAGATGAGAACATAAGGCTCCATGCACCTGAAAAGTTTCCTGTAGGGAAGATAAATGCTTGTGCAGGAGGCACAGCCTGCTTGAGATTTTGCTGTGTGATGCCCTCATACATATTTCATCTAAATGTACATTAAATTTTACAAATAATAACAAAACCAGTGTAAGTAACAAGGAGCACGATTGAGAAGTCAGGGATATCTGCAGGAGAGTGCTGCTGATGTCATCCCATTTGCCTCAGGCTGTTATTAATAATGTGCTGCCCTTCATTCCTGGAAGAAACGTGGAAGCCTGGAAGCAGTGAATATATGATTCTGGGGGTTACGGGTGCAGTGCAGCTTTTGCATTCAGAGATGATGTCTCACTGTTCCTGTTGCAATGCCAGTTTTGCCCTAATCCTGCATATTGGGAATCTGTTTTATTTAAGTATGGGAATCTGTGAAGAAAGACTCTGCTGGTTCTTGGTCTGTAGATTTGTTAGACTGAGAGAAAAGGATGTCGCAGTTCTTTGGAAAAAACCCAAATGGTATTGTGGCACTCTGATGCCTGTCATCTGATATCCCAGGTGAGATAAATGAAATGTTGGAAAACAGTAGGAAAGCTACAAACCCATTGATTGGAACATCTTCAAACAAACCTCTCAACAAAACCTATGGCTCTTCTCCCAGGATGGTCTATGTAACCTCTGGTAGCAACACTGCAGAAAGTAACTTGTTATAGATGATTGAAATAAAGGCATTTGAATAATTAGCTTTGATCTAGGCCTGCCTTGATCTACTGATATAATTAATGATTTTCATTTTGGGATAGAGCTGAGTGCTTTTGCTGATTTTAAGTGAGTAGCTATGGAGTGAGGTTGCTGTTGAAGAGTTTTTTGACTGGGGCCTAGAAGACAATGAATAAATAGCATTTATCTGTGTAACTGCTACTGTTTGGTCTTGCTAATTACCCTTATACCATACGTGGTTTGCTTAGTGGCTTTGCCCTCCATTTTAAAGAGATTAAGAATAAATTTTCTGAACAATAAATTTCTAATTGCATCAGTGTGCACAATACTCATCCATGCCTGTCAGTGTCTGAAGGGAAGTGTCAGAGGATGGATCCAGGCTCTGTTGATGGTGCTGAGCAGCAGGACAAGAGGCAACAGGCAGAAACTGATGCACAGGAAGTTCCACCTGGATATGAGGAAGAATTTCTTCCCTGTGCATGCGACCATGCACTGGAACAGGCTGCCCAGGGAGGCTGTGGAGTCTCCCTCACTGGAGACACTCCAGAACCATCTGGACACAATCCTGTGCCATGTGCTCTGGGATGACCCTTCTTGAGCAGGGAGCTTGGACCAGATAACCCCTGTGGTCCCTTCCAGCCTGACCGTTCTGTGATTCTGTGTATACCATGTGTTACTTTTAAAATGGCTTCTTTTAGTAATGCAGAGCAATTATTAGAACAATTATGCATTGTTGAAATCTTTCCTCAGTCTGGGAAGTCAAAAGAAATAACATAAGATCTGGTATGATTTCAGCATGTGCCTTTCTTTTTCTCCCTCTGTTTAGTTATCCTTTCCTGCAATTCCTTGTCAGTGATTTGGCAGCAGTGTTACAAGTGGAAAAATCAGCTAAGAGTAACTGTCACTAAGAAAAAGCAGCTTGTAACAAGAAGTGCCTACTCAAAATACAATTTTTTTTAATGCATTCCACATTTTTGTTGCTTTTCTTGATTAACATATTACATGGAATGCAAGCAGATAAACAGAGTGGGCAGATCACTAGCAAGCGATGTGAGATATGTGAGAAGGACACCCTGGGGACGATGACCTCTGTAACATACTCAGGAACTGCAGAAGATGAAGTGCTCAAGTGTTGTTATTCACAGCAGAGGCTGATAGACCAGATTGTTTCTGCATCATGCTCTTAATAAAGAGTCCTAGAAAATGTACTTGAGTGGGGGCTTGAGAGGGTCTTCAGGATTTATTTATGAAGCCTCTTACAGGACACCTTATTTTAGCTTACAAAAGAGCAGAGTGCATCATTTCTCTGTTGATGTTAACTGTTCCCAACCAGGTTCTAGATTAAAACAAGGATTAAACTAATCTCAAGGACCAAGAAAAAGTTAGCCAAAGTGCGTTGTGAGGAAAAGTGAACTTTTTGTAGCTTGAATATAACCTTTTTCTCCTTGTTTTTCTCAAATTTCTACAATTTCAGCATCTCTTATAAATATAGAAACTGCATTCATTACTAAGGTTGGCACTCAGGAAACCTCAGGTAACCAATTAGTGGTAATTTGAAAGCTGGGAAGTGGATAGTAGCCACCTGTATCCTTTACAGCATGACTGGTTGCAGAGAGGTGACTCCAGTAAATTGAAGGTAATGGGAGCAGAGGGAGAACCTGTTCTTTCACCCAGCAGCACAGTGTGGTCTCAAGCAGGAAAACTTTCAATATAAGTGCCCAGTAATTGGATATCTTTCTGGTAGGAATTCCCTTGCAGTTCCCTGGGTATGTTGCAGGCCAGGGGGGTGCTTTGCTGTGATTAGCTGGATGTATCCCTGCATGGAGATACCTTTCATCCCAAAATTGGTGAGTTAGACCTAAAACATTGTAATGATATTTCACGGTGGTCTGTGGTAAAGGGTTGAAATTCAGAGTCTAATGATGATCTAGCAGTGGCATGACAAGTCAGGCTACTTTCAGTTTAGTCTCTTTCCTAATAAATTATAAACAGTCTTGGATTTAGGTTGGGCTGAGTACATACAAGAGTTACCACTGTGAAAGCAGGGCTGTCAAATTTAGTGTGCATATCTAGACTTACTCATTTAATATTGAATCCTCAATTGCCCTTCCATAAATGCTCTTAAAAACAGTCAGTGATCACATCTCACAGGTTAAGTTACTGCATTTTTCCCCGTTTCACACAGTCTCACATAAATGCACACACACTCTTATTTTCTGTGTATTACAGGATTAATTTGTAAGGGGCCGCAGTGGAAGCTTTGGGTTTAAGCTATTATCAAATGGCCTTTTCAAAGTTGATAGAGATTCCTGTCACTGGTGGAATGCAACTCTCCTGTTCCCCTGGTTTATTTGCACTTTAGTAAATATATTTACTTCCTTTCATATTTTACAGAGGGGAAGAAACAGAGGTTCTGATCTTATTATTTTGTGTTCTCAGCAGACTGTTGTCAGCTCAGGGGCTGAGATGTGCAGTTTGGTGGGTGAGGTTACAGGTGTAGGACATCCAGTGCTGTAGGAATGAGGACTCCAACAGAAAACCCACTTTGTTATGAGACAGCTGGGTGTGTGTAGGGGAAAAATGCATCATACTAATTATTTTTGTGACTTGCAGCCTAACTGTAACAGGTGTAATGACCCTTAAAGTTATGCTCATATTTAATTCAGAAATTATATCAAAATGTCTGGGCTTTTCTTTAACTTTTATCCCTCTTTTCACCTTGCTTTCCAAAAGAAGTGCTGCTAATGAGCGCTCCTTTCAGCAGTTTAGTCCTGTGCATGTCTTGGAGGTTTCTGGTGCCAGTGGAGTTGCTCACATGATGAGCATTATGCCCATATTCTCCAGCAGCCTACAGGAAAGATGTCTGACAAAGCTGGGGGAAAAAAAAGTCTAAAATTGTAAACATTATTCCCATTAAAAGCATGTTATCAAAATAGTTCTTTACAATTAGTTTCCCTTGACAGCTCTTCACAGGAAGAAAAATAAATCTCAAGATTCCTATCCACTGAACCAAATCCTAGCGTAATTATTCCCATTTGGTACTACTGAAAGGAATATGACTGCAGAGATAAAACCTAAAAGCAAAATCTGTCTCCGTGTTTTTTTTCCAAAACTGAGGGAAGTGAGGGCAATTAGTTGACCTAGAGAGGGTTTATACACAGTCCTAATCTGGTTTTTGATGCTCACCTTCCTTCCTGCTGCAAAACAGTCCTGCAACCTGATTAATTTACAGCCACAATTAATGAGCAGATTGGAATTCTTAAGGTGTGCTCATGAGAGCTCCCTGTACAAGCCTGAGTTCCTGCCCACAGGCAGAAGGCCTGAAAGTGAAGGTAATGTCCTCCTAAATTGTTATTATTGTTTGTATTTTAAATATGGGAAAGAAATATCACTTCTCAATTAATCTATGTGCTAGCTCACCTTGTATGCAGCTGCTGCAAAGAATCTCACTCTGTTTTTAAGGTGCACAAATTGGCAAAAGTTTGTGGCTCTTACCACATATGATTGATCTTTATAGAGGTTCCCCAGACACCTCCTATAGAAAAGAAATGCTGCAGAAAGGAAGATATTTATGAAGCAGTTTCAGGAGGCTCATTAACTTCCAGAACATGGGTGAACTTCAGGTAAAATAAACATTTAAAGGGCAGCCTAGCATTTTAAGGGACAAGTGGCAAGAATAATTTGTATCTGCAGCTATATTTATAAACATGGCATTTAGGAAACTTCAGATGCTGTACAAAAGCTTGTCACTATTTGGTTGCTTACTAAACAGGAGGAAAAATTGTTAGTAAGGAAACTATGTGAAAATAAGAGATATCTAATGTCATACCTAAGGAGCAGAAAGAAACAGATTGTTTGTTTCCCAGGTCAGGTTAAAACCAACATTAACAGCAAATGAACATTTTATAACTCTCCTTCCTTAGGTTTTGACTTTAATTTTCTCATACTTAGAATGGGAAATGCTGCAAGCCAAGGGGGATATTTTTGAACTGTTAGGAAGAGATTTTTGGTGGGTTTCATTGCCAGTGCTAACTGTGCAGTGGGAATATCCATATTTGTGCAAACTGAAGAGCAACTTAGTGATACTGGGTTACTTTTTATTTTAATTTTTGCTCAACCTTGTTCTGCATCATTACATTTGTGACTTTAAAACAGGTACTGGGTTGATACCTTTGCATGTGCTATAAATTGTTGCTTGTAGGAAGAGGAATCATCATTTCTTAACACTGATGTCCTTGACTAAAATTAACAAGTGGCTACTGGCAAAGCCCAACAGTCTGGTTTGCCAGGTGAGGCAGTTCTTTGTTTCTGGCTTGTGTGTTCCCCAGTGTGAATGCTCAGGGATCAAAATCTAGTTAGCAGTTTTACTGAAGAAATATTGGTCAGTGGAGGATTCAGTTTGTTTTCTCTTTCCAGCACTGGCATTGGCTTTGGAATGCTAGCAGGGAAAAATAAATCCAAGTGAGGGCTTTTCATCTAATCTTGTTTTCTCCTAATCCATGCTGTCAGGCCAGTGGCATATGAACAGCCACAGATTTGCTATGCAAGGTATTGTTTGTGAAGCTTTTTTCTTCAGGGCAAAGCTGTGATATCAAGGTTGATTTTTGTCAAATGTTTCTGTTTGCTGTGTTGGTGTCCCAGATTACCAAGGGCCTGGACACCATGACCTAGCTATGTCTCTTAGTGTCAGAGACTTTAAGTCTATTTTTAATTGAAAAAAACTATGGTTAGAGGCTGATCTTTCGATCCTTTGTCTGTGTTTAAATGAGTGAGGAGTAATTTAATGTTTATTGGATGCAAAGCATAGCAAGATGCAAAGGTTTGAGTCTTAAAGTAAAGTAAATTCAAACTGAAGACAAATTTTTAATGATCAAAGTAAATGTCAGAAATATAGGTTTTAATTCAGGTTTAGTCCTTACTGCTTTTTTTGTTTTTAAGTAAAGACTGTCATAGTTGAATCTCATGAGTTTGATGCAGAATTTACACAATTACAAACCTGATCTGGATTAAATTTTGGAAAGACCTGTGTAAGCTGAAACTTACTGGGGTCAGTGCAAGAGGAAGTAGGGTTAGGAGTGCTCCTGAGGGGGAGTGGAATGTCAGGAACAGTGAGGCTTTCTGCCCTTAGCCTGTAAATATAAAGAACTCTTAAAAAATTCCTTTGGATATGAAATTGAAGTATTATGTATTGCAGACAAATGTATTATTGGGTCAGTGTAAGGTCATCAGTTATATTGTACCAAATAAGTTAAATGTTAGAACAATATCAGTAAATTAAAGGCACTGCTTTTGTTGCCCCTTCCATGAGGAAGCTGAATGACTAAATTCACTCGTGGTGAATTTGATGTCTGCCTAGCCATTAGAATGGCTCCAGTGCAATTACTTTTGTAGATCATAATAGTCTTGAAAAGTAAATAGTTTATAAAAGCAAAAACCTTGAAGGAAATTGCAGAAGGCATAATGGCTTTTTGAGAGGCATGATTTGCATCCACATATAGGTTTGTTTGTTGTTTTTTTTTTTTAATCTAACAAAATTAAACTGGTTGTTTTGTTATTTCTGCAATATTTTTTTATCTCCTGTAATCCAGCAAATTGTTAATAAGTGTTTGTCCAGT
>JAKEPQ010000859.1:0-209419 GCA_024500445.1 Entomyzon cyanotis
TGGAGGAGGAGGATGGGAGCTGGTCTGAAACCTCTTCCCACACTCTGGAACACTCAAAAGGGCCTCTCCCCAGTGTGGATCTTCTTGTGCCGGATCAGGGTGGACTTGTGGCTGAAGCTCTTCCCACATTCCCAGCAGTCGTAGGGCCTTTCCCCAGTGTGGATCCCCTGGTGCCGCATCAGGGCTCAGCTTTGACCTCTGAAGCTCTTCCCACATTCCCCACAGTCGTAGGGCCTTTCCCCTGTGTGGATCTCCTGATGAAGGACAGGTGTGAGCCCAGATTTCTGGCTGAAGCTCTTCCTACATTCCCCACACTCGTAGGGCTTTTCCCCAGTGTGGATCCTCTGGTGCTTGAAGCAGGTGAGTTTTCCGCCTAAAGCTCTTCCCACATTTTTCACACTTGTAGGGCTTTTCCCCAGTGTGGACTCTGGTGTGGTGATCAGGGTGGAGATCTGGCGACTGAAGCTCTTCCAACACTCTCCACACTCATAGGGCTTTTCCCCTGTGTGGATCCTCTGGTGCCGGATCAGCTCAGATCTCCACCTGAAGCTTTTCCCACATTCCCCACACTTGTGGGGCTTCTCTCTGCCCTCAGGCTTCTCCCCCAGCTCCGAGCTCCGGCTGCATCTCTGGCCGCCTTCCCGGCACAGCGAGGCTCTTTCCTCCTCACAGCTCCCTGGGCTCCATTTGCAGCTCCTCCTCGTGCAGCATCTCCGGGCCTTTTCCTCCTCCTCCATCCGGCCACGCCTTGGCAAGGACAAATCCTGCTTTGGGGGGAAAAACAAGGGCTCAGCGCCTTGCCCTGGGGGTTCCTCCTGCCCACCTCCAGCTCTGCAAGTCTCCAGGGGGTTTGTGTCCATAAAAACCCCAAACTACCACCATTCACCTCAAAACCCTCCCCACGATTTCCCCCTCTCTGCTCTTTTCACTTTGGCCTCCTCAGGGTCTCCCTTCCCTACACTCATGGGGCTCCCGTGGCTCGGTTCCCTATTTTCCAGGATCCCGCTTAGGGATGATCCGGGGGCTTTGGGGGTCCCAGGGGTCCCTTCTCCCCTCATTCTCTGCTCCGCGCTTCCAGGGATCCCAGGCTTCCCCCTTATCCACGCTCCCCCTCTCCAGCCTGCCGGGGCCCCCCAGCTCTGCGATCGCCCCTCTCCGCTCACCCCACTCCGGGGCTCCCGCCCTTCCCCTCCACCGCTCTCCCGGGGGACCCCATGCCCCATGTCCCCCTCCCACCCCGACACCGGGCCATGGCCACCTGCAGCCCCCAAAATATCCCCCAAAGGCCCACTGGCGCCTCAGCTATGGCCTTCCGCCACATCCAAACATTCCCCCCCACAATCAAACCCTCCCAGCGACCCTTCACGAGATTTGGGGCTCAATCCCGGAAGCTGCGAGCTCCAAACACCCGCCCAGAAAAAACGCCGCTCGGGGACCCCCGAGACATTTGGGGCGACTTCCTCCTCCCCCTCACCTGCGCCATGCGGGGCGCCGACGCTCCCGGGGCCGAGACAGACAAAGAGCTCCGCGCTGCTTCTGCTGCTCCTCCTCTTCCTCTCTCCCCTCCTCTCTCCTCCTCCCGCGGCTCCTCCTCCTTCCTCCTTCCGCCTCCTCCTCCTCGGATCTCCGGCCTTTCTCCCGCTCCTTCCTCATCCCTCCTCCTCCTCCTGGATCACTTCTCCTCCTCCCTCCCAAGCCCAGCGCCCACCCTTTCTCCCCCTTTTCCCCATGCCGTCGCATCCCGCGGTGGGCAGGTCAGGAGAAACACGGGGAACCGAGGGGACACGGTGGAACGAATCCGCCAGAACCCCCCTCGCCGCGGTCGCCTCCCGCACGGACCGCCCGCAGGTAGCCCCGAGCCCCGGCAGAACCGAGGGTGGGTCCCACCAGCAGCCCTGAGGGGGTTCAGCATTGTCCCCTGCGTCCCCTGAGCTGGCGGGTTGGAGCCCGGGGACAGCAAGTGCTGGCAGCGCCCTTTGGGTTCCTGCCCGGAGCAACAGGAGGGGACTGGCAGGGAAGGCGGAACTTGGCTGCGCCTGCCGGGGTGCCGGGCGGCTTTCGGGAGTTCTCCCCCTGCACTGAGCGGGGATGACTCACAAGTCATATATGGAATATCTGCATTTAATGCGCGTTTAACTCTGCCCGGCTAGGGACATCTCCCGCTGCACCAGGGGCTCTCAGCCCCGTCCCGCATGGCCGGGAACAGTGCTGGGCACAGGGCTACCGCCTCTGTCCTACTGATTGCTAGCGGGACGAGCCAGCGCTGCTCCGGCACCGCCTCCTGCCGAGGCAGCAGCGGCAAGGAGACCGCGGGCAGCCGCCCCCTCAGCGGCCTCAGGCCAGCGGCAACACGGCGCCACAGCCAGGGAGGGAGGGAGGGAGACGGGAGAACGAAGCCGCCACAGCCCCCCTGCCGCCCCCTGCATCCCCTCCATCCGCCCGCAGCGAGCCCCGAGCCCCGGCACAAGCCAGCGCGGCTCCCACCTGCGCTGGGACAGCCTCTCCGAGCTCCGCCGCCGCCTCCCCGGGCTCCGCTCCGCTCACTGCAGCCGCTCCGCTGGCTCCGGTCACTGCTGCAGCTCCCGAGGATCCGGAGGCACTGCTGGACCTGCGAATGCTCGAATGAGGTGGGGCGGGGCGGGACCGTCCCTCAGCCCCGCCCTGACCAATCAGCGCTGCGATCAGGAAGAGTGACAGGCGGACCACCCAATGGGGGCGAGGCAGTGTCTTCCGTGTCCCGCAGCTGGTAAAAAAAGTTCCACATCGTTTTGTGCGCCCCGTGCTGCCCAATTAAAATAATTCCTCGCCCCTGTTAGCTCCGCTGAGCTGATGGTAAACATCGCTGCATCTCAGGCACGGGTGCAACGAGCTCCTCTTTGCCTTATGAAAAGAAAAAGGTTTGTGTTTCCCTGTGGAGAAAAGGCAGCAGAAGAATCAAAAGCGTTTAGGTTAGGAAAGACCTCGAAGATACAAAATCCAAGCATGAATTATAAGCTTTAATACACGCTTTTTGCCCTGCGAAGTGCCACAGCATCCCTGCGCTCACGCTTTCTAAGCAAGCTGAGACCCAAACTGTGGCTAGGTGAAGCATTGTTCTGATAGGGAAGATGTGTGCTGATGTCTTTACAATTCCATGGCAGAGGGGATGGGTGTTAACTGGATCAACTTCAAGCTGCAGGTTTGAATATGTCACAGTTTGACTCTGGCTAAATGCCAGGAATTGCCACATGACATCTGCTCAGGGCCCAGAAACAGAAAAATCCTGAAACACCAAACGGGTCTGCACAAGCCTGAGTTTCTGAACTTTGGGATAAAATGACAAGTTCAAGGGGGAAATATGTGGTAGGCAGTTCGGGAAGGCTGTACCTTCCTAGGACGTCAGCCAGTGGGGGAAGGAACAGGGCAACACATGGACGGGAGTTTGGGATAAAAGGGGGCTGCGCCCCCGAAACCTCGAGAAAGAAAACCCCGCAGGCGTGTGCCTCATCGGATTCTCTCCCTTTATTCGAAGAAAATCACAGGACTCCTCTGTCTCCTTTATGGACATTGTCTTTTCATAGCATGGTTTCCTGTACATGACTAAAGCCCATCTCTCTGGCCCTATAAACAGCAATCCAAAATGAGCCCCAAAATGAGGAGCAGCTCCTCCCTCTGAGTGAGGCCTCTCCAAACTGGGAAATCTCCCATTTGCTGAACTTGGGGGATCCCCAAAAAACGAGGCACCTCCCACTCCTCGAGGCTCAACCTGCGGCGTTAAACACACGATCTCTACGATGGTATGGCAAAGACCCCTTTATTGTAAAAATCCAGGGTTCTTAAACCGTTCGTTTGTTATGAGTTTACATACTTGTGAGGCATAACAGATGTGTTTAACCAACCGCTATAGACCGTGATAGGAACAGGCATCAGGTATAACCACCCACGAGCCCCACGGTGAGAGCACTTATTGGTACTAATAATTGTTTTACAATTATGTAACTTGTTTTTCACCTCCAGCTTGGCTGAGTCATTCCCAGAATGCTTTTCTAGTTCACCAAAGTAACAGAAGTGAGCAAGGATTTTACAAGGGCAGCAAGGCCCTCACTTTGCAAGGCCTTTCTGCTCTGCAACATCAACCCTTCCCTCTCTGGGGAGATGGAAAAGGATCCAGAGTGAGCATTTCGCTGTACTCGAGGGGAATTCCTGACAGCTCCCTGGCACTGACTCTTTCTGTGTGCACACACTGTGCCTGTGTTTTGGCAAATGTGGCAGAAATTCTGCTTTGAGGTGTTTGAGTGCCTCATATATCTGACTAAATCAGACCCATAAGTGAGGTTAAGTTACAGTTATAAACCAAGTGAAATGCTGCAAGTGTTGTTCCTCTGTTAAGTGGCTAAATTTGACTTCAAAATCATAACTCAGGTTAAATGTTGTTAAGTGTTACTCCTCTGTTAAATTGTTAAGTTAAAGCATAAGTCAGGCTAAATGTTAAGTGTTACTCCTCCGTTAAATTGTTAAGGTATAAGCCAAGTTAAATGCTGCCAAATGTTGTTCCTCTGTTAAACTGAGACATCAGTGAAGGCATAAGTTAAGTTATAGATTTAGAGAAGTTAAAATACTGATAAGTTTGAGTGCTGTGAAGCTTTTACACCTGGTTTCTTTTTATCCTCCTCCTCACTGTGCTTTCACACACCCACAGTGTTCTTTGCTCCCTTTCCAGTTTAATACCTTTGATTTGTCTGGGATTTTTTGCTTATTTCCCCTCGCTGTGCCTTGACTGCCCCGTAAGCAGCAGGGTGACTCTTGCCAAAGAACTCTGTCATTCTGTCGCTTAAGATTAAATCTGGTTTTTGCAGATCCCCTCGGGGCTCGTTTATTAACAACTGCAAACACCCATTTTTCACAGCCGATTTTCTGGTTTCTGAGGCATTTCCTGGTTCGGGGGACAGGTGAGAGTTTGGGATGACCTGGAGCTGAAGGTGCTGAGAGCTGTGGGTGAGTCTGGGATGGAGCAGAAACCCCACAGAAGTCGTGACATGAGCTGGCTGTGATCCCAGTCCCTGTGTGGGGAGGATAAAGGGAAGCCTGGAAAGGAGAGAGGAGCGGGAAGAAGGTGTTTTTGTAGGATTTATTTTACTAGTCATTCTCCTGCTGTGATTTGTTTGATAATCAATTCAATTAATTTCCTCAAATCGCTTCTGTTACAACCATGATGTCTCCCCACCCTTATCCTGACCCTCCAGCCTTTCCTTGTGTGAAAGGTATCACTGTCCTGTTAAAATTTAAAAGGTTTAATAAAGCACAATAGGGAACAAAGACAATAAAGAAAAGTAACAGCACTGGGTGCTTGGCAATTAACCAGAAGCACGCCTGATATTGATGGAGATAAGCTTTAAAAACCTTTTCTATTACAGCAGTCTAATACATATTCCTACTGTTTCCTGCCTAGGGTGAGGAGGGCACTGACAGAGCAGCTTTGGTCTCTCTCAGGCATCCCCTGGGCTCCTGCAGGGAGACTCTGCTCCATCCTGGACTCACCACAGCAGTTCTTTGGCCTCCTGAGCGCCCCAGAACATTCCAGGCTCGTTCCTCTCCCGACATTTTGAGATGCTGGGGGGAATGTGGGAGCCAACAGGGAGGATGTGGGAGCTGCTGCCACCATCGCTGCACAACAACCACCTGCACAAATGGACGGTGACATTGCCTGCCTCTGCTCTGCTGTGTTCAAACCACATCATGAACAAAGAGCAAAACCCCCAAAATTGTGTTTTCCTGGCAGCAACGCTCAGTGAGGCTTGTGCCTTATAGAAATATTTCTTATATTCTTATATAAACTAAGAATATAGTTTATACATTCCGATATGTTTCACTCGAATCTGCCCCAAGGCATCAATCACAAGACCTTCAGTCACCACCTCAGGGCTGGGCTGGAACAGTAAATCTTACATTTTTTTACTGGAATAAAAGTACAACATTTACTCCAACAGTAAATTGCCATCACATTCGGGATTCCTCGGCTCTTCCCATCAGTGTGGCCCAGAGCTGCTGTGGGGTTTTCTGCTCTTGTGAGGTTTTTCTCTAGGAGAAAAGTCCGAGAGACCCTGGGAGGGAAATGGGAGCACATTGACCCTCGTGGGGTCAGTGAGGGGTTGGAAAGGTCTGAGTGCCCCGGGAGAGTCCAAGGAGAACTGTCATTGCCTGAAGTTAAAGAGCTGTAAAAGTTAAAGAGCTGCTGATCCTCCTCCCCAGGACCTGGCCGACAACAACTGACAGAACCCGCAGGCAGTGCTGGATGGTGAACTCTGATCGCTCCGATCTGCTCCGGCAGAGCCCAAAGCTCTGCTCTGCCCCAAATTCCCCTCCAGCTGCTTCCCCGCGCCTCTGGCTCCATCCAGTGCTGCCGATGTCCCCAAGTCCCCAAACCTGATGAAATTGGCTCAAATTCAGGTGGGAATGCCCAGTGCCTCCGCCAGAGGGTGGAATTTCACAATGGAATGATGGAATCCTGTGAGGCACCGCACAGAGTCCCTCAGGAACAGGCCGGGAGTCCCGCCGGGAGCACCTGCCATGGCTCTGAGGGGCTTCCCACGGGCTCGGGGTCTCTCTCAGGTATCTCCTGCTCCAGCCTGGGCTCAGGGAGCTCTCTGCTCCATCCCGGACTCACCACAGTGGTTCCTTTGCCTCCTGCCCAGCCCGGGATATTCCAGGGCAATCCCAACTCCGACTTTGAGGCTCCGGGGAGCTTCAAGCCCCTCAGAGATCCTTTTATAGAACCCGCCCGAAGTCCGCCCCTCGCTCCCATTGGCTGATGTTCCCGCCCAAACCCCATCGCTCCTTTTGATTGGCCAAATCTCCCGCCACTCCTCGTTCTCGAGCTCTGATTGGTCAGAACACGGCAGAGGAACAATCCCGCCTTGTCCCCACATCGCTTTGATTTCCTCCAAAAGGGAAAATCTCCCCAAACCCCTTGGGCTGAGCGGAGGAATGGACAGCGTTTGGGCAGAAAACTCCCAAATCGTTGTTCCCCAGGCTGGGAAGGACAAACGGAACCAAACTGATTTGGGAGCTCCCAGCAGCTCCTCTCTGCCGGCCCAGCTGAAGGCCTCGCTGGCTGCTGGAGGCTGCACGGGCAGATTGGGAGCACTGGGAGCACTGGGAAGAGGCTCTGGCTCAGCACGCAGCCCCCGGGGCAGGGGCAGCAGGGCAAGGGACAGAGCTGCAGGTGCTGAGGGGAGAGGAGGGACAGTGCAGCCCTGACAAGCGTTTATTGTGAAAGTAATAAAACAATACTGTAAATAACAACAGCAGCAACATTGGCACCATAACTACTGATGGAGGTCACAGAAGGATGTCTCAAAGAATGCTCTGAGCTGGAAGGGACCACAAGGATTAGTCCAGTCCTTAAGGAAATGGCCCAGGTGGGGTCAAATCCACACCTTGGCATTATTGCTACCTTACACCAAGGAAGGTCACATTCATATGAAGTACCTGTTCATAGTCTGTATACAAAGAGGTAGATCAATGTATAGATACAGGATTAGCATAGAAATACGGTATTAGGAGAATGTGTTTGAAATCTCTTCCCACAGACTTATATCCATTTCTATAGAAAAGATCACTATAGAAACATGTAGTGCAAGAGAAACAGGAAGCCTAGAATGACTCCAGAGGTAGAAAGCAACCCCCAGCCCAGACAGCCACATAGCAGCTTCCACATCATTTCCTCCTCCTGCAGGTTCATCTCCTGCAGAACAAGCACTGAGATGACACTGAGGATCAGTGCAAGGCAGATGTTGCAGCTGAGGAAAGACATCCCCATGCTGGGGGAAGAGGCGAACATCACTCCCTGAACAGAGATCTTTTCTCCATCCTGTTACAGGTGAGTTTGGGGTCTGCTGTAGATATAGGGCAGCAGATTTGAGCAGGGCTGTCTCCCAAGACAATTCTCAGCCAAGTGCACACACCCTGCATTGCCCAGGACACGAACCCTGCAGGGAGGAGCAGAGACAGCGCTGGAACCTCAGGGAGACACCTTGTGCCCCTGTGCTCCCCAGGCCCTGCCTGTGCCCCCAGGACTCACAAGGAGCTGAAGCTGCTGCCATCCACCCACTGCAGCCGCTGGCCCTGTCTGTGCAGCAGCCTGAGCCAGTAATCGTCATTCCCACTGAGGCAGAAGAGGAATTCCTGGCAAGGAGAGAGGAGCTGCACCCCTGGCCCAGGAGCTCCGCAGGCTCCCCTCAGCCACCCCAAACCCCTCACTCACCATTTCCTTGTCATTGAGCACAGCCAGGGAGGCCCCAAGCTCGGAGCAATGAGTCTGAGCCTGATCCCAGGTGATATGATCCCTCGAGAGGAACTAGCAGATCCCGTCGTACCCAACCCAGCCATGCGGACAGGCCAGCAGCCGTGCAGTGTCAGGGGTAACTGAAGTAACTGCAGTCTCTCCATGACTTTTTTCCCTGTAAAGGGAAGAGAAGGGCTGAGGATTCTCCCCTCACGGAGCAGCCCGAGCTCCCATTGGCTGGTTTTCCCGCTCAAACTCCCACACCCATTACGAATGGCTGATTCAGCCGTCACTCCTCGTTCCCGCGCGCTGATTGGTCAGAGCGGGGCTGAGGGACGATCCCGGCCGTGAGGGAGCAGTGAGCCCTCAGTGCCCCGAGGGGTTGGGCTGAGGCTGCTGCTCCTCCTTACCTGACACAGCAGCCAAGGACACCGCCAGAGCCACAGCCAGGAGCAGGAGCAGAGTCAGCACAGCCAGGGTGAGCACGGGATGGGATCTGATCCACTCAGCAGGAGCTGGAAAGTGGCTGTGAGGATGGAGCTGTCCTGAGCAGGCCCAGCCCTCACATCCCCCACCCAACGCCCGGGGAGCACAGCAGGGACCCTCAGCCCGTGTGACACTCACTGAGCTGGCAGCACGAACAGCGACAAGGGACACAGGTGTGGGAACAGCCAGGGCAGGAGAACTGCCCAGGGCCAGGGGTGTCAGTCCAGCAGAGCACCAGGCCTCTTCCAGAGCCCCAGACACAGCCACACCCTGCCAGGCCTGTGCTCCTGGGATGACACTGTCCATTGTCCCCTCCCCTAGAGGCCACAGCGCTGGCCCTGCACTCACCCAGATATCTTCCGAGGCTCTTTCTGTGTGTGACTCCCATTGCTGATCCATCCTGGCACTCCTCTCCAATCCCATCCCTGGGCTGGGATTCAATCTGCCTCAACAGAGAAGCAGCTTCTCCCTGCCTGTGCCCAGCAGGATCTGGCAGCTGAGGCAGCTCTGTCCCCATGGTTGCT
Organism: Entomyzon cyanotis; assembly: GCA_024500445.1. Classification (NCBI taxonomy): domain Eukaryota; kingdom Metazoa; phylum Chordata; class Aves; order Passeriformes; family Meliphagidae; genus Entomyzon; species Entomyzon cyanotis. Next base: position 9,274 of record JAKEPQ010000859.1, read on the forward strand.
GATCCATTCTGGGCACCTCCAGGGCATCCTCGGGAATTTCAACAGCGGCTTTGTACATGATGAGGTCCCAGCTGGTGCTGGCTCTGGAAGGTACTGCCAGCTCAGTCCTGCCCTGTCTCTGCTCCCCGGCAGCACCTGGGGACACAAACACAGTGTCAGAGAGCTCCGGGCCCAGCTCGGCCCTGCAGCCCCAACCCCTCTGGCTGTGCAGCTCCGGGCTGGGACAGGCAGGGACAGTTAGGGACAGTTAGGGACAGTGCCCGGGAGCTGCCGAGTGCGGGAACAGGGCAGCTGCGGATCGGGCTCAGCCTGCCGGGGGGACAGGAAAAAAACCAGCAGCCCTGAAGGACTCAGCATTGTCCCCTGCATGCCCTGCCCTGAGGGTTGGAGCTCAGTTGGAGCGAAGGCAGCGCCCAGTCGGTACATGTTTGGGACAAGAGGCAGAGCCTGGCAGGGAATGTGCGACCGAGGCGATGGGATGGGGATGCACGTAATGCCCCAAGCTGCTCTTTCTCCTCCAGAGCGCTTGGCTTGGCAGAGACACTCAAGTTCATCCCATCCCATGCCAGCCCGGGGCACTGACATGTCCCGCTGCACCAGGGGTGCCCAGACCAGTGCCACATGGCCGGGAACAGTCCCGGGAGTGGGACTGTGATGTGCTGTTCTGTCCTGTGCTCTTCTGTTCCGTGCTGTGTTGTTCTGTTCTGTCCTACCCACAGCAAGCGGGACGAGCCAGCGCTGCTCCGGCACCGCCTCCTGCCGAGGCAGCAGCGGCAAGGAGACCGCGGGCAGCCACTCCCTCAGCGGCCCCGGTCAGGCCAGCGGCAACACGGCGACACAGCCAGGGAGGGAGGGAGGGAGGGAGGGAGGGAGACGGGAGAACGAAGCCCCCCACCGCCCCCTGCCATCCCCTCCATCCGCCCGCAGCGAGCCCCGAGCCCCGGCACAAGCCAGCGCGGCTCCCACCTGCCCTGGGACAGCCTCTCCGAGCTCCGCCGCCGCCTCCCCGGGCTCCGCCCGCTGCCGCCGCTCCCGGGCCGCACACACGCTCCCACCATGGCGCCGCTGCTGCCCCACTAAAGCCCTGCCTGCCTGCCTGCCTGCCTGGGGGCGACACCGGCGCCGGGCTTGTCCCCGCTCGCTGGCACCGAGCAGCAACTGCGCTGGGACAATTCCGAGTGACAGCACAGCCAGCCAAGGGCAGCGAGGCGCGGGCTCTGCACAGCGCACAGCCCAAGCCCCGCGCTCTCAGTGCCCCCCGGGCTGGCCGAGGCCAAAGCCGCACATGAGGAACAGCCCTGCAACGGGCCCGGGCCCAAGGCGCCATTGCTCTGCAAATAGCGACCAAGTTCTCCGCACCTCCCGGCCCCGCCTCGGCACGCAGCCCCCGGGGCACCCCCGCCCCCCCCCCACGGCAGCTCCCAGCCTCCGCCAGCCGCCCTGCAACGGCCCAGGGGGAGCAGGCCAAGGGACGCGGCTGCCGGCGCCCAGGGGACGCCAGGGACAGCGGGGGCACTTCACAAGCCTTTGATGCAAAAGAGAAAATCATCAGGAAGGAAAAAGCAACAGCAGCGCTGGCTCCAGAGCACAGGGCCACACGAGGCCATGGCACATTGCAGTGGGGTGACGCTGGCCCCATGCCAGGCACCCAGCAGAGCTGCTCTCTCACTGCCCTGCACAGCCGCCATGGGGAGAGAAAATTGAACCAAGGCTTCCTGAGTTGATAGAAGGACCTGGCTAAGAGATCCCTCATCCAACACCTTTGTGCACAAAACAGGCTTGGAATTGGCGATTTGAATTGAATTTATTGCTAACAAACTCAGAGCAAGAAGTAGTAAAATTTGACCATTTAAAACACCTCCCCCCCTCGACGGGTGGGGGTAGGATCACTGGGGATCATCCAGTGCAGATCTTCCCACAGGGGATGGAGTTGGAGCAGCCATGAAGCTCTTCCTGCACTCGGGACACTCGCAGGGCTTCCTTCACTGGTGCCTGCATTGGTGCCAAGTCAAGTTATAGCTCTCGGGGAGCCCCTCCCCCACACTCGGCACACTCGTAGGGCTTTCTCCCAAGTGTGGATGCCGCTGGTGCCTGATGAGGGTGGAGTTGTGCTTGAAGCCCTTCCTGCAGTCAGGGCAGCGGAAGGGCCTCTCCTGTGTGTGAAGGCCCTCATGGATGAGGAGACTGGAGCTGGTCTGAAACCTCTTCCCACACGTGGGACACTCATAGGGCCTCACCCCTGTGTGGATCTTCTTGTGCTGGGTCAGGTTGGACCGCTGGCTGAAGCTCTTCCCACATTCCCCACACTCGTAGGGCTTTTCCCCAGTGTGGACCTCCTTGGTGCTCGATGAGCTGAGACTTCAATCTGAAGCTCTTCCCACACTCCCCACACTCGTAGGGCTTTTCCCCAGTGTGGATGCGCCTGGTGCCTGATGAGTGTGGAGTTTCGCTTGAAGCCCTTCCCGCAGTCCAGAGCAGCGGAAGGGCTTCTCTCCTGGGTGTGAATACTCTCATGGCGGAGGAGACTGGAGTTCTGGTCTGAAACCTCTTCCCACACTTGGGACACTCATTGGGCCTCTCCCCAGTGTGGATCTTTTTGTGATGGATCAGGGTGGACCTTGTCGCTGAAGCTCTTCCCACATTCCATGCACTCATAGGGCTTTTCCCCAGTGTGGATCCTCTGGTGCACAATCAGCTCAGATTTCTGTCTGAAGCTTTTCCCACACCTCTCCACACTTGTAGGGCTTTTCCCCAGTGTGGATCCTCTGGTGGGTGATGAGGCTGGTCATTGTGCTTGAAGCCCTTCCCACAGTCCGGGCAGGGGTAGGGCTTCTCGCCAGTGTGAATCCGCACCTGGTGCGGAGGAGACTGAGAGCTGGTCTGAAACCTCTTACCACACTTCCCACAGTCGTAGGGCTTTTCCCCTGTGTGGATCCTCTGGTGCACGATCAGCTGAGATCTCCACCTGAATCTTTTCCCACATTCCCCACACTTGTGGGGGCTTCTCTCTGCCCTCAGGCTTCTCCCCGAGCTCCGAGCTCCGGCTGCATCTCCGGCCGCCTTCCCAGCACAGCGAGGCTCTTTCCTCCTCGCAGCTCCCTGGGCTGCGTTTGCAGCTCCTCCTCGGGCAGCATCTCCGGGCCTTTTCCTCCTCCTCCATCTGGCCACGCCTTGGCAACGACAGATCCTGCTTTGGGGGAAAAACAAGGGCTCAGCGCCTTGCCCTGGGGGGTTCCTCCTGCCCAGCTCCAGCTCTGCAAGTCTCCAGATGTTTTGTGTCCATAAAAACCACAAACCACCACCAGTCACCTCAAAACCCTCACAGCATTTCCCCCTCTCTGCTCTTTTCACTTTGGCCTCCTCAGGGTCTCCATTCCCTGCACTCATGGGGCTCCTGTGGCTCCCGGGCTTCCCTATTTTCCAGGGTCCCGCTTAGGGATGATCCGGGGGCTTTGGGGGTCCCAGGGGTCCCTTCTCCCCTCATTCTCTGATCCACGCTTCCAGGGATCCCAGGCTTCCCCCCTTATCCACGCTCCCCCCCTCTACAGCCTGCAGGGGCTCCCCCAGCTCCGCCATCGCCCCTCTCCGCTCACCCCACTCCGCGGCTCCCGCCCTTCCCCTCCACCGCTCTCCCGGGGGGACCCCATGCCCCATGTCCCCCTCCCACACCGACACCGGGCCATGGCCACCTGCAGCCCCCAAAATATCCCCCAAAGCCCCACTGGCGCCTCAGCTTTGGCCTTCCGCCACATCCAAACTTTCCCCCGCACAATCAAACCCTCCCAGCGACCCTTCACGAGATTTCGGGCTCAATCCCGGGAGCTGCGAGCTCCAAACACCCGCCCAGAAAAAACGCCGCTCGGGGACCCCCGAGACATTTGGGGCGACTTCCTCCTCCCCCTCACCTGCGCCATGCGGGGCGACGATGCTCCCGGCGCCGCGACAGACAAAGACCTCCGCGCTTCTTCTGCTGCTCCTCCTCTTCCTCTCTCCCACCTCTTCCTGCTCCTCCTCTTCCTCTCTCCTCCTCCTCTCGCGGCTCCTCCTCCCGCCTCCTCCCGCCTCGTCCTCCTCGGATCTCCGGCCTTTCTCCCGCTCCTTCCTCATCCCTCCTCCTCCATCCCTTCTCCTCCTCCCCCCAAGCCCAGCGCCCACCCTTTCCCCCCTTTTCCCCACGCCGTCGCATGCCGCGGGAGGAGCCGGGATGGAGCCGGGGCAGGTCTGGCTGGGGCAGCGCTGGGCTCCGGGCCAGGCCTGGGCGCCCCCAGGCGCCCCCTCCCCAAATTGGCCTGGCGGGAAGCGCTGGGGGCGAGGGGGGGGCGCAGGTGGGGTTGGGGTGGGGAGCGCTGGGCGCTGCGGGTGTGCCTGGGAACTGGAGAGTCATCAGCGCCGCGAGCTCGGATTGGATCATAATCGCTCAGCGCCTTCTCCCATTGGCTCATTTTCGCGGGGCTATTTTTCGGAGCTGTTTTTCTATGGGGTTTGGAGGTTCTGGGGGGCTCAGGGGTGTCTCAACGCCGTTTTTGGGGTTCGCTGTGTGCCGTGTCGGGGTTCAGCTGCCTCCCAAGGCCCCCCAGAGCGGGGTGACACTTGGGGACACACGGGGGTCCCCATTCCCGATCCATCCCGGGGTCAGGTCTGCCCCCCAATCACAGCCCCACCGCGGGGTCCCCCCAAGTCCCTCCCCAGTGCCCCTCAGGAAACGCGACCGGGGCCAACTGGGAAGCTTTATTGGGAGCACTGGGAGCAGCCGGGCGGGTTCAGAGTGACAGCAGGGCTGGGGGGACACACGACCCCCCCAGAATCAGCGCGGGGACAGAGCGGGGGTTCCCGGCCGGGCCCGAGGCCACGGGGAGGGGCTGCGGCCGGCGGCGGCTCAGGAGCTCTTTGGGCAGAGAAAAGGGGATGACACCGGGCTGGGGGGCCCTAGGGGGAGCACAGCCGCTCCGGGGGAGGGGGGACACGAGCCCCGGGACCCCCCCCTCACCTTCCTGCGCAGGTAGAAGCTGAGCCCCAGCGCCAGGAAGACGAAGCCCAACACGAAGCCCCCGATCCCCGTCAGCATCTTGCTGCAGGCAGCATCCGGCGGCATCTCTGGGGGGTCAGCAGGGCTCAGGACCCCAAAAACCTCTCACCGACACCCCAAGCCCCTCCAAGCACCTTCCCAGTCGCCCCCAGCCCACCCAGGAGCCCCTGAAACCATTCCCAGCCTCCCCAGGACACACCAAAGCCCCTCCCTTTCCTCTCAGCACCCCACAACCCCTCTCAGTTATCCCCCACCACCCCAGGACCCCCAAACCCTCTCCCAGTCCCTTCCCAGCCCCACCAGGACTCACCAAGATCCCTCCCAGTCTCTTCCCCAGCACAACCAACCTCATTCCAGCCTTTGATTTTCCATCCCCAATCTCCTTCCAGCCCCTCCAGCCTCACTCCAACTCCCTCCCAGTTCCCCCCAGCAGCCCCAAACTCCCTCCCAGTGCCCACCAGCACCCCCAGAACCTCATCCCACCCTCCCCAACATCCTTCCAACCCCTCCCCAGCCCTCCCACACCCCCAAGCCCCTCTCCCAGTATAAACCAGCCTCTCTCCACCTCCCTCCCAGTTCCCCCCAGCACAGCCCAATCCCCCTGCCAGCCCCCCCAGTGCCTCCCCCCGCTCCCCCCGGCGCTGTGGGCTCTGGCCGTACCCCAGTGCCGCCTCAGGGGCTGCTCCAGGCTGACGTGCTCCACCTGGCAGCTGGAGGTGACCCCGCGCCGGGGGGCGTTTCCAGCAGCACCAGCAGCTGGTAGGTCCAGTCCCCGTTGGGGAGCAGGTCGGTGGTCATCACTTGCTCCGAGAGCTCCTGCTGGCCCTGGAACCACCTCAGCTGCACCTGCGCAGGGTAGAAATCCATCACGGAGCACAGCAGGCAGCCGGGCTCGGGCTGGGAGCTCGAGGGCACCAGCGAGATGGACATTCTGGAGGGCACTGGGAGAGAGAGGGGAGACACTGGGATCAGCTGGGGGGTGCTGGGAGAGAGCTGGGAGTGTTTGGGTTTTTTTCTTTTTGTGTGAGAGAGTGAGTTTGCTGGTATGTTAAAATTTTGTGTGTTTTAACTATTTTTATTAATTATAGTTCGATTTAAATTGACTATATATAGTTATTTGATTTGGATTTGATTTGGTTTAATTTTAAGTAATAATTTTTTTTTTTTGGGCTGAGTTTCTCAAGTTTTGGTTTTATTATATTTGGTTAGTTTTAGTTATTTTACTAGATTTTTGTTAGTTTCAATTGGTTTTGGTTAGTTTGGCTTCAGTTGGTTTTGGTTGGAGTTTAATCCTGGGACAAAAGAACAGGAAACTTGTTGGCTCAGAAAAGGCACTGCTACCTCTATGTGAAGTGCCATTAGGGAAACAGCATGAAGGAGGAGGATTTGTGTCAGTTCCCCTAAACACCAGGGACGTTAGACAATTTAAAAAGGAAACAGAAAATTTATTAAATGATCCCTTCAGAAGAAGTAGAACAACTTTTAGACCCCAAATCTATGTGAGAGATGAAATGCAATTCATTTAACAATTATTGCTTACAGCTGTTATAATAAGAATTAAAACAGCCGAGAGGCAAAATTGGGACTGGCAAGCTCAGCAGAACCTGACTGCCGATCACGAAAGGCAAAATCAGAGGCCCGAAAAGAAGAATCAAAATCCACAACATAAGCAAGAACAAAATATCAATAAACCTTTTAGTGAACATCAAGGGAAGGATGAGGGTCTTCAAATGTGTTCTGAAGAAACCCAGTTTGTAGCAAACTCCCAGAAAGATAGAAAGGAACTAAGAACGTTGAAAGACTGGCTAGACGAGGGCTTGGATAAAGCACAGAAAGTTCATAGAGAGAGAGAGAGGAGGAAGAGCAAAAGTCTAAAGATGAGAGGTTTGTTGTAGAAGTAAAAGGGGCTAGAAGAGAGGAAATTCCAGGGAGGCAAGGAGAACTGAAAAGACGAGATGGATCCATGAAAGAAGTATTGCAAAAGAAGTCGGGCCAAGAGATTTCATGCTACTATTGTTGGGAGAAGGGACATGGGAAGCGAAATTGTCTAAGAAGAAAAGATGATGAAAAGGCACTTAAAGAAAAATAGAGATGTCCAAAGGTATATTAGGGACAGGACCATCATATGAACCTCTGATATGAGCCCTTGACAAAATTAAAAATGAAGCCCCTAGGCAAAGGAAGTAAATTTGTGTGTGTGTGCCAGCAAAATAGTTATGTGTGAGTGCTGGTGAAAGCCAAATTGGTTTTTGTGTGTGTCAAATTCTTTTTCTGTGTGTGTCAGCTTGTTTTTGTGGTGTTAGCAAAAGGCCGCATGGAGGTGCTGAGAGAGAGCAGTCATCTCTCCCCGAACCCCCCGTGCGGGTGGCTGTCGGCGAGCTCCCTGCTCCCAGAGCGGGCAGCTGCAGCCGCTCGCCTTTGGCCGAGGCCGCTTGTTCAGAGAGTGGTGGGCGGCGGCCGGGAAAGAGGGAATCGCCAGTTTGGATTATTGAATTGTAATAGATTCAAATTGTATCCGGTTAAAATTTATTGCAGTTTAAATTTAATTGGTTTTAATTAGTTTGTGATTTGATTTTAACTGAATTTTGATTAGTTTTTGGATGAGCTTTAAAGAAATTGTTAAAATAATTTATCCCATTTAGAATTACACGATGAATACTATATGTGGATGACTCGACTTGATAGCAACAAGTAAATTAAAGAAAATATTTGAAAAGTAGAATTAATTTATTAAATTGTTAAAGAGAAAAGAACTAAAGGTCTGAAGAGTTTAAACTACAATTTACAGAAATTGATACAAAATATTTAGGCCATTGATTTTTATTCAGTTTACGTTTATTTTAATTGAGGTTTTGTTGCTTTTAATTGATTTTAAGTTGTTTTGGTTAACTTTGGCTGGATTTGGCATTAATTTATTTTGGCTAATTTTAATCAGTTTGTAATTGTTAAAATATAATCTAAAAGTTGAATGTAATTAGCAAACAGGACTGAAAAAAAGAAATTTCAGAGTTGATCACACCACCTAAAAATGAAACTTATAAAAGTCAGAAATGTCCTTCTAAGATTAAATTTTAATTAATTTGATTAATTTGATTAAGTATACATAATTTTTAATCGGTTTCACGTCTGTTAAATTTTGATTGATTTTAATTGGATTTGATCCAATTTAGCTAATTTGATTCCATTTTTTATTAAGTTTAGTAAATTTTAATGGATTTGATTTGACAGTAAATTTTGATCAATTTCGTTTAATTGGTTTAATCAACTTTTGTAAATTTTATTAAAATTTTATTTACTATTAAATCAATTTTAATTATTAAGAACAGTTGTTAAAGTGACAATTTTATGAAAAGAAGTTATAAAAATTATCGCCAAAACAAAAAAATATGAGTAGATTTCACTGAGCTATCAAAAGCCAGAGAATAAGTGTCTGCTTGTAATAGTGGAGCAGCTCACCCACTGAGTAAAAACATTCCCAACTGCCTGAGCAACGGCTCAGACAGTGAATAAATATCTTTTAGAAGATATCATTCCACGCTTTGGTTTAATAAATACTACAGACTTTGATCAGGGCACGCATTTTACATCCAGAATAATAAAGAATTTAGCTGAAGCCTTAGAGACACGGTGGGACTACCACACCCCACAGCATCCACAGAACTCAGGCAGGGTGAAAGAACGAATAGTACCATAAAAGCTCATCTTACTAAAAGGTTATGGGTCAAGTGCCTTCCTTTGGCTCTGTTGAATATCAGAAAGGGGCTACTAACTCAAAGCATTCCTCTGGAATTTGCAATACCTAAAATAAAACCAGGTGACAAAGTGTTGACAAAAAACATGAAAAGAAACATCTCTAAAAGACTTTTGCTAGTTCTTTAACCGCAGAGACAGCGATTCAAACAGCAGAAAAGGATGGACACGTATTCTGTGTAAAAGGACCGATTCAAACTAAAAACTAGATGGTCACCTCCGTTCCTAGAGAGCTGAAGTTACAACTCCAGAGGGAGAATTGACATCAAGAGTCACCAGGATCTCCTGCTTAGAGGATGAGTGCCCTTGTTATTCCTTTGTTTGTATAGTATCTTGTTATTCCTCTGTTTGTATAGTTATTGCCACTTGTCTTTATTATTGTCTTTGTATGCACACCTTGATTTGTATAATTTGTCATTACTATATGGAGAAGTGGTATTACCATTGCAGAGGAGGCTACCCACCAAAAGGATTATGTAGAGGATGTGTAAAAGAAGAACATTGCATTGCTCAGAATATTTGAAAAGATGCAGTAAAATTAGGGGTAATAGAATTAGATTCCCCACAGTGGTGGGAACTATTTATCCACAGAGTAAAAGGTAAATTGGACAAAAAGGCTGAAATAATAAAAGTAGAATGCAGGTTGAGAAATCGGGCACCTTGTAACACTCTGCCGGTAAAAGCAAAAGCTTGGGGCGCTCTCAAGCAAAGGTGTGTAAAACGCAACCTACAGTACGAAGCCCCTGAAGACTATCCCTGCTGTCGAGAAGATGGATTACCCCGCCGCTGGAAGCAACCCAGTGGGGCGGAGGAGACAGAGGGATACTGAACGGTGGGGCGTAACCGTACTCTTAGTTATGCTAAGTCTCTCCAGACAAGGAGTACAGGGATCCTCATACTCACCTGCATGTTCAAAATGCCTTCAGCCTGTCTCCCCAGGGTACAGGAAAGGGTACGAACAAGCCCTAGCCTTTCACACCCATATGAATGCGGAGTGCTTTGACCGTAGAGAACTTCAACCCTGCTCCATTTTGGGACATGATTTGTGGGTAGCACAAAATAAGAAATGTGTTACTACCCATGCCTGAATGAGAAATAGTTATGGTTATAGTAGCTCCCCCTGCCCCAGAGGACAAGAATACATTTGTCTTACCAGATCAGGAATGTGGGGTTATTCAGATGGAGGGGGCATTCAAGACCAACATAAAGAGGACTTAGTTAAAAATGTTATTACTCACTTAAAAGCCCAACCTTGACCCTCATAACCGGAGTCAATTTCATAGAAAGAATTAAGAGACACATTAGAGAACTCTGACTTGAAAGACTTGAAACAGAGAACAAATCTATTCGTAAGCCTTATGCAAAGAGTAGCTAGAGATAGTTACTTCCTGCTGGATTTGTGGAGGGCCCCAAATGGCTGAACAGTGGCCCTGGAGAGGTGAAGGATTGGAACCAATGCAATTATTAATTTGGAATAAAACGCATAGATCTAGAGAAAACAGACCTGACAGGTGGATCCACAGCCATGAAGCAGTGGGGCAATACTGTGTAGCTAGAGAAGGAAATCCATTTGGAAAGAACCTCGGAAGCACCCCCTTGTAAAATGGTATTGACCACTAACTCCACGAAAAGCACAGGGTATTGGTGGCCAAAACCTTCCCAAGGATGTTGGTTAGTGAATTGTACTAATGAAGTTATATGCTAGAAAAATGAGACAAATGCCAATCCTTTCAAAGGAGAGACTGATCTAAAAATATTTTGGGAAAAACCTAGAAATAATAAGATAGAGTGGAAAGCACCAGATGATTATGTAAGATTTGTAGTAAGAAAGCATACACTGAACTGCCTAGCAATTAGAAGGGAACCTGCACCATAGGGATGATACAACCAGCATTTTTTCTGTTGCCCAAACATGATAGAGAATCTTTAGGAAGACCTCCATATGAAACCCTAAGTAGGGAAAAGCACAGCAATACTACATTGGAGGGACACAAAAATGGAGGGATGAGAAATGGCCTCTGGAAAGAATAATTGAATATTATGATCCAGCAACTTAGGCTCAAGATGGCAGCTGGGGTTATCGAACACCCATTTACATGCTAAACCAAATAATTCGACTGCAAGCAGCTGTTGAGATTGGAAGTAACCAATCATCTGATGCCCTGAAACTAATTGCTAGACAGTTAACTCAAACTAGGGCAGCAGTATATCAAAATAGATTAGCACTAGATTACTTATTGGCAGAAGAAGGGGGAGTCTGTGGAAAGTGGAATACCTCAGAATGCTGTCTGCAAATAGGTGACAATGGACAAGCAATTGTGAGAATTGCTGATGAAATCACAAGACTGGCACATGTACCCGTTCAGAAGTAAAATTCAATTTTCCACGGTGACTGGTGGGACCAATTATTTGGGGGAGTTTGGTAGAAGAAATTGGGGTTTATATTACTGTGTAGCCTAACAGGACTGTTGTTTTTATCATGTTTAATTCCATGCCTTATCAGAATAATCCACTCTGTAGTCCAGAGCATGCAAACAGCAGCTATGCCCATAGACCCAGAAAAGCGACCTTTGGGAAAACATCTAAACTAATTATAGTAAGAACAGAAGAAACTTCAATATTGCAAGCCGCAGTGCAAGCCACTAAAAAGGCAGTTTTAATTTTAAATTCTAAATTTTAATAAGACACCAATCAATGAATTATCAAGAAGAGAAGTGGGAAATTGTAATATATGCAGGTATGATTCCACGGCACCCAGCGAACCCCAAAAAAGGCGCTGAGACCCCCTGAGCCCCCCAGAACCTCCAAACCCCTCAGAAAAACAGCCCCGAAAAATAGCCCCGCGAAAATGAGCCAATGGGAGAAGGCGCTGAGCGATTATGATCCAATCCGAGCTCGCGGCGCTGATGACTCTCCAGTTCCCAGGCAGACCCGCAGCGCCCAGCGCTCCCCACCCCAACCCCACCTGCGCCCCCCCCCCTCGCCCCCAGCGCTTCCCGCCAGGCCAATGTGGGGAGGGGGCGCGTGGGGGGCGCCCAGGCCTGGCCCGGAGCCCAGCGCTGCCCGAGCCCGACCTGCCCCGGCTCCATCCCGGCTCCTCCCGCGGGATGCGACGGCGTGGGGAAAAGGGGGGAAAGGGTGGGCGCTGGGCTTGGCGGGAGGAGGAGGGATGAGGAAGGAGCGGGAGAAAGGCCGGAGATCCGAGGAGGAGGAGGAGGCGGGAGGAGGAAGAAGGAGGAGCCGGCGGGAGCAGGAGGAGAGAGGAAGAGGAGGAGCAGGAAGAGGTTGGAGAGAGGAAGAGGAGGAGCAGCAGAAGAAGCGCGGAGGTCTTTGTCTGTCGCGGCGCCGGGAGCATCGTCGCCCCGCATGGCGCAGGTGAGGGGGAGGAGGAAGTCGCCCCAAATGTCTCGGGGGTCCCCGAGCGGCGTTTTTTCTGGGCGGGTGTTTGGAGCTCGCAGCTTCCGGGATTGAGCCTGAAATCTCGTGAAGGGTCGCTGGGAGGGTTTGATTGTGCGGGGGGAATGTTTGGATGTGGCGGAAGGCCAAAGCTGAGGCGCCAGTGGGGCTTTGGGGGATATTTTGGGGGCTGCAGGTGGCCATGGCCCGGTGTCGGTGTGGGAGGGGGACATGGGGCATGGGGTCCCCCCGGGAGAGCGGTGGAGGGGAAGGGCGGGAGCCCCGTAGTGGGGTGAGCGGAGAGGGGCGATGGCGGAGGTGGGGGAGCCCCGGCAGGCTGTAGAGGGGGGAGCGTGGATAAGGGGGAAGCCTGGGATCCCTGGAAGCGCGGAGCAGAGAGTGAGGGGAGAAAGGACCCCTGGGACCCCCAAAGCCCCCGGATCATCCCTGAGCGGGACCTTGGAAAATAGGGAAGCCCGGGAGCCACAGGAGCCCCATGAGTGCAGGGAATGGAGACCCTGAGGAGGCCAAAGTGAAAAGAGCAGAGAGGGAGAAATCGTGGGAGGGTTTTGAGGTGACTGGTGGTGGTTTGGGGTTTTTATGGACACAAAACATCTGGAGACTTGCAGAGCTGGAGCTGGGCAGGAGGAACCCCCAGGGCAAGGCGCTGAGCCCTTGTTTTTCCCCCAAAGCAGGATTTGTCATTGGCAAGGCATGGCCGGATGGAGGAGGAGGAAAAGGCCCGGAGATGCAGCCGGAGCTCAGAGCTGAGGGAGAAGCCTGAGGGCAGAGAGAAGCCCCACAAGTGTGGGGAATGTGGGAAAAGCTTCAGGTGGAGATCTGAGCTGATTCGGCACCAGAGGATCCACACAGGGGAAAAGCCCTACGAGTGTGGGAAGTGTGGGAAGAGCTTCAGCCGGATGTCACACTTGATGCAGCACCAGGTGACGCACACTGGGGAAAAGCCCTACGATTGTGAGGAATGTGGGAAAAGCTTCAGCCAGAGCTCCAGCCTGATCACGCACAAGAAGATCCACACCAGGGAGAGGCCCTATGAGTGTCCCAAGTGTGGGAAGAGCTTTCAGACCAGCTCCCATCTCCTCGTCCATGAGCGCATTCACACCCAGGAGAGGCCCTTCCGCTGCCCTGACTGCAGGAAGGGCTTCAAGCAAAACTACCACCTCATCACCCACCGGCGCCTCCACACTGGGGAAAAGCCCTACGAGTGTGGGAAGTGTGGGAAGAGCTTCAGCCGGATGTCCACCCTGATGCAGCACCAGGTGATCCACACTGGGGAAAAGCCCTATGATTGCGCGGAATGTGGGAAGAGCTTTAGCCAGAGCTCTGCCCTGATCCGGCACAAGAAGATCCACACCGGGGAGAGGCCCTATGAGTGTCCCAAGTGTGGGAAGAGGTTTCAGACCAGCTCCGATCTCCTCTGCCATGAGCGCATTCACACCCAGGAGAGGCCCTTCCGCTGCCCTGACTGTGGGAAAGGCTTCAAGCACAACTCCACACTCATCATCCACCGGCGCATCCACACTGGGGAAAAGCCCTACAAGTGTGGGGAGTGTGGGAAGCGCTTCTATACAAAATCTCACTTGACTCAGCACCAACGGAGGCACAAGTGAGAGAAGCCCTGCAAGTGTCCCAAGTGGAGGAAGAGCTTCATTGCTGCTCCAACTCCATCCCCAGTGGGAAGATCTGCAGTGGATGATCCCCAGTGATCCCAGCTGTGCAGAGCCCTGGTGATCCGTGGTGCTGGTGATCCGTGTGGCAAAGACGCCTGGCTGGTGGCTCCACACCCTTCTGGCTCCCCGTGGGCACCTGGATGAAGGCAGGGCCAGGAATGTCCATGGGAATTCCTGGGGACATCAGAAATTCCCTGGGGAGAGTGGATTTGTTGCCTTTCCACCCCAGAAAATCTCATCTTTTGTGTTCAGTTATATCATCTCTTGGCATGAGGCAACACTGGATGGCCTTGGAGGTCTTTTGCAACCTCAGTGATTCCATGATTCTGATTTTCTCTCGCCCAACGGTATCTTCCACAGCCAAATGGTTCTGGATTAGGGCAAAGAGCAAGATTTTGGGGTGGAAATCTCCAAAAATGTTCTTCCCTCCCACCCAACCACAGGGATCCTCAGTGGGCACAGATATGTAAATCCTTTTCTTTCGGGCTTGGTCTTGTTTTCATTTCAATCCTTCAAAACACCTGAATTTGGGGTAAAAATGAAGATATTGAGGTGTGACATGGGTGGTACATTGGGGTCACAGCTGTTACGATCCAAATATTAAGGTTCTTTGGAAATACCTCTGCCCAAATTAAGGTGCAAACGAGACCATATGCCAGTCAGTAGTATAGGTTTTATTTGATGGTAAGTATGAGAGAAAGAGGGAAGAAAAGAGAGGAAAAGAGAAGTAGGAAAAGAGGTGAGTGGGACAGAAAGAGGGCGAAAGAAAATATCACCATCCGTGGATGCCAGCGATGTCACGTTGATCTTCTCCAGCTGGTCTTCTCAGTCGTGGTTTTCCCCCCAAAAATCACTGAGTGCCATGGGTTAATATACATTCAGGCCAGGGGCAATGTCCAGCATGTCCCCCCGGGGCCGGGGACAGTCTCTAGCAGCAGACTCTGCTTGCATCACCTGCACTCCTGTGGTGCAAGGCCTAGCATTTAGGGGTCTGTGATGGATTGTGACTCCCCTCAGCTCCTCTCACATGAAAGTCCTGTGGATGTGGCCGGTGGGGTTGGGGGTTCCACAGCTGGGCCAGTTTGTGTAAACTTGGCTTCTGTTGATGCCTGATGGGTTTTTGTCCTTTTTCATTGTACTTTTATACTCTTTTTATATCCTTTTTACCCTTTCCTATTCCTGTACTTTTTACTCTCTGTATCTTAGCCCCACATGTTTATAACCCTTGTACTCCAGCCTCGTTCAGAATTCTTTGGAGAAGACGAAACAATCTCCACAATTTCAAGAGCATGAGGCACCAACCTTGAAAGAGCTTTATCACTGGGACATGTTTTTGTAAACTAATTTGTAACTTTTTTAGGGGGGGGGAGGTAATTTGAATAAGGGGGCAATTACTTCATTTGTTAGGTTTCTTATTGGGGAATTTTAGATAGGTATGTTAATCAATGAAGTCCACAAATTGTAAATGCGTGATATTGTTGCTCTCTTTTTGTCGTGGTGCACCTGGGATCCTATTAAACCAAGGTAATACCCTTTTCCTATACTGCGTTGTCTGTGCTCAATCTTTACCAGCATTTTAGGCATCACTGTGAGCTGTGCTCTGCCCCCACCCCAAACTCAGCCAGGGATGATTCTCAGAGCAGCTGGTGGCTTTGGCCTTTGTGTATGCATACCTTTCCCTCAGCCGGAGATGAGTGAACAATAGGTTTCTCTTTATGGAATCTCAGCAGTTTGACTCTCAGTCCAAAGTCCCAGTCAGGTATCTTCAGGGAGGCTTCTTTGAGTGTAGCTTCTTTAAACACTTTTTGTTATAATGAGCAAAACTTTGTATCGATGTTTGAGGCATGAACTGTTTCAGTCTCTGATAACAGCCATGGTGGGACACTGGGGACACAGCCAGGGTGGGACATTGGGGTCACAGCCAGGGAGGGGAAAGGCAGGCAGAGCTGTCCCCGTCCAAAACTGCACCCAAAAATCCCTGAACTCGGGGATTCCTCCAAGAGAAAAGCTGCCAAGAGCTGCCTGAATGGAAGGAAAGGGGCGATGGGATATTTAAAAGAGTTGAGTTGTGTTTGACACACCTGGAATTGGGTTTGACTCACCTGGAATTTGATTTGATCCATCTGGAATTGGGTTTTACCTACCTGGAATTGGATTGAATGCCCCTGGAATTTGCCTTAATCTACCTGTAATTGGATTGGACCAACCTTGATTTGGAATTGACTCACCTGAAATTTGGTTGAATCCACCTGGAATTGGGTTTGAATGGTGTTGGTACTGCAGTAGAGGCTGGAATTCCCCCAGGATCCTCCTGGAATTGAGTCAGACGCACCTGGAATTGGGCTGAACTCCCCTGGAAATGGATTTTTGGTTATATTTTGTCTGGATGATGGTGTGGGGCACTGGGAATGGGAAATTGTGGGGGGTGAGAGTGAAGCACGAAATTGACTCCCCAACTCAGATAGTTATGAAGTAGTTACGTGTTTATTCCAGCTGGGGTGCATGGCGGGTAGCCCCTCCAAAGGCATGCACACCCTCAGCAGCACTTCACTAGGTTTATATCAGGTTACAGGTTACATATGCATAAAGTTAGACAAAACCCCTATACATATTCATTACCTATCCCCGCTTCGTATTATAATGAGTTCAAAGTTCATTTAAATATGCTCGCGCAAGCGCAGTGTCTCAGATTAATTGTGGGCAAGGGTCCCAATGATTGATGATGGCATAATCGATAGTCTTCCTCATGATGAACTCTTCATCTTGCTCCCTTGCGCATGCTCCCTTGGTTCTTGGTCCAAGTCCAGGCCTGAGAACACACCTGTTATAGTTCTGGGGTCCAAGGGTGGGATGCTCGGTTACGCTCAGTGGTTTCACTCAATTATTTGGCTCTCTTCTCTCTATCCTCCCCGATACTAGGTAGGCACAAAATCATTAAGTGAATAATAAATGATCTACAGCCGGAAAAACTTAGTAAATCATTATCCAATCTCTGGCCTTCTAAATCAGTTCAAAAATTATTATTATCATTATTATCCAGCTTTTATATAGTTCTTTTAAATTAATAATTTCTATTTTACCCTAAATCACCTTGGCCTGGGGGTTCCCCCTGACCAGCTGCAGCTCTGCAAGTCTCTGGCAGTTTGGTGGCTGTAAAAACCACTAACTACCAAGACTCCCAAATATCCCACAAACATAAAGACACAGACTCCAAACTCCCAAAACATCAAGATTCAGCCAAAAGCCCCTCCAAAATACAAACATTGTCTCCCAAAAAACCCCAAAGCACGAACATTTAGCCCAATAAACCTCACAAACACCAAGATTTAGGCCCTGTGAAAATCGTGGATCCCCCTCCCCAGTCACCTGCTGCATGTGGGGGGCTGCAGATACAGGGAGTGCTGGAACCTTGGGCTGCCTCCTCTTCCTGCTCCTCCTCCTCGATCCCTACTCTTCCTCACACTCCTCTTCCTCTCACTACTCCTCCTCCTCTTCCTTCTATAAAATCCCACCTCCTTCTCCTCCTGCAGCTAATTAACACAATATTGTTGAAGAAAAAAACCCCAAAGCAGCTTGTGGGGGGCAGAGCCACATGTGAGTCACCCGATGGCTGCCCTGGCAGAGAAGCTTCTGTTCCAGGCAGCCACGAGAGGAAGGAGCTTTAGAAATGCAAATGAACACTGCTGGGGCAAAGGCTGGACAATGGACCAGGGCCTTGTGGCCTGGGGGAGCAATTGGGCCAATTCCCTCTGTCCCTCAGCCCAAGCTCTGCCTGCTTGCACAGATGGAATTTGCACAGCTCAAGGCAGAGCCCAGACTGAGGAGATGTGACTGTGCTGCACAAACTGGTTCAGCTGCAAAGGACAACAGCAAACACGGGAAATGTTGGGAAAACATCATTAATAACAGTGGGGGGAATTATCTCTCTGCTCACTCCAACATGTGCTAGCATTGTGGATGCTTTATAGAGTGTAATAAACCACTGGGGATTTTTGATACCACAAGTGCAGGGAAACCAGTTTGGAATCCAAATACAGAATGTTTGAATTACAAAAAAGTGCTCAATAAGGTCAGGAGGGAGCACCACAAAAATGATTAAAAAATATAAACGGCCACTAGAACAACAAACCCTACAACACCATGGAGCAGCCCCTGAGAATCCTAAGAATTCACATCAGATCCCAGAACCCATTGTGAATTTGAATTGTTACTAATTGATACAGACTGCTGCTCAGCCAAGCTCCTACTCCATTCCTGAACTTCCACAAGCAGAACAAACACTTCCCAGAGCCACGTGTGAAAAACAGAGTTCACTCTCCTGTTAAAATTTAAAAAAGTTTAATAAAGGACAATAGGGGACACCAATAAAGCAAAGAAACAGCGCTGGGTGCTTGGCCCTGAGCCAAGAAGCACACCTGCCATTGAGGGAGTCGTCTTAAATACTCTTTGTATTGCATCAGCCAAACTTTTCTCAAAACTATTTTGCATGTTCCAAGAACTATTTTGCATGGCTCCTCCTTGGTCCCGCCTTTTTAGAGCATGCGCTTTTTCGGCTGTGGTTTCTTCCAGTCGTGGTTATCTTCTCCCAGTTTGGGCTTGGGTCCGTAATTCTTGCATCTGGTTATAGGCTGATAGTCAGGTATCAGTGGCAGGTCTTCTTTTCGGGTGTTATCCGGTCAAGCAGGTAGTGTGGTTAGTAAAGGAAAGTCCTTCTAAACTACTTTTATTAGTTTTTACTACAATACCGAATTCTAGTTCATAACAGAAATTAAAACATTGGTTATATACCTCTATCTTTATGACAAGACTACTTCTGTAAAAAGAATAAAACCATACACACAATGAATATCTACGAAAAGCCAACACTATATTAGTATGTATTTATAACACACGAATACCGAATGTTACACAAACTAGGGGTGCATATTAAGGGACACAGGCTGTGGGCGGATCGAGAAGTCTGTACCTTCCAAGTATATCAGACAGTGTGTTGGAATATATAGCAGTTTAAATATTTTCTATAACTTTTCTTAAAGGTTTTGTTTGTTAATTTTGTTTACCCGGGGAAAAGGAATTTCAAGTTTTTTTCCAGGACATTTTTCTGCCAGGTGAGGTCTGATGAGCTCAACATAACTACAGACTAGGAGGAGCCCAAAAGACAAAAGGCCATCAGCGGCCATTAACGAACATCAGCTCCAAACCTCACCTCTGGCTGTTTGGAGACACCTTGTCTGGCTAAAGAGAGATAAGAAGGAAGACCTAATTAGCATCAGAAGAGAAGAAATCGGGATCCAATACGAAACCATAGATTAGAAAATAAGCAACATAAAACCAATTCAGACTGATCAAAAACCCTGCTATGAGTTTTGACTGTAAAAAATACCTAAAAAATCTTCCAAAACGCATGTGCCATAGAACGATTCTCTCTACAAACCCGGGCTCTGTGTATATGGGGTGATTCCCGTGGTACATCCTGGTCAGAACAACATCGTGATCAGATAATAAAGGAATGCCTTGACTGTCTAACATGAAAAATCTTGTTGCAGGGTTTTTGATTTTCCCGCAGGTATGGTGACAAGTGGTCAAAGGGAAAATGAAACACAGCCGGGAAACGAGCATAAAAAGGAGGCTGCGTTTTACAGACCCCATGGCAAATGCCCCACGGCCTCTCCCTCTCTCCATCCATAAAGTCACTTTTACACGACTCCTCTGTCTCCTGCGGGCACACAAACCTCTAGCCACGCGGATTTTCCCGCACACTGCCGCCGACAGCGCAGCCACCTCTGTGCTACCCACAGCAAGCGGGACGAGCCAGCGCTGCTCCGGCACCGCCTCCTGCCGAAGCAGCAGCGGCAAGGAGACCGCGGGCAGCCGCTCCCTCAGCGGCCTCAGGCCAGCGGCAACACGGCGCCACAGCCAGGGCGGGAGAGAGGCAGACGGGAGAACGAAGCCGCCACAGCCCCCCTGCCGCCCCCTCCATCCCCTCCATCCGCCCACAGCGAGCCCCGAGCCCCGGCACAAGCCAGCGCGGCTCCCACCTGCCCTGGGACAGCCTCTCCGAGCTCCACCGCCTCCTGCCCGGGCTCCGCCCGCTGCCGCCGCTCCCGGGCCGCACACCACGCTCCCGCCATGGCGCCGCTGCTGCCCTACTAAAGCCCTGCCTGCCTGCCTGCCTGCCTGGGGGCGACACCGGCGCCGGCCTTGTCCCCACTCGCTGGCACCGAGCAGCAATTGCGCTGGGACAATTCCGAGTGACAGCACAGCCAGCCAAGGGCAGCGAGGCGCGGGCTCTGCACAGCGCACAGCCCAAGCCCCGCGCTCTCAGTGCCCCCCGGGCTGGCCGAGGCCAAAGCCGCTCATGAGGAACAGCCCTGTAACGGGCCCGGGCCCAAGGCGCCATTGCTCTGCAAATAGCGACCAAGTTCTCCGCACCTCCCGGCCCCGCCTCGGCACGCAGCCCCCGGGACAGCCCCACGGCCACCACGGCAGCTCCCAGCCTCCGCCAGCCGCCCTGCAACGGCCCAGAGGGAGCAGGCCAAGGGACGCGGCTGCCGGCGCCCAGGGGACGCCAGGGACAGCGGGGGCACTTCACAAGCCTTTGATGCAAAAGAGAAAATCATCAGGAAGGAAAAAGCAACAGCAGCGCTGGCTCCAGAGCACAGGGCCACACGAGGCCATGGCACATTGCAGTGGGGTGACGCTGGCCCCATGCCAGGCACCCAGCAGAGCTGCTCTCTCACTGCCCTGCACAGCTGCCATGGGGAGAGAAAATTGAACCAAGGCTTGCTGAGTTGATAGAAGGACCTGGCTAAGAGATCCCTCATCAAACACCTTTGTGCACAAAACAGGCTCGCAATTGGCAATGTGAATTGAATTTATTGCTAACAAACTCAGAGCAAGAGAAAAAGTAAAATTTGACCGTCTAAAACACCTCCCCCTAACTCGACGGAGATCACCTGGATTGGGGTCACCAGGATTGTGCCCAACGGAGATCAATGGGGATCATCCACTGCAGATCTTCCCACAGGGGATGGAGTTGGAGCAGCAATGAAGCTCTTCCTGCACTCGGGACACTCGTAGGGCTTTTCCCCAGTGTGGATTCGCTGGTGCCTGATGAGGGTGGAGTTTTGATTGAAGCCCTTCCCGCAGTCAGGGCAGCGGAAGGGCCTCTCCTGTGTGTGAATAACCTCATGGCAGAGGAGATGGGAGCTGGTATGAAACCTCTTCCCACACACCCCACACTTGTAGGGTCTCTCCCCTGTGTGGATCATCTTGTGCTTTCTCAGGCTGGACCTGTGGCTGAAGCTCTTCCCACACTTCCCACACTTGTAGGGCTTTTCCCCTGTGTGGATCCTCTGATGGTCAACGAGCTCAGTTTTCAACTTAAAGCTCACCCTACATTCCCCACACTCGTGGGGTTTTTCCCCAGTGTGGATCACCTGGTGCCGCCTCACGAGTGACATGTGGCTGAAGCTCTTCCCACACTTCCCACACTTGTAGGGCTTTTCTCCAGTGTGGATCCTCTGGTGCTTGACAAGCTCAGTTTTGGTTATAAAACTCATCCTACACTCCCCACACTTGTGGGGCTTTTCCCCTGTGTGGATCTTCTGGTGCTTGATCAAGGTGGACCTGTCGCTGAAGCTCTTCCCACATTCCCTGCACTCATAAGGCTTTTCCCCAGTATGGATCCTCTGGTGCACAATAAACTCAGATTTCTGTCTGAAGCTTTTCCCACACTCTCCACACTCGTAGGGCTTTTCCCCAGTGTGGATTCTCCGGTGGGTGATGAGGCTGTCATTGTGCTTGAAGCCCTTCCCACAGTCAGGGCAGCAGAAGGGCTTCTCGTCTGAGTGAATCCGCACGTGGCGGAGGAGACTGGAGCTGGTCTGAAACCTCTTACCACACTTCACACAGTCGTAGGGCTTTTCCCATGTGTGGATCCTCTGGTGCACGATCAGCTGAGATCTCCACCTGAAGCTTTTCCCACATTCCCCACACTTGTGGGGCTTCTCTCTGCCCTCAGGCTTCTCCCCCAGCTCCGAGCTCCGGCTGCATCTCCGGCTGCCTTCCCGGCACAGCGAGGCTCTTTCCTCCTCGCAGCTCCCTGGGCTGCGTTTGCAGCTCCTCCTCGGGCAGCATCTCCGGGCCTTTTCCTCCTCCTCCATCCGGCCACGCCTTGGCAATGGCAAATCCTGCTTTGGGGGAAAAACAAGGGCTGAGCACCTTGCCCTGGGGGTTCCTCCTGCCCAGCTCCAGCTCTGCAACTCTACCAGGGTTTTGTGGCCATAAAAACCACAAACCACCACCAGTCACCTCAAAACCCTCCCAGGATTTCCCTCTCTCTGCTTTTTTCACTTTGGCCTCCTCAGGGTCTCCATTCCCTGCACTCATGAGGCTCCCGTGGCTCCCGGGTTTCCCTATTTTCCAGGGTCCCGCTTAGGGATGATCCGGGGGCTTTGTGGGTCCCAGGGGTCTCTTCTCCCCTCATTCTCTGCTCCGCGCTTCCAGGGATCCCAGGCTTCCCCCTTATCCACGCTGCCCCCTCTCCAGACTGCCGGGGCTCCCCCAGCTCCGCGATCGCCCCTCTCCGCTCACCCCACTCCGGGGCTCCCGCCCTTCCCCTCCACCGCTCTCCCGGGGGGACCCCATGCCCGAAGTCCCCCTCCCACCCCGACACCGGGCCATGGCCACCTGCAGCCCCCAAAATACCCCACAAACTAGTCAGTTGCACCTCAGCTTTGGCCTTCCGTCACATCCAAACATTCCCCCCGCACAATCAAACCCTCCCAGCGACCCTTCACGAGATTTCGGGCTCAATCCCGGAAGCTGCGAGCTCCAAACACCCGCCCAGAAAAAACGCCGCTCGGGGACCCCCGAGACATTTGGGGCGACTTCCTCCTCCCCCTCACCTGCGCCATGCGGGGCGACGATGCTCCCGGGGCCGCGACAGACAAAGGGCTCCGCGCTGCTTCTGCTGCTCCTCCTCTTCCTCTCTCCTCCTCCTCTCGCAGCTCCTCCTCCTTCCTCCTCCCGCCTCCTCCTCCTCCTCGGATCTCCGGCCTTTCTCCCGCTCCTTCCTCATCCCTCCTCCTCCATCCCTTCTCCTCCTCCCGCCAAGCCCAGCGCCCACCCTTTCCCCCCTTTTCCCCACGCCGTCGCATGCCGCGGGAGGAGCCGGGATGGAGCCGGGGCAGGTCGGGCTCGGGCAGCGCTGGGCTCCGGGCCAGGCCTGGGCGCCCCCCACGCGCCCCCTCCCCAAAATGGCCTGGCGGGAAGCGCTGGGGGCGAGGAGGGGGCGCAGGTGGGGTTGGGGTGGGGAGCGCTGGGCGCTGCGGGTGTGCCTGGGAACTGGAGAGTCATCAGCGCCGCGAGCTCGGATTGGATCAGAATCGCTCAGCACCTTCTCCCATTGGCTCATTTTCGCGGGGCTATTTTTCTATGGGGTTTGGAGGTTCTGGGTGGCTCAGGGGGTCTCAGTGTCTTTTTTGGGGTTCGCTGGGTGCTGTGTCGGGGTTCACCTGCCTCCCAAGGCCCCCAGAGCGGGGTGACGCTTGGGGACTGCAGTGGTTTTGATTGGCCCAGAACATCATCAAGGTATCTCTAACATCTAAGAGAAATTTAAACCCCTCAGTAGCTGGTGTAGTAAGCCTGAAGAACTGTCTGAGGAGTGGGGAGTGGCACAAAGATGGCTCCTGTGTGTGTCCTGAGTGAAAGTCCTGGACGTTTTCCGTCAAGTCCACCAGAGTCAATCTACTTTGGCTCTGAAAGTGATGGACATGCTGCCGGCCAGGTTTGGGTCAATTAGAGGTGCTAGTTCCACCTCTGTGAAAACATATATAAGCAAAAATCAAAACAACAATAGGCACACACTTCTTTTTAGCCAGCAGCCTTTAGCAAACAGGAATGATAAAAAGAAATTTTAGAGTTGATCACACCACCTAGAAACGAAATTTTTCAAAGTCAGAAATGTCCTTATAAGATTAAATTTTAATTAATTTTATTAATTTAAGTATACGTAATTTTTAATTGGTTTCACATCAGTTAAATTTTGATTGATTTTAATTGGATTTGATCCAATTTAGCTAATTTGATTCCATTTTTTATTAAGTTTAGAAAATTTTACTGGATTTGATTTGACTTAGTAAATTTTGATCAATTTAGTTTAATTGGTTTAATGAGCTTTTATAAATTTTATTAACATTTTATTTACTTTTAAATCTATTTTAATTATTAAGAACAGTTGTTAAAGTAAAATTTTTATGAAAAGAAGTTATTAAAATTATGGTAAAAAAAAAATACAAGAAGATTTCACTGAGCTATCAAAAGCCAGAGAGTAAGTGTCTGCTTGTAGTAGTGGACCAGCTCACCCACTGAGTAAAAACATTCTCAACTGCCCGAGCAATGGCTCAGACAGTGAATAAACATCTTTTAGAAGATATCATTCTACGCTTTGGCTTAATAAATACTACAGACTTTGATTAGGGCACGCATTTTACATCCCCCCTCTCTCCCAGTGCCACCACAGTCCATCCCACTCCATTAGCAGTCCCTCCCGGTCCTTCTAATCCAAATCCCAGTCCATTCCCAGTCCATCGCAATCCATTTCCAGTCCCTCCCAGAGCTCCCTCAATCCCTTCCACTCCATTCCCAGTCCCTCCCACTCCATTCCCAGTCCCTCCCAGTGCCACACCACCCCTCCCAGGTCTCTCCCAACAGCCCCCAGCTGATCCCAGTGTCTCCCCTCTCTCTCCCAGTGCCCCCCAGCGTGTCCATCTCGCTGGTGCCCTCGAGCTCCCAGCCCGAGCCCGGCCGCCTGCTGTGCTCCGTGATGGATTTCTACCCTGCGCAGGTGCAGCTGAGGTGGTTCCAGGGCCAGCAGGAGCTCTCGGAGCAAGTGATGACCACCGACCTGCTCCCCAACGGGGACTGGACCTACCAGCTGCTGGTGCTGCTGGAAACGCCCCCCCGGCGCAGGGTCACCTCCAGCTGCCAGGTGGAGCACGTCAGCCTGGAGCAGCCCCTGAGGCGGCACTGGGGTACGGCCAGAGCCCACAGCGCCGGGGGGAGCGGGGGAGGCACTGGGGGGCTGGCAGGGGGATTGGGCTGTGCTGGGGGGAACTGGGAGGGAGGTGGAGAGAGGCTGGTTTATACTGGGAGAGGGGCTTGGGGGTGTGGGAGGGCTGGGAAGGGGTTGGAAGGATGTTGGGGAGGGCGGGATGAGGTTCTGGGGGTGCTGGGGGGAACTGGGAGGGAGTTGGAGTGAGGCTGGAGGGGCTGGAAGGAGATTGGGGATGGAAAAGCAAAGGTTGGAATGAGGTTGGTTGTGCTGGGGAAGAGACTGAGAAGGATCTTGGTGAGTCCTGGTGGGGCTGGGAAGGGACTGGGAGAGGGTTTGGGGGTCCTGGGGCGGTGGGGGGCAACTGGGAGGGGTTGTGGGGTGCTGAGAGGAAAGGGAGGGGCTTTGGTGTGTCCTGGGGAGGCTGGGAATGGATCGGAAGGAGGTTTCAGGGGCTCCTGGGTGGGCTGGGGGCGACTGGGAGGGTGCTTGGAGGGGCTTGGGGTGTCGGTGAGAGGTTTTTGGGGGTCCTGAGCCCTGCTGACACCCCAGAGATGCCGCTGGACGCTGCCCGCAGCAAGATGCTGACGGGGATCGGGGGCTTCGTGCTGGGCTTCGTCTTCCTGGCGCTGGGGCTCGGCTTCTACCTGCGCAAGAAGGTGAGGGGGGGGTCCCGGGGGTCGTGTCCCCCCTGCCCCGGAGCGGCTGTGCTCTCCCCGGGGCCCCCCAGCCCGGTGTCACCCCCTTTTCTCTGCCCACAGAGCTCCTGAGCCGCCGCCGGCCGCAGCCCCTCCCCGTGGCCTCGGGCCCGGCCGGGACCCCCCGCTCTGTCCCTGCGCTGATTTTGGGGGGGTCGTGTGTCCCCCCCAGCCCTGCTGTCACTCTGACCCCGCCCGGCTGCTCCCAGTGCTCCCAATAAAGCTTCCCAGTTGGCTCCGGTCGCGTTTCTTGGGGGGCACTGGGGAGGGACTTGGGGGGACCCCGCGGTGGGGCTGTGATTGTGGGGCAGACCTGACCCCGGGATGGATCGGGAATGGGGACCCCCGTGTGTCCCCAAGTGTCACCCCGCTCTGGGGGGCCTTGGGAGGCAGCTGAACCCCGACACGGCACCCAGCGAACCCCAAAAAAGGCGCTGAGACCCCTCTGAGCCCCCCAGAACCTCCAAACCCCTCAGAAAAATAGCTCCGAAAAAACCCCGCGAAAATGAGCCAATGGGAGAAGGCGCTGAGCGATTATGATCCAATCCGAGCTCGCGGCGCTGATGACTCTCCAGTTCCCAGGCAGACCCGCAGCGCCCAGCGCTCCCCACCCCAACCCCACCTGCGCCCCCCTCTCGCCCCCAGCGCTTCCCGCCAGGCCAATTTGGGGAGGGGGCGCCTGGGGGGCGCCGAGGCCTGGCCCGGAGCCCAGCGCTGCCCCAGCCCGACCTGCCCCGGCTCCATCCCGGCTCCTCCCGCGGCATGCGACGGCGTGGGGAAAAGCGGGGGAAAGGGTGGGCGCTGGGCTTGGGGGGAGGAGGAGAAGGGATGGAGGAGGAGGAGGAGGGATGAGGAAGGAGCGGGAGAAAGGCCGGAGATCCGAGGAGGAGGAGGCGGGAGGAGGAAGGAGGAGGAGCCGCGGGAGGAGGAGGAGGAGAGAGGAAGAACAGGAAGAGGTTGGAGAGAGGAAAAGGACGAGGAGCAGAAGCAGCGCGGAGCTCTTTGTCTGTCGCGGCGCCGGGAGCATCGTCGCCCCGCATGGCGCAGGTGAGGGGGAGGAGGAAGTCGCCCCAAATGTCTCGGGGGTCCCCGAGCGGCGTTTTTTCTGGGCGGGTGTTTGGAGCTCGCAGCTTCCGGGATTGAGCCCGAAATCTCGTGAAGGGTCGCTGGGAGGGTTTGATTGTGCGGGGGGAATGTTTGGATGTGGCGGAAGGCCAAAGCTGAAGCGCCAATAGGCCTTTGGGGGATATTTTGGGGGCTGCATGTGGCCATGGCCCGGTGTCGGGGAGGGAGGGGGACATGGGGCATGGGGTCCCCCCGGGAGAGCGGTGATGGGGAAGGGCGGGAGCCCCGGAGAGGGGTGAGTGGAGAGGAGCGATCGTGGAGCTGGGGGAGCCCCGGCAGTCTGGAGAGGGGGGAGCGTGGATAAGGGGGAAGCCAGGGATCCCTGGAAGCGCGGAGCAGGGAATGAGGGGAGAAGCGACCCCTGGGACCCCCCGATCATTCCTAAGCGGGACCCTGGAAAATAGGGAAGCCCGAGAGCCACGGGAGCCCCATGAGTGCAGGGAAGGGAGACCCTGAGGAGGCCAAAGTGAAAAGAGCAGAGAGGAGGAAATCGTGGGAGGGTTTTGAGGTGACTGGTGGTGGTTTGGGGTTTTTATGGACACAAACCCTGGTAGAGTTGCAGAGCTGGAGCTGGTCAGGAGGAACCCCCAGGGCAAGGCGCTGAGCCCTTGTTTTTCCCCCAAAGCAGGAATTGTCATTGCCAAGGCGTGGCCGGATGGAGGAGGAGGAAAAGGCCCGGAGATGCAGCCGGAGCTCGGAGCTGGGGGAGAAGTCTCAGGCCGGAGAGAAGCCCCACAAGTGTGGAGAATGTGGGAAAAGCTTCAGGCGGAGATCACAGCTGATCAAGCACCAGAGGATCCACACTGGGGAAAAACCCTATGAATGTGGGAAGTGTGGGAGGAACTTCACGTTGAGATCTGAGCTGATGCAGCACCAGGTGATCCACACAGAGGAAAAGCCCTACATATGTGGGAAGTGTGGGAAGAGCTTCAGTAGGATGTCCAGCCTGATGCGGCACCAGGTGATCCACACTGGGGAAAAGCCCTACAATTGCGAGGAATGTGGGAAGAGCTTCAGCCTGAGCTCCACCCTCATCCAGCACAAGAAGATCCACACCGGGGAGAGGCCCTATGAGTGTCCCAAGTGTGGGAAGAGTTTTCAGAGCAGATCCCATCTCCTCCGCCATGAGCGCATTCACACCCAGGAGAGGCCCTTCCGCTGCCCTGACTGCAGGAAGGGCTTCCAGCACAAATTCACTCTCATCAAGCACCAGGTGATCCACACAGGGGAGAGGCCCTACGAGTGTGGGAAGTGTGGGAAGAGCTTCAGCCACCTGTTCAGCCTGGTGCAGCATCAGGTGATTCACACAGGGGAAAAGGCCTATGAGTGTGGGGAGTGTGGGAAGAGCTTCAGCCAGATGTCACACCTGATGTGGCACCAGATGATCCACACTGGAGAGAGGCCTTATGAGTGTGGGAAGTGTGGGAAGAGGTTTCAGACCAGCTCCCATCTCCTCGTCCATGAGCGCATTCACACCCAGGAGAGGCCCTTCCACTGCCCTGACTGTGGGAAGGGCTTCAACCAGAACTCCAACCTCATGACCCACCGTCGCATCCACACCGGGGAGAGGCCTTAGAAGTGTGGGGAGTGTGGGAAGAGCTTCTCACAGATGTCTAACTTGACACTGCATCAACGGAGGCACCAGTGAGAGAATCCCTGCGAGTGCCTCGAGTGCAGGAAGAGCTTCATTGCTGCTCCAACTCCATGCCCAGTGGGAAGATCTGCACTGGATGATCCCCAGTGATCCCTGTTTGGCAGAATCCTGGTGACCCCCATTCCAGGTGATCCCCATCAGGTGGGGGGAACGTGTTGCGGTGATTTCTTTCCCTTCTCTTTGTGCTGCTGGAAGTTAGTCAGGAATAAATTTACTCCCTGTACTCAGGCTGTGTCTCTTGTGTGTTTGTGTTCCCTCCAGCCCTGCTGTCACCCTGCCCCCACCCCGCTCCTCCCATTTTTTCGTATAAAGCTTTCCTGTTCAGCTCGTGCCTTTTATGGGGGGCAGCAGGGGGGCTGTGATGGGAGAGCCCAATAGAAAAGAGCTTGGAACTGCGGGTCTGCCTGGTAACTGGAGAGTCATCCCTGCCGGGCAGTCTGATTGGCTGAAGGTTGCTCAGCTGTTCTCTGATTGGCTCATTTTCTCAGGGCTTCCTTTTCGGGGCTATTTTTCTGTAGCGTTTGGGGGTCCTCCGGGGTGCTGGGGTGGCTCAGGGGGTCTCAGCGCCTTTTGGGGTTCGCTGGGTGCCGTGTCGGGGTTCAGGTGCCTCCCAAGGCCCCCAGATTGGGGTGACACTTGGGGACACACGGGGGTCCCTATTCCCAATCCATCCCAGGGTCAGGTCTGCCCCCCAGTCACAGCCCCACAGCGGGGTCCCCCCAGGTCCCTCCCCTGTGCCCCCCAATAAACATGACCGGGGCCAACTGGGAAGCTTTATTGGGAATACTGGGAGCAGCCGGGTGGGGTGAGAGTGACAGCAGGGCTGGGGGGGACACACAACTCCCCCAAAATCAGCGCGGGGACAGAGTGGGGGTCCTGGCCGAGCCCGAGGCCATGGGGAAACATCTGAAGAAAGTAGTAATAGGGAGAGGGATGACTGATCTTGTGCAATCTATAACAAGCGAGTGTAAAACCTGTTGCCAAAACAACCCTGACAAAAGCAAGAGAGTAGTGTTGGTGAGAAAGGCAGGTCATCTCCTGGGAGATTACTGGCAGATAGGTTTTGCTGAAATGTCATATAAGGAGGGATACAAACATGTATTGGTATTGGTTGTTATGTTCCGTGAATGGCCTGAAGCTTGTCCCTGTCACACCAATGCAGCAAAGGAAATAGTGAAAGCCTTGCTCAACCATATAATTCCAAGGTTTGGGGTTCCTCTGGGAATGTCATCAGAGAGGGGACCACACTTTGTTGCAACCATGATCAGGGAAGTTAGCAAGATTCTAGGACTCACTTGGGACCTGCACACACCATACAGGCCCCAAGCAAGTGGCAAAGTTGGACATATGAATGGAACCCTCAAGGCCCAGACTGGTAAGATCTGCCAAGAAACATCCATGACATGGGTTCAGGCTTTGCCTATGGCCTTACTGAGGGCCCACATACAACCAAGGCGGAGGGACAGTGTAAGTCCCTATGAAAGCCTATATGGCAAACCATATCAGGTTCCACATATCCCGGGGGAAATTCACATGAGGGGAAAAATTGATTTACAGAAATACTTAACAGCTTTAAGCTCCCCTTTGCAGAAGCTCCAGAGATTTGTCGTGCAGTCCAAAGCTATAGGATTGGACACCCCTGCTCACCCATTTCAGCCTGGAAACTGGGTCTGCATCAAGTGGTGGACCAGCGACCCCTTCCAAGCTAAGTGGAAAGGACCATTCCAAGTTTTGCTGACCTCCCCACTGCTGAAAAAGGTTGCTGGGAAAAGACCGTGGATCCACTACTCCAGAGTGAAAATAGCTTCTGCCCCTAAGACCATTGCAAACAGAGACTGATGCAAATCAAGATAATGTAATTTAAATTGTTCTCTACCTGTCTGTTGTTTGCCCAGTCGGTAACCATGACTCAAGGCTCAGCCAAAAATTGCACAACACAGTGATCCAAAATGTATCCAGAGATCTTGATATGAGCAATTGCTAGATCTGCACCCAGTTACCACCTCTAGATAGATGTGATAACTGGCCATGGAAAATTAAAAAGGTTTGGAAGAAATTGGGAAGGGGATTCAAATTCTACATGAAGTGGGTTCCAGAAATTACACCTTGAAATTCGACCATATCTTCCACACTCTCACTTCATGGTTACCAAACAGGGCCTGAGTAAAAGAAGCATTTATAATACTTGTATTGTAGTTATTACCTTCGCTATAGTTAATTATGTAAACCAGTGCTGTAGTTAGCAGTGTAGAGACTAGACAAGGTAAAGTCTTGTTAGTCTCTAAAAAGGGGGGGAAATGATGCCTGATGGGTTTTGTCTTTTCTCTTTATACCCTTTTATATATTTTTATACCCCTTGCCCTGTACCTTTCACTCCCTGTACCTCAGCCCTACATGTCTATAACCCTTGTACTCTGATATTTAGCCTAGTTTGGGCTTCTCTGGGGAAGACGAAACATCTACTATCTCAGAACTAGAGGCTCCAACGTTGGACAGAGCCTCCTCTCTGGAACATGTTTTTGTAAACTAGACTGTAGCCTCATTAAGGGGGGGGATAATTAGAATAGAGGGACAATTACTTCATTTGTTAGGTTTCTTATTGGGGGATTTTAGGTAGATCTGCTAATTTGTAAGGCCCATTAAATTGTATACGTGTTGTACACGGTGTGCTCCTCGACGTGATTCCACCTGTGGCGAGGGTGCACCTGGGATCCTATTAAAACCAAGGGAATACCCTTTCTTTTTTCCCCTATACTGCTGTGTCTGCCTCTTATTTTACCAGCCTTTAAGGCATCAGTCCCACAATGTCCCCACCCAGGGCTGTGACCCCTCATGTCCCCACCCATGTCTCAGTTCAATGTCTTAATTTTAAACCCAAATTCAGGTGTTTGGAAGGGATGAAGAGAAATGAAAAGAAAACCAAGGGTGAAAGAAAAGGATTTATATGTCTGTGCTGGCTGAGGATCCACATGCTTGGGTGGGAGGGAGGAATGCTTCTTGGAGGTTTCCACCCCACTGTTTCCAAAATCTTGGTCTTTGCCCCAATCCATCACCATTTCGCTGGGGAAATGGCCACAGGAAATCAGAATCATGGAATCACTGAGGTTGGAAAAGATCTCCAAGGCCATCCAGTGTTCCTTGATGCCACAGGAGAAAAGGATTGGATGGAGCAGCTGAGATTTTTGGGGTCAAAAATCAACAAATCTGCCCTTCTGTGGGAATTCCTGATATCGGCTTGCATCCTGATGGATGTTCCTGCCCCTGCGCAAGAACATCCAGGTGCCCACGGAGAGCCAGGAGGATGTGGAGCCTCCAGCCAGGTGTGTTCCCCACACGGATCACCAGCACCACGGATGACCAGGGCTCTGCCCAACGGGGTCACTGGGGATCATCCAATGCTGATCTTCCCACAGGGGATGGAGTTGGAGCAGCACACAAAGCTCTTCCTGCACTCGGACACTTCAAGGCTTCCCTTACTGGTGGCTCCGTTGGTGTTGGGTCACCAGGAGGTAGACCTCCTGGAGAAGCTCTTCTCACACTCAGGACACTTGTAGAGCTTCTCCCCAGTGTGGAGGCGCCGGTGTCTGACAAGGGTGAGGTTGTGGTTGAAGCTCTTCCCGCAGTCAGGGCAGCGGAAGGGCCTCTCCCCTGTGTGGATCTGCTGATGCTTGATGAGATGAGAGCTGCTGTGAAATCTCTTCCTACACTCGGGACACTGGTAGGATCTCTCCCCGCTGTGGATGCGCTGGTGTTTCCTCAGGGTGGAGCTCCATCCAAAGCTCTTCCCACATTCCAAGCAGGTGTAGGGCCGTTCCCTGGTGTGGATCACCTGGTTCTGGATCAGGCTGGAGCTATTGCTGAAGCTCTTCCCACATTCCCCACACTCATAGGACCTCACCCTGGTGTGGATGAGCTGATGTTTTCTCAGGCTGGAGCTCTACCCAAAGCCATTTCCACATTCCCCACACTCATAGGGCTGCTCCCCTGTGTGGATCACCTGGTGATGGATCAGCTCAGACATCTGGCTGAAGCTCTTCCCACACTTCCCACACTCATAGAGCTGTTCCCCTGTGTGGATCCTCTGGTGCCAGATCAGGCTGCAGCACTTGCTGAAACTCTTCCCACATTCCCCACACTTGTGGGGCTTCTCTCTGCCCTCAGGCTTCTCCCCCAGCTCCGAGCTCCGGCTGCATCTCCGGCCGCCTTCCCGGCACAGCGAGGCTCTTTCCTCCTTGCAGCTCCCTGGGCTGCGTTTGCAGCTCCTCCTCGTGCAGCATCTCCGGACTTTTTCCTCCTCCTCCATTGCCTTGGCAATGACAAATCCTGCTTTGGGGGGAGAAACAAAGAGTGAGCACCTTGCATTTGGGCTTCCTTCTGCCAGGTCCATCTCTGGAAGTCACCAGGCATCTTGTGTCTGTAAAAACCTCTAAAACACCAAGATGCAGCCCAAAAAACTCCCACACATAAAGACACAGCCCCTAAAGTCCCAAAACATCCAGATTCAGCCAAAAGCCCCCCCAAAATATAAAGATTTAGGCCACCACCAAAACACTAAACCACCAACATTTAGCCCAATAAACTTTAGAAACACCATGATTTAACCTCTGTGAACTGTGGATCCCCTGCCCCAGTCACCTGCTGGATGTGGGGGAGAGCTGCAGATACAGGGAGTGGTAGAACCAAATGGTGACTCCTCACACTCCTCTTGCCCTCACTACTCCTCCTTCTGCAAAAGGTGGGGAGCGGAAGAATCAGGCACAGAGGTGCAGGGCTGGCCGGGGCTGTGGGGCAGCTGAGGCTCAGGGACAGGCAGTGCTGTTATGATCCAATTATTAAGGTTCTTTGGAAATATGTCTGCCTGAATTAAGGTGTAAATGAGACCATATGCCAGTCAATAGTATGGGTTTTATTTGATAGTAAATATGAGAGAGAGAGGGAGGAAAAGAGAGAAAAGGAGAAATAGGAAAAGAGGAGGGGGGACAGAAAGAGGGAGAAAGAAAGTATCACCATCCATGGATCCCAACAATGTTGTGTTGATCCTCTCCAGCTGGTCTTCTTGGTGGTGATGGTCCCCCTGGAAAGCACAGAATCCCATGGGTTAATATGCACTCAGGCCAGGGGCAATGTCCAGGCATGTCCCCTGGGGGAGGGGGCAGTCTCTAGCAGCAGACTCTGCTTGCATCACGTGCACTCCTGTGGTGCAAGGCCTCTGGGGAGCACTTTGGGGGGTCTTTGATGGATTGTGGCTCCCTCTCAGCTCCTCTCACGTGAAAGTCCCGTGGATGTGGCCGGTGGGGTTGGGGGTTCCACAGCTGGGCAGTTTGTGTAACGGAGGATGGGTGTTTGTTGCCTCTGACCAGAGGTTGCACCACACACCCCAAACCTCCTCCTCCTCTCCCCTCAGCTGTGGGGGAAGTTTGTGCAAATCTGGCTTCTGTGAGCTGTGCTCTGCCCCCACCCCAAACTCAGCCAGGGATGATTCCCAGAGCAGCTGGTGGCTTTGGCCTTTGTGTATGCATTCCTTTCCCTCAGCCTGAGATGACTGAACAACAGGGTTTCCCTTCATGGAATCTCAGCAGTTTGACTCTCAGTCCAAAGTCCCCTTCAGGGAGGCTTCTTTGATTGTAGCTTCTTTATACACTTCTTTGTTATAATGAGCAAAACTTTGTATCAATGTGTGAGGCATGAACTATGTCAGTCTCTGACAAGTGCCTGACCCCAACAACCCCCAGGCAGGGCCGGCAGTGGCCCCAGGCACCCATGAGGCTGCAGGACACCCCAGTCGCCTGCCTGGCCCAGGGAGCTGCCGGCCCTGCCTGCCGGGGGAGCTGCGTTTGGACACTGCGGCAGGACAGGGAGCAGCTCTGGGATAGGGGAATGGAGGGGAGGGTGAGCATGAGGAGGAAGGAATATCTGGGAAATGTGGATTATACATGGAAGGATCATGATTTTCTCTTAAGGATTTTGGTGGGATCACTGGAGAAATGAATGATTTTGCAGAAAGCTCAGCAGCTGTCACAGGATGAGCACCCACAGGCAGGGAGCAGGGCTGGAGGAGTGGCAGAAGAAGCCCCTGGAGGAGTTGGTCACAAAGGCACAGCAGGGCAATGGAAGAAGGGATGAGGAAAAGGCCAAGGTGAAGGCAAAGGCCATGGCAGAGTTTCTGCAGCCCCTGAGGGATGAAGTGCAGGGCCCAAGGGGGCCCAGGACCGAGGGGACAGGGTCAGCCACAAGGATGTGGCACAGGCATTGCCCTCCTCAGCAGGGGACAGCTGACCCAAACAGCCCTGGGAAGGAAGCAGGGTTCCATCTGCAGGGCACAAGGACACTGGAAGCAGAGACAGGAGGATCCTCAGCAGGAGGAAGTCCCCCTGTTGATGGAGATGGATTGGTAGTGGTGTTAGATCTCCCATCGTAACAGGGACCCAGCTCACTGGGATGTGTCCCTTTAACACTCCTATCCTGCCAGTCAAGAAATCAGATGCAACCTATAGAATGCTGCAGGACCTAAGGATAATAAATGAGATTATTAAACCGAGGCACCCCACAGTCTCAGAGCCTTACACCATCTTGGACCAGGTTCCCTCCTCACACCACTGCTATTCATTACTTGATTTAAAAGATGCTTTCTGGGGATGCCCACTTGCAGAGGATTGTAAACAGTATTTTGCCTCTGAGTGCGAACAAGAGGAAGAAGGGAAAATGGTAAAGACATGGACAGTCCTTCTGCAGGGAAGCACAGAAGCACCAGTCTTTACTCGGGCAAGTATGCAGAAAATATAGAAAGAATTTACCCCACCCCAGGGACTGGGCTATTGCAGGATGTGGATGACTTGCCAGGAATCAGGAGGACAAGAGGAAGTGGTAGAAGAAGCCACAGTGAAATTGCCTAATTTTCTGGCTAAAAGCTCTCAGTACCTGAAAAGAAAGCACAAGTGGTGGAGAATAAGGTTAAATATGTGGGACATATTTTGACTGAAGGTTTGTCAGTGTATTGACCCAGAGAGGGTCCAGGGAATCTCAGAAGTACCATTACCCTGCACTAAAAACAGAACTGTGACAATTTTTAGGATTAATAGGGAATTGCAGGACCTGGATTGAGGACTTCTCTGTTCTAGCCAGAACATTGCATGACTTTTTAACCCCAGAGAGCATCAATGTTGTGGTATGGACATGAGAAAGAGAGAAAAACTTGAGAAACTTAAATGACAAATTGAATAATGCCCTAGCCACAGCTCTTCCAGACTCAGAAAAGACATTTGAGTTCTATATGGATGTTAAACAGGGCCATTCCAAATGAATTCTCATGCTAAAATGTTGAACCCAGTGGCCAGAGAGTGGCCTCATTGTCTGCAGAATTGTGCAGCCATGGCTTTAATGGGAACTGAGGCCTAAAGACTGACAATACGAGGATCTCTAATTTTTAAAGTCTGGCATCAGTTAAACATTGGTAACCAAAAGAGCCTCTAAATGGATCAGCAGGGCTCAGTTATTACAGTATGAAACTTGTCTAATGGAAGAGGAGGATTTAGGATTGAGGACAGGGGAAGGGTTTAACCCAACCTCCTGTTTGAATGGCCCTGGACAGGGGGCTGGCAAGAAACACATGACTGTATTCAAGTGACAGAGCTCCAGACCTGGGCTGGGAGAGATTTATGAGAAACCCCCTGGCCCCAGGGAGAAAATGTGATTATTGATGTGTCTTCCAGGGCTGTAGAAGGGAAATGGGTCACAGGATATGCTGCTATTAAGGGAAGGGAATTAGAGGAAGGGGGGAGGTTACAGGCTCAGCTCAGACAGCAGAGCTGTGTGTGCTCCTGAAAGCCTGGGAATTATATTGGGAAAATAGTGAACATTTGTGCTGATTCTAAACACACACATGGGGTGGTCCATGGGTTTGGAAAACTGTGGGAGGAAAGAGCTTTGTTAACCTGCAGAGGAAAAATGTTCACTACTGAGAGCTGAATTACTAACCTATTGGAGGTGGTGAATTTACCAACAGGGGTGGCAATAATCCACGCTAGGGGACACCAGGCAGGGTGCTCAGGGGAGGCAATAGCTCATGGGATGCTGCAGGAAGAGGCTCAGAAATTAACACTTTTGCCAGAAAGTCTCCAAGGGATCTCCCTTTGCTCCCAGTGGCTCAACTGCTGCCAGAGAAACTGTCTTTTCCACCAGAGGAGTTGGAGATCATTAAAAAGAGGAAAAGCTGGAGATCATTAAAAAGGGGCAGAGGAAAGAGGAGATAATTGGTTTACAAAGGATGGCAAACAATGGATACCAAAAGCTTTGGCCCTACAAATATTAAAACTACTCCATGAAGGGAGTCACTGGGGCTCTCAAGGATTGGCAGAAGCCTTCCTCAAGATGTCCTGCCTTGGGTCTTTCTGTTCTGCCAAAACAAGCTGTTGAAGGTTGCTTGATTTGTGCCAAAGCCAATAACCAGGTTAGAAAGAAACTTGCCAGGGAGGCAGGCCTTGGGCTGTACATCCTTTCCAACCATGCCAGGTGGATTTTACTGAAATGCCCTGAGCAGGAAGGCTTAAATATCTTCTGATAACAGCATGTTCTGAAAACACCCAGCTAACAGGGTGGCAGAAGCATTTCTGACTGCTTCAGCAACTACTGTATCAGTTATTAAGGAACAAATAATTATTAAGGAATTTTGGAACAAATAATTCCAGTATATGGCATTGTGGAAGCAATAGACTCAGACAGGGGAACTCATTTCACAGGAAAGATCCTTCAGGGGGTTATGGCTGCTTTAGGAATACAATGGGACCTCCATAACCCCTGGCACCCCCAGAGTTTGGGTTGGGTAGAAAGACTGAATGGGAAATAAAGAAACACCTTTTGAAGCTGGTGATGATGCCTAGACAGGCTTACCTAAAACAGAGGCTAGACAAAATTAAGAGAATAAAAAGCAGTTATATTTATTGAAGGGTCTTCAGGTACATTTAGGGCAGTCACAGCCCACCCAGGGGCGACACACAAAATGGACAATGGGTCACAGGTTTTTCATACTTTATAAGTTTTTCCACTTGCATTCTGGGGGTTAATCCTCCAATTACAGGTGCAGCTAATGAAGTCAATTACATCAAGTTTGCTCCCCACCAATTCACTGTTGTTTCCATATCTTGGGGCCTCAGACAGTAAGGTGGCCTTGAGTTTCAGGCTTAGAGAGGAATTGTTTTGTCTAAAAATGAGAGAACAGCAGCTCAGCACCTTGCATAGAGCTTACAGCTATACATTAAAAATATAGA
Source organism: Entomyzon cyanotis (assembly GCA_024500445.1). Classification (NCBI taxonomy): domain Eukaryota; kingdom Metazoa; phylum Chordata; class Aves; order Passeriformes; family Meliphagidae; genus Entomyzon; species Entomyzon cyanotis. The sequence goes on from JAKEPQ010000859.1 coordinate 46,933, forward strand.
AGCTAAAATCCTAAGGCATCAGTGATTGAAACTAGGATACCACGGGTACAGCTTTTGCCATTGGCTTTGGCAAGAAGAAGAGCCAGACCCAGGGTGGATATTTTATTATCTCCCTTGGAATTGATGTCTGGAATTCCTTGCCCTGGTAATTCTCCACCTCATGTGTGGGGAGAAAGAAGTGATGTACACTTAAAGCAGTCTGAGGCCAGAATCCTGTCTCTTGTGAAATCTCTTCCACAGGAAGCTCGGCTGGCACTGACCCTGCCTTTGCACTTTGCTGCTCACAACATCCAACCAGGACATTGGGGCCTGGATAAGGAGTGCAGAGAAGCACCACTGGTGCCCAAGTGCCATGGCCCATTCCAAGTGTCACTGAGCACAGAAACAGCTGCCAGCACAGCTCAACACGGGGGGACCCCTCACCCTCGGCTCAAGGTCTCTGAAGCCCCACGGATTTGCACTTCCAGCTGCAGGAGGAGGATGGGAGGCTGCGACTGACCCTGCACACAAGGGGCCTGAGCAGCAGCCAGGGCTCCACATCGGGGGAAGCCCCTGGGCCTGCCCACACATCCCCTGCTGAAATAGTCTGTGTGGGCACCCCTCCTCTGGCATCTCCAGGCACTGGGGGCCAATCCTTGCTGGCACTGCTTGAGGTTCAGTGCTTTCTGTGCCTGCACTCACCATGGGTGGTGCAGAAGACACTGTGAGAATCAGACCCTGGGTCTAAATCAGACTCACACACTGGGCTGGCTGTGATTAGACTGCACCATTACAGTATTTTTTAAAATATCAATAATCCTACTTTTATATTGTCAGTTAGCTTTGGGCCAGGGTGTGACAATCAATTTTTAGTATTACAACAAGAAGTAGCAAAAGTGTTTATTGTTTTGGATTTCATCTTTTCTATGTGTTTGTGTGGCTGTTAGTGATGGCAAAATTTTGCTATGAGTTTTATGATGGTCACCTTTAGGTTGCATTCTGCAGAACTAGAAGAGCTTTAAAGGTGACTCTAACTCATAAACAATTAATAGAATATTGATCCTAAAAAAAAACCCAAACAAAAACAACCAGCTTGTGGGGGAGGCCACATGTGAGTCACCCCATGGCTGCCCTGAAGAGAAGCTCAGTTCCAGGAAGTAACCACAGGACTTTTAGAAATGCAAATTAAAACTGCAGGGGGAAAGTGTGGACAATGGACCAGAGGCTTCTTGCCTGGGGGAGGAATCCTGCCAATTCCCTCTGTCCCTCAGCCCAAGCTCTGCCTGCTTGCACAGACGGAATTTGCATAGCTAAAGGCAGAGCCCAGAGTGAGATCTGACTCTGCAACAGAAATTGGTTAAGTTGCAAAGGAAGACAGCAAACGGAGAATGTTGGGGAAATTTCACTAAAAAAAGTGGGGGGAATCATGCCTCTCCCCACTCCAACATTTCCTAGCACTGTGGATGCTTTATAGGGTGTAAAGGACCACTGGGGTTTTTTGGTACCACAGGTTCAGGGAAATCAGTTGGGTATCCAAGCATATGATGATTTCATCAGAGAAAAGCAGTCAGTTGATGCATGCTCCTCCTGGCTAGAGGTAGCACCCCAAAATGTGGAAAAGATGAACAGCCACCAGAACAAATCCTACAACGCCATGGACCAGCACCTTGGAAGCCTAATGAATTCATATACAGGAGCCAGAAAACCCATCTGTAATTTGAATTGCATCATTAGCTTACAAGCTGACTTGGAAATAATAACCAACCAGACACCTCCAGCTCCTGACCTTCTTGCTGACCAAATCCACTCAAATGAGGAACGTGACATTTCACCATGGGATGGTATCAGATTATCTATCAGCAGAAGGAGGAGGAGTTTGTGGAGAATTAAATAACTCAGACTGCTGTTTGCATATAGTTGACAATGGAAAAGTGGTAAAACAGATAACAAAGCAAATAAGAAACTAGCTCATGTACTGGATCAAACACGGAAAGGATGGGAATGGGACATGTTTTTGTGGTTCCCTGGCAGACCATGGGTTAAACCAATGCTGTTTCACCTCTTATGTGCTACAGCAATTCTCATGTTTTTACCATGCACCACACCCTGCTGAGTGCAGCTCATTCAGCAGCTGGTCAAGGGGATGCAGGTGGCAGCCAGGCCTGCTGATCCAGAAATGGCTACAAAAGGACAGAGAATGAGATCACTGAGAATAATCCCGAAACCAAAGAAAACCCAGGAAGAAGAGTAAATAGCAATTAAAAGTTAAAAAGAAAACTACTGGGAAAATAGGAAGAGGAGGGATTGAAAGGGATAAAATTAATGTGTCTTTACAAACAGATAGTGTGAATTTGCTTGGAGATTGGGCCAGGGACCTGTAGATAAGGAAGTAATGAGAGAAACCATCAATTTCAGAAGATGTTACTAATTGACACCGACTGCTGCTCAACCACGATCGTGGTGAATTCCAGGACTTCAAGAACAAAGACTTAACACAGCCATGCATATCATATATTATACAAAGTGGGGGTGCATATGAAGGGGGACATGCAGTAGGTGGATCGGGAAGTCTGTACCTTCCAAGTACCTCACCCTGTGGGGAAAGGGAGAGATGCGGCCGGGAAAATTAGGATTAAAAGGAGGCTGCGTCCTCCAACACTTAGAAAGCTGCCCCATGGCCTCTCCCTTTGCTCATGAATTAAGTTACTTTTACAGAACTCCTCTATATCCTTTGGGGACACAAACCTCTGCCGATGAGAATTTTCCCGCACACTGCCGCCGACAGCGCAGCCACCTCTGTCCTACCCACAGCAAGCGGGACGAACCAGCGCTGCTGCAGCACCGCCTCCTGCCGAGGCAGCAGCGGCAAGGAGACCGCGGGCAGCCGCTCCCTCAGCGGCCTCAGGCCAGTGGCAACACGGCGCTACAGCCAGGGAGGGAGGCAGTGACACGGGAGAACGAAGCCGCCACAGCCCCCCTGCCGCCCCCTCCATCCCCTCCATCTGCCCGCAGCGAGTCCGAGCCGCGGAACAAGCCAGCGCAGCTCCCACCTGCGCTGGGACAGCCACTCCGAGCTCCATCGCCGCCTCCCCGGGCTCCACCCGCTGCCGCCGCTCCCGGGCCGCACACACGCTCCCACCATGGCGCCGCTGCTGCCCCACTAAAGCCCTGCCTGCCTGCCTGCCTGGGGGCGACACCGGCGCCGGCCTTGTCCCCGCTCGCTGGCACCAAGCAGCAATTGCGCTGGGACAATTGCGAGTGACAGCACAGCCAGCCAAGGGCAGCGAGGCGCGGGCTCTGCACAGCGCACAGCCCAAGCCCCGCGCTCTCAGTGCCCCCCGGGCTGGCCGAGGCCAAAGCCGCACATGAGGAACAGCCCTGCAACGGGCCCGGGCCCAAGGCGCCATTGCTCTGCAAATAGCGACCAAGTTCTCCGCACCTCCCGGCCCCGCCTCGGCACGCAGCCCCCGGGGCAGCCCCACGGCCCCCACGGCAGCTCCCAGCCTCCGCCAGCCGCCCTGCAACGGCCCAGGGGGAGCAGGCCAAGGGACGCGGCTGCCAGCGCCCAGGGGACGCCAGGGACAGCGGAGGCACTTCACAAGCCTTTGGTGCAAAAGAGAAAATCATCAGGAAGGAAAAAGCAACAGCAGCGCTGGCTTCAGAGCACAGGGCCACACGAGGCCATGGCACATTGCAGTGGGGTGATGCTGGCCCCATGCCAGGCACCCAGCAGAGCTGCTCTCTCACTGCCCTGCACAGCCGCCATGGGGAGAGAAAATTGAACCAAGGCTTCCTGAGTTAATAGAAGGACCTGGCTAAGAGATCTCTCATCAAACACCTTTGTGCACAAAACAGGCTCGCAATTGGTGATGTGAATTGAATTTATTGCTAACAAACTCCGAGCAGGAGAAGAAGTAAAATTTGAACATTTAAAACACATTCTCGTAACTCGACGGGGATCACCTGGGATGGGGTTCACCAGGATTCTGCCAAATGGGTATCACTGGGGATCATCCACTGCAGATCTTCCCACTGGGGATGGAGTTGGAGCAGCAATGAAGCTCTTCCTGCACTCGGGACACTCGCAGGGCTTCTCTCACTGGTGCCTCTTCTGGTGTCGGGTCAAGGTAGAGCTCTGTGAGAAGCTCTTCCCACACTCGGGACACTCGTAGGGCTTTTCCCCAGTGTGGATGCGCCGGTGGGTGATGAGGTGGCAGTTTCGCTTGAAGCCCTTCCCGCAGTCAGGGCAGCGGAAGGGCCTCTTATGAGTGTGAATGCGCTCATGGAGGAGGAGATGGGAGCTGCTCTGAAACCTCTTCCCACACTTGGGACACTCGTAGGGCCTCTCCCCAGTGTGGATCTTCTTGTGCTGGATCCGTTTGGTGCTGTCACTGAAGCTCTTCCCACATTCCTTGCAATCATAAGGTGTTTCCCCAGTGTGAATCGCCTGGTGCCGCATCAGGCTGGACATCCGGCTGAAGCTCTTACCACACTTCCCACAGTCATAGGGCTTTTCCCCTGTGTGGATCCTCTGGTGTGTGATCAAGGTGGACATCAGCCTGAAGCTCTTCCCACATTCTCCACACTCATAGGGCTTTTCCCCAGTGTGGATCCTCTGGTGCCAGATGAGGTGAGATCTCCGCCTGAAGGTTTTCCCACATTCCCCACACTCATAGGGCTTTTCCCCAGTGTGGATCGTCTGGTGCCGGATCAGGTGAGATCTCCGCCTGAAGCTTTTCCCACATTCCCCACACTTGTGGAGCTTCTCTCCGCCCTGAGGCTTCTCCCCCAGCTCTGAGCTCCGGCTGCATCTCCGGCCGCCTTCCCAGCACAGCGAGGCTCTTTCCTCCTCGCAGCTCCCTGGGCTGCATTTGCAGCTCCTCCTCCTGCAGCATCTCCCAGCCTTTTCCTCCTCCTCCATCCAGCCACGCCTTGGCAATGACAAATCCTGCTTTGGGGGAAAAACAAGGGCTCAGCGCCTTGCCCTGGAGGTTCCTCCTGCCCAGCTCCAGCTCTGCAACTCTACCAGGGGTTTGTGTCCATAAAAACCACAAACCACCACCATTCACCTCAAAACCCTCCCAGCATTTCCCCCTCTCTCCTCTTTTCACTTTGGCCTCCTCAGGGTCTCCCTTCCCTGCACTCATGGCGCTCCCGTGGCTCCCGGGCTTCCCTATTTTCCAGGGTCCCGCTTAGGGATGATCGGGGGGCTTTGGGGGTCCCAGGGGTCCCTTCTCCCCTCATTCTCTGCTCCGCGCTTCCAGGGATCCCAGGCTTCCCCCTTATCCACGCTCCCCCCTCTCCAGACTGCCGGGGCTCCCCCAGCTCCGCCATCGCCCCTCTCCGCGGCTCCCGCCCTTCCCCTCCACCGCTCTCCCGGGGGGACCCCATGCCCCATGTCCCCCTCCCACACCGACACCGGGCCGTGGCCACCTGCAGCCCCCAAAATATCCCACAAAGCCCCACTGGCGCCTCAGCTTTGGCCTTCCGCCATATCCAAACATTCCCCCCGCACAATCAAACCCTCCCAGCGACCCTTCACGAGATTTCGGGCTCAATCCCGGAAGCTGCGAGCTCCAAACACCCGCCCAGAAAAAACGCTGCTCGGGGACCCCGGAGACATTTGGGGCGACTTCCTCCTCCCCCCATCACCTGCGCCATGCGGGGCGCCGATGCTCCCGGAGCCGCGACAGACAAAGAGCTCCGCGCTTCTTCTGCTGCTCCGCCTCTTCCTCTCTCCAACCTCTTCCTGCTCCTCCTCTTCCTCTCTCCTCCTCCTCCCGCGGCTCCTCCCCCCCCCCCCCCCCCCCCTCCTTCCTCCTCCTCCTCCTCCATCCCTTCTCCTCCTCCCCCCAAGCCCAGCGCCCACCCTTTCCCCCCCTTTTCCCCACGCCGTCGCATGCCGCGGGAGGAGCCGGGATGGAGCCGGGGCAGGTCGGGCTGGGGCAGCGCTGGGCTCCAGGCCAGGCCTGGGCGCCCCCCAGGCGCCCCCTCCCCAAATTGGCCTGGCGGGAATCGCTGGGGGCGAGGGGGGGGCGCAGGTGGGGTTGGGGTGGGGAGCGCTGGGCGCTGCGGGTGTGCCTGGGAACTGGAGAGTCATCAGCGCCGCGAGCTCGGATTGGATCATAATCGCTCAGCGCCTTCTCCCATTGGCTCATTTTCGCGGGGCTATTTTTCGGGGCTGTTTTTCTGTGGGGATTGGAGGTTCTGGGGGGCTCAGAGGGGTCTCAGCGCCTTTTCAGGGGTTCGCTGGGTGCCGTGTCGGGGTTCAGCTGCCTCCCAAGGCCGTCCAGAGCAAGGTGACACTTGGGACTGTAGTGGTTTTGATTGGCCCAGAACATCAGCAAGGTATCTTTAACATCTAAGAGAAATTTATACCCCTGAGTGGGTGTTTTAGAAGGCCATAAAGGACCCCATAGAGGGGTGGGGAGTGGTGCAAAGATGGCTGCTGTGCATCGTGAGTGAAAATTCTGGAAGTTTTTCATCAAGTCCAGCACAGCCAATCTCTGATGGCTCTGAAAGTGATGGCCATGCTGCTGGCCAGATTTGGGCCAATTAGAGGTGCTAGTTACGCCTCTGTGAAAACATTTTTAAGAAAAAATCAAAACAAAAGTTGACATGCCCTTCGTTTTAGCTAGAGGAGGAGGAGGAGGAGGTAAAAATATGTGAAGGGAGAACAACATGGAGACACCAAGGTGAGTGGAGAAGGTGGGGGAGGAGGTGCTCCTGGCGCCGGAGCTGAAAACCCTCTGCTAGCCATGCTGAAGACCATGGGGGGAGCAGGAGGTTCCCCTGCAGCCCATGGAGTCCACAGGGGTGCAGAAATCCACCCACAGCCCACGCCAGAGGAGCAGGTGGATGCCTGGAGGAAGCTGTGATCCAGAGAGAGTCTCATGTAAAGACTTAAAGCTGCAAAGCTCTTGCAAGGGAGAGAAAGGCCTTGCTCCTGGCATGGAAACAGCCTGGCCTCGGCTCGGCAGAGTCTGCACCTTATGGACAAGAGGACTCCTGTTGCAGCAGAATTCGGGTGGGATGTTGCTCGTGAGATCGGAGCCATGCCAAAGAAGTTCCCAGAGGACTGTCTCTCTTGGGAGGGACCCCGTGGCTAAGTAGAGAACCCCGCTCCCTGATGGACTGAGCAGAGAACAAACCCCTCACCCTGCCCCCTGCCCGTGCTGTTGGTTTGGAAATAGGGAAGGGGGTGAAAAAAACTTCTTAAGAGGGAGGGGGTGAGAGCAAGAAAACTGTCTAGAGAGAAAGAGAGATAAGCAGAGATAAACAATATTTGTAGTAGAAAAATTGTAGAGATTATTAGATTTATGAACTTGCTCTATGGACTAAGAAAATACCCCACACCCTGCCCCCAGCCCGAGCTGGTGGTTGTAAGGAAGAAAGGGTGTGAATAAAAAATGGGTTCATAAAAGGGAGGGGTGAGTGAACATAGTGTCTAAACAGCTTATTTTTGCCTCTCATTTATCCTCTGACTCTGTTAAGTAATTAAATCACTTTGCAACTTTAAGTTTAAAGCCTGTCTGCCCTTTCTCCCGTGTGTCCTCCTACCAGTGTCCTATGTCCCTCAACTCATGAATTTGGTGTGTTTTTACAGTTTTTTTCCATACCTCTCCCCTGGCATGTCTGCAGCAGGAGAGAGCAGGGGTGCCGGTGTTTAGTCAGGGTCAAACCCCGACAGCAGCACAAATTGGTTCATCTGCAAAGAACAACAGCAAATGGGAAAATGTTGGGAAAACTTCACTAAAAAACGTGGGGAGAATCATCTCTCTCCTCATTCCAACATGTGCTAGCATTGTGGATGCTTTATAGGGTGTAATAAACCACTGGGGATTTTTGCTACCACAAGTTAAGGGAAACCAGTTTGAGATCCAAAGATTGGGTGATTAAATTACACAAAACTGCTCAATAAGGTCAGGAGGGAGCACACCAGAAATGTTTAAAAAAACATGAACGGCCACCAGAACAAACCCTACAACATCATGGAGCACGGCATGGGAATCCTAAGAATTCATATCAGCTCCCAGAACCAATTTGTGAATTTGAATTCTTACTAATTGATACAGACTGCTGCTCAGCCAAGCTCCTGCTCCATTCCTGAACTTCCACAAGCAGAACAAACACTTCCCAGAGCCACGAATACCGAATGTTACACAAACTAGGGGTGCATATTAAGGGACACAGGCAGTGGGCGGATCGGGAAGTCTGTACCTTCCAAGTACCTCAGCCAGACGGCAAAGGGACAGGGAGATGCGGCCGGGAAATGAGCATAAGAAGGAGGCTGCGTTTTACAGACCCCATGGCAAATGCCCCACGGCCTCTCTGTCCATCCATAAAGTCACTTTTACACGACTCCTCTGTCTCCTGCGGGCATTCTCCAATCCGAGCTCGCGGCGCTGATGACTCTCCAGTTCCCAGGCAGACCCGCAGCGCCCAGCGCTCCCCACCCCAACCCCACCTGCGCCCCCCCCCTCGCCCCCAGCGCTTCCCGCCAGGCCAATTTGGGGAGGGGGCGCGTGGGGGGCGCCCAGGCCTGGCCCGCAGCCCAGCGCTGCCCCAGCCCGACCTGCCCCGGCTCCATCCCGGCTCCTCCCGCGGCATGCGACGGCGTGGGGAAAAGGGGGGGAAAGGGTGGGCGCTGGGCTTGGGGGGAGGAGGAGAAGGGATGGAGGAGGAGGAGGAGGAGGAGGGATGATGAAGGAATGGGAGAAAGGCCAGAGATCCGAGCAGGAGGAGGCGGGAGGAGGAAGAAGGAGGAGCCGCGGGAGGAGGAGGAGGAGAGAGGAAGAGGAGGAACAGGAAGAGGTTGGAGAGAGGAAAAGGAAGAGCAGCAGAAGAAGCGCGGAGCTCTTTGTCTGTCGCGGCCCCGGGAGCATCGGCGCCCCACATCCCGCAGGTGAGGGGGAGGAGGAAGTCGCCCCAAATGTCTCGGGGGTCCCCGAGCGGCGTTTTTTCTCGGCGGGTGTTTGGAGCTCGCAGCTTCCGGGATTGAGCCTGAAATCTCGTGAAGGGTCGCTGGGAGGGTTTGATTGTGCGGGGGGAATGTTTGGATGTGGCGGAAGGCCAAAGCTGAGGCGCCAATGGGGCTTTGTGGGATATTTTGGGGGCTGCAGGTGGCCACGGCCCGGTGTCGGGGTGGGAGTGGGACATGGGGCATGGGGTCCCCCCGGGAGAGCGGTGGAGGGGAAGGGCGGGAGCCCCGGAGTGGGGTGAGCGGAGAGGGGCGATCCCGGAGCTGGGGAAGCCCCGGCAGGCTGTAGAGGGGGGAGCGTGGATAAGGGGGAAGCCTGAGATCCCTGGAAGCGCGGAGCAGGGAATGAGGGGAGAAGCGACCCCTGGGACCCCCAAAGGCCCCGGATCATCCCTAAGCGGGACCCTGGAAAATACGGAAGCCCAGGAGCCACGGGAGCGCCATGAGTGCAGGGAAGGGAGACCCTGAGGAGACCAAAATGAAAATAGCAGAGAGGGGGAAATGCTGGGAGGGTTTTGAGGTGAATGGTGGTGGTTTGGGGTTTTTGTGGACACAAAACACTGCCAGTGACTTGCAGAGCTGGAGCTGGGCAGGAGGAACCCCCAGGGCAAGGCGCTGAGCCCTTGTTTTTCCCCCAAAGCAGGATTTGTCATTGCCAAGGCATGGCCGGATGGAGGAGGAGGAAAAGGCCCGGAGATGCTGCCCGAGGAGGAGCTGCAAACGCAGCCCAGGGAGCTGCGAGGAGGAAAGAGCCTCGCTGTGCTGGGAAGGCAGCCGGAGATACAGCCAGTGCTCGGAGCGAGGGGAGAAGCCTGAGGGTGGAGAGAAGCCCCACAAGTGTGGGGAATGTGGGAAAAGCTTCAGGGGGAGATCTGAGCTGATCTGGCACCAGATGATCCACACTGGGGAAAAGCCATACAAGTGTGGGGAATGTGGGAAGAACTTCAGCCGGGTGTCCATCCTGATGCAGCACCAGAGGATCCACACTGGGGAAAAGCCCTTCCAATGTGGGGAATGTGGGAAAAGCTTCAGAGACAGCTCCCAACTGTTCCATCACAAGAAGATCCACACCGGGGAGAGGCCCTATGAGTGTCCCGAGTGTGGGAAGAGTTTTCAGACCAGCTCCCATCTCCTTGTCCATGAGCGCATTCACACACAGGAGAGGCCCTTCCGCTGCTCTGACTGCGGGAAGGGCTTCAAGGAAAACAGCAAACTCATCAGGCACCAAATGATCCACACTGGGGAGAGGCCCTATGAGTGTGGGAAGTGTGAGAAGAGCTTCATGCTGATGTCACACCTGATGCGGCACCAGGTGATCCACACCGGGAAAAAGCCCTACAAGTGTGGGGAGTGTGGGAAGAGCTTTGGATTGAAAACTAACCTGAACGTGCACCACAGGATCCACACTGGGGAAAAGCCCTACAAGTGTCCTGTGTGTGGGAAGAGCTTCTCACAGAGCTCTAACTTGACTCAGCACCAACGGAAGCACCAATGAGGGAAGCCCTGTGAGTGTCCCAAGTACAGAAAGAGCTTCATTGCTGCTCCAACTCCATCCCCAGTGGGAAGATCTGCAGTGGATGATCCCCAGTGATCCCCGTTGGGCAGAATCCTGGTGATCCCCATCAGGTGGCAGGAAGGTGTTTTAAATGGTCGAGTTTCTTCTCCTGCTCTGAGTTTGTTAGCAATAAATTCAATTCACATTGCCAGTTCTGAGCCTGTTTTGTGCACAAAGGTGTTTGATGAGGGATCTCTTAGCCAGGTCCTTCTATCAACTCAGCAAGCCTTGGTTCAATTTTGTCTCCCCATTGCAGCTCTGCAGGGCAGTGAGAGAGCAGCTCTGCTGGGTGCCTGGCATGGGGCCAGTGTCACCCCACTGCAATGTGCCATGGCCTCGTGTGGCCCTGTGCTCTGGAGCCAGCGCTGCTGTTGCTTTTTCCTTCCTGATGATTTTGTCTTTTGCACCAAAGGCTTGTGAAGTGCCACCGCTGTCCCTGGCGTCCCCTGGGCGCCGGCAGCCGCGTCCCTTGGCCTGCTCCCCCTGGGCCGTTGCAGGGCGGCTGGCGGAGGCTGGGAGCTGCCGTGGGGGCCGTGGGGCTGCCCCGGGGGCTGCGTGCCGAGGCGGGGCCGGGAGGTGCGGAGAACTTGGTCGCTATTTGCAGAGCAATGGCGCCTTGGGCCCGGGCCCGTTGCAGGGCTGTTCCTCGTGTGCGGCTTTGGCCTCGGCCAGCCCGGGGGGAGCACTGAGAGCGCGGGGCTTGGGCTGTGCGCTTTGCAGAGGCCGCGCCTCGCTGCCCTTGGCTGGCTGTGCTGTCACTCGGAATTGTCGCAGCGCAATTGCTGCTCGGTGCCAGCGAGCGGGGACAAGGCCAGCGCCGGTGTCGCCCCCAGGCAGGCAGGCAGGCAGGTAGGGCTTTAGTGGGGCAGCAGCGGCGCCATGGTGGGAGCATGTGTGCAGATGAACCTGCTTGGCCCCACAGCGCTTTGATTTCCCCCAAAAGGGAAAACTGCGCCAAACCCTTTTTCCTGAGTGGAGGAGGGAAGAAATTTCTGGCAGGAAATTTCCCAAATCGTTGTTCCCCTGCTTGGGAAGGACAAACCAAAGCAAACTGAGGTTGATGCCCCAGCAGCAGAGCCTCTCTCCTGGCCCAGCTGAAGCTCTCGCTGGCTGCTCAAGGCTGGATGGGCAGACTGGGAGCACTGGGAAGAAGCCTCAGCTCAGCACGCAGCCCCTGGGACAGCCCCACGGCCCCCACGGCAGCTCCAAGGCTCTGCCAGCAGCCATGGAACGGGACAGGGGGAGCAGGGCAAGGGATGTGGCTGTCAGCACCAGGGGGACATGAGGGACAGCAGAGGGAAAGCACAAGAGTTTAATGCAAATGTAACAGAATAATGCAGTAAGCAACAACAGCACTGCTGACACTGTAAATACTGATGGGGGTCACACAAGGCCATTTCACAGAAGCCTTTGAGGTGGAAGGGACCTACAAGGATTGAGTCCAGCTCTTAGTTAATGGCCTGTGTGGGGTCAAATCACAACCCTGGCACTAATTTGCACACTACCCCAATCAGTGTAACATTCATAAGGCAGAAGATGTTTTTTGTCTCTATGCACAGGGTTCTACAAATGCCTATATACAGAGTTAAGGTTGCAGTGGTGCATCCCCTCCTTCTCAAGCTGCACTGTGACCTGGGAGGTGCTTGGTGGGCCTCAGCCTTGATGAACAGTACCTGGGCTCAGCTCCTCTTGAGCTTATCTGAACCACTGTCTGCTCCCAGGAACTGCTGCTGTCTAACGACCTCCTGCTCTTTTTTGGTTTTTGGTTTTTTTAACAGTCTTGGAAACTTTGTTTTTGCCTGAATAGCACACTTTCAAAGAAAGTGCTGACCCGATCTGTGGCCAGGCTGAAACGTTTTTATGAGAAAACCCCATCCTTTGGGCCCTATAAACAGCAGCCCTGAGTGAGACCCTTGGAGCTCTGCTGGGCTGCAGCAGCTGCAACAGCAACTTCCGTGTGCTGGAGCCTCTCTGAGCCAGGAGCTCTTCCGTTTGCTGCACTTGGGGGATCCCCGAATTCAGCATACTCCCCATCTGCAGTATTGCAGTACCTTTGAGGGGAATTTTTCACAGGTACCTTGCACTGACTCTTTCTGCCTGTGTGCACACACGTGTGCCTGTGCTCTGGCAAATGGGGGAGAAATGCTGCTCTCTTGGGTGTTTAAGTACCTGAGATAGCTGAGTAAGTTAGGCCTGTAAGTTTAATGTAAGTTATAAGCTAAGTTAAATGCTGTTAAACGTTATTCCATTGCTAACTTTAGTTGAAGTACTGTTAAGTTTGAGTGCTGTTAAGTTTTTAGGCCGAATCCCTTTTTATCCATGCTCTCACTGTCCTTTTGTCACATGCACCTAAACATACACACACACACATGGACAGTTCTTGGTTCATTTCTGTTTTGATTGACTGGATTTTTTTGTTGTTGCTTTTTTTCCTTGGTGTGCCTTAACTGTCCTGTAAGCAGTAGAGTGACTCTTGCCAAAGAATTTTGTCATGCTGTCATTTAATATTAAATCTGGTTGTTGCTGATACCCTCAGTGGTGGTATTTTCAGCAATCTCAAACACTCATTGGTAACACGTATCTCTCCCCATAAGAAGGTAACACATATCTCTCCCCATTATCAAATTTCCCTAGGGCGCTGGAGGCGTCCCGAGGGCTCTCGGCCGTTCCATGTCACTGAAGGAACCACAGGGAGGGACGGGTGGGGCGCGGCCCGGATCGATCCCCTCCAGCTGCGCGACGAGCGGCGACCCCGCGGGAGCGCGCCGGGACCGAGAGGAGGCGGCAGGCGGAGCCGGGGAAGAGGCTTCGGGCAGCGGAGACGAGCCGGGTGTTCCCAAGCAGCTCCGCTCAGCCCTCGGGCACCGCGCTGGCGCCGCCGAGCACTTTTCAACCCCAGCCGCCCCCACAGGCCCCGCAGGTCGTGCTGCCGCTGCCGGAGCCCAGAAACCCCGGGAAATCACTCCCATGCACTAAAAAATCTTTTCAGCGCAGAGAGGGGCGCGGGGGTGTCCTTATGAACTCCCCTCCGCTCCGTCCCTCCCGGGCACCGCTGGGCATCAGCGCAGCTCCCGGGGCTGTGTCCCGGCACCGGCTGCTGCCACAGCGCACGGGGTTGCCGCACTTGGGTATTAAACCCGACAGATTTGGGGAGCAGGGACAGCCCTAGAAACCAGGACTTTGCCCTCGGGAGCTTGGAGCTGCACGCGGGTGATAAAGGATCCCCTGCACACACCGATCTCCCCAGCAGAGGCTCTGCTCCCCCCAGGAACTGGGCTGTGTTTGGGAGAGGTCGCATGGCTGCGATGGGGTCTGGAGTGAGACAGCCACATGATGGGATGAAGAGGATGGAGGACCCCGTTATTGAGGGGGTTTTTGGGGAACCCTCCGGTCCTAAGGGGTGTGTTACTGGGAGGAAGGACACATCTGGCTCTGACATTGGAGTGGGGTCCCACAGGGAAGGATATGGGGAGCCCATATTGGGGAAGATCCTGCTGCTTTCCGCCAATTTTGGGGTCTTATAAAGAGCTTTGGGGGATTTCCCAGTCATTTTAGGGGGCGGATGTGACCCCTCTTTTTAGGAGGATGCTTTCCACCAGTTTGGGAGGTTATAAATGGCTTGTGGTGGACCAACTTTCGTGGGTTCTGGTGCTGCCCAAGCTCTGCACTGGTCCCGACTGGTGCTCCCCGTGCCGCGCGGGGCGGGGCCGCTTTGGGGACCCCCCAGGGCAGAGCGCGGCTGCTTTGGGGCTATCGGCACCTGCCCGGCACTGGCCATGGGGCGTGTAGTGGCAGCTGGGGCCGTACTGGTGGCACGGGTGGTGCTGGGAGCTCACCTGTCTGGGGGCAAGCAGGACTCGGGTGAACGTGGGGGTCTGACGGGTGTGGTGGGGACAATGGGAAAATATTGAGAGAGGTGGGGGAAAGGAGGAAGAGAGCAGAAAATCGGAGCTGGAATGCCCAGACTAGCAGTCCAGCCCACGGCTCTCCAGCCTGACTCCCCCCAGCAAGTGGCTCACAGAACTCCTCACCCTTCCCCCAAATTCCTATGGAATCCCCCATCCATCTGTACATTCCCCCTCCAAGATCTCCAGGCTCCTGAGGTGAGATCCAAGGGGTCCAAGTCCCCAGCTAGAGTGACCACAAACCTGAAGTTTTTATCCTCACCCATCCATTTTCCCTATTTTCCCCTTCCCGTGCTCCCCCACAGCGGGTGGGAGCAGCCAAGAGCCCAGCGCTGCCCATCCCGACCGGCCCCAGCTCCATCCCTGCTCCTCCCGCGGGATGTGATGGGTTTGGGGGAAAGGGGGTCCGGGGGTGGGCGCTGCTCCTGGGGGGAGGAGGAGCAGGGATGGAGGAGGAGGGAGGAAGGAGGAGAAGGAGGAAGAGGAGGAGGAGCGGGAGGAAGGGGAGGGAGAGAGGCGGAGCGGGAGCAGGAAAAGGAGGAGGAAGAGGAGGCACCACGTGCGCCCATCGCTCCTTGTACCTGCAGCCTCCCCGCTCCGGGAGAATCGCCCCTCCCGCATCCCGCAGGTAACCGGGGAGGGGGAGCTCGCCCCAAATACCTTGGGCGGTGCCTGGGAGTATTTTTTTGGGGGTTCCCGCTGGCGGTTTCCGGCAGAGCCCCGGCCGTGGGCAGGCGGATGCCGGGTCTCCCCCGAGTGTGGGTTGGTCTTCCTGGGTCAGGCTCCGGTACCACGTGGCGATCGCCCGGTGCCAGCGGGGGACGAAGGGGACACCAGTTTTGGGGACCCCCGGGGATAGTCGGGTTTGGAGGAAGCGCGGGAGTGGGGAGAGCGGAGTGGGGCGATCCCGGAGCTGGGGGATCCCCGGCAGCCTGAAGGGAGGGGGAGGATGGAGAGCGGGGGAACCAGGGACCCCTTGGACACCAGAGTGGGGAGCCCAGAAAGGGGGAGACCCCTGGAATTTCCAGGACCCGCAACAGCCCGGAGAAGGTGGGAACCCCGGACAGTGGGGACCCCAAAACACGTGGGACCTCCAGAAGCCCAGAGAAGGGAACAGCCAGGAGCCCAAAGTGGAGAAAACAGAGAGGGACCTCCTGGGAGGGTTTTTGTGGCTGAATCCTGGAGCTTTTGATTTGAATCTGGATCTATTTTGAATCACGCAAATCACGGTGTAGCAACTCCAGAGACTTTTCATCTTTGAAGCAGGTATTTGTTTATTCGGCGACGGGTGCATGGGGGATTTTTCCCACCTATCACGCACACTAGGGTGCATTGCTTTCTCATTCTTATACTGTGATGACATACATATTCATAAAGGGGAAGGCTATTCCAATACAAAGGAACGTCTAAGCTGATAAGTTCCCAGGATCGGGATGCAAAATTTTGCCCAGCCGCAGTTCTCTCTGTCACCGGAACTCGGGAAGAAATAAAAACCCTCTAACACTATATTTGAAGTGATAGAGATTCAGGCATTACTTTATTTTCTGGCCAGGATGTGCCAAGGAAAATATTCCAAGAACACATGCCTGCAGAGAATTTTCCCCCAAACTTTATACAGTCAAAACCCCATAGCGATACATTGTTTCCAAGTTCATTGGGCCGGAGTTGAGTAACTCCCGATATTCAGTCTCCCATTGGATCTGAATCTCCTCGCCTCTAATGCTAATTAGATGTTTCATTCTTCAGTTTTTCTTATCATTCTTTTCCGGATCAGATGCCTTCATCCCTGCTGCAGGTGGTGTCTGGGGTAGATGTTTGTGGTAGTCACTGATGTCCCGTGGATGTTCTGTTAATAGCCTTTATCTTTCTGGTTATCTTCGGGGTCACTCCCAATCTGTGGTATGTTAATCGCATCTCTGTAGGGTGATACTGTATCTCCTAAAAACTAAAGAAAACTCCTTTTCCCCAGGCAAAGTCAAGTTAAAACCTAACTAGAGAGATAAAATAAAATTTTTGAAGTTATATTGTTTCCAACATCAGGATCAACAGACTGGGCTGCCACCTGCATCCCCTTGACCAGCTGCTGAATGAGCTGCACTCAGCAAGGTGTGCTGCATGGTAAAAAGATGAGAGTTGCTGTAGCACAGAAGAGGAGAAACAGCATTGGTTTAACCCATGGTCTGCCAGGGAACCATGGAAACATGGATTGTTCAGCAAGGAGGTCAGGAGCTGGAGCTGTCTGGTTGTTTCTTATTTCCAAGTCAGCTTGTAATCTAATGATGCAGTTCAAATTCTAAATAGCATCTGCTAAGAATTCGTTAAATTTCCCAGGGACTGGTCCATGGTGTGGGAGGATTTGTTCTGGTTGCCATTCATCTTTATCCCATTTTTGAGATGCTCCGTCCAGCCAGGGATGCTTTTGTTTCCTGCTTTTTTCTAATTATCATCCTGGATTTCCAACTGATTTCCCTGACCTTGTGGTAGCAAAAAGCCCTGCTGGCCTATGACACCCTATGAAGCATCCACAATGCTAGCACATGTAGGAGTGGGGAGAGGGATGATTCTCTCCCAGTTTTTTTAGTGGAATTTTCCCAACCTTCTCCATTTGCTGTTTTCCTTTGCAGCTGAACCAATTAGTGCAGCAGAGTCAGATGTCCTCAGTCTGGGCTCTGCCTTGAGCTGTGCAAATTCCATCTGTGCAAGCAGGCAGAGCTTGGGCTGAGGGACAGAGGGAATTGGCCCAATTGCTGCCCCAGGCCAGAAGGCCCTGGTCCATTGTCCAGCCTTTGCCCCAGCAGTGTTAATTTGCATTTCTAAAGCTGTTTCCTCTCCTGGCTGCCTGGAACCGAAGCTTCTCTGCCAGGGCAGCCATCGGGTGACTCACATGTGGCTCTGCCCCCCACAAGCTGCTTTGGGGATTTTTCTTCAAAAATATTGTATTAATTAGCTGCAGGAGGAGAAGGAGGTGGGATTTTGTAGAAGGAAGAGGAGGAGGAGTAGTGAGAGGAAGAGGAGTGTGAGGAAGAGTAGGGATCGAGGAGGAGGAGCAGGAAGAGGAGGCAGCCCAAGGTTCCAGCACTGCCTGTATCTGCAGCCCCCCACATGCAGCAGGTGACTGGGGAGGGGGATCCACGATTTTCACGGGTCTTAAATCGTGGTGTTTGTGAGGTTTTTTGGGCTAAATGTTCATGCTTTGAGTGTTTTTGGGGAGTGAATATTTACATTTTGGGGAGGCTTTTCCATAAATCTTGATGTTCTGGGGTGTGTGTCTTTATGTTTGTGGGATATTTGGAAATCTTGGTGGTTAGTGGTTTTTACAGCCACCAAACTGCCAGTGACTTGCAGAGCTGGAGCTGGGCAGGAGGAACCCCCCAGAGCAAGGTGCTCAGCCCTTGTTTTTCCCCCAAAGCAGGATTTGTCATTGCCAAGGCGTGGCTGGATGGAGGAGGAGGAAAAGGCCCGGAGATGCTGCAGGAGGAGGAGCTGCAAACGCAGCCCAGGGAGCTGCGAGGAGGAAAGAGCCTCGCTGTGCCGGGAAGGCGGCCTGAGATGCAGCCGGAGCTTGGAGCTGGGGGAGAAGCCTGAGGGCAGAGAGAAGCCCCACAAGTGTGGGGAATGTGGGAAAAGCTTCAGGTGGAGATCTGAGCTGATCAAGCACCAAAGGATCCACACTGGGGAAAAGCCATACAAGTGTGGGGAGTGTGGGAAGAGCTTCAGTCGGAGCTCCACCCTGATCCAGCACAAGAAGATCCACACCGAGGAGAGGCCCTATGAGTTTCCTAAGTGTGGGAAGAGGTTTCAGACCAGCTCCAATCTCCTTGTCCATGAGCGCATTCACACCCAGGAGAGGCCCTTCCGCTGCCCTGACTGTGGGAAGGGCTTTAAGCGAAATGACACCCTCATCATTCACCGGCGCATCCACACTGGGGAAAAGCCCTATGAGTGTGGGGAGCATGGGATGAGCTTCAGCCAGATGTCATTCCTGATGCAGCACCAGGTGATCCACACTGGGGAAAAGCCCTACAATTGCAAGGAATGATGGAAGAGCTTCAGCCGGATGTCCACCCTGATCACACACCAGAGGATCCACACTGGAGAAAAGCCCTACAAGTGTGAAGAATGCAGGAAGAGCTTTCGGTCGAAATCTGAGCTCATTGTTCACCAGAGGATCCACACCGGGGAAAAGCCCTACGAGTGTGGGAAGTGTGGGAAGAGCTTCAGCCGGATATCCAACCTGATGGGGCACCAGGTGATCCACACTGGGGAAGAGCCCTACGATTGCGCAGAATGTGAGAAGAGCTTCAGCGACAGCTCCACCCTGATCCAGCACAAGAAGATCCACACCGGGGAGAGGCCCTTCCGCTGCCCTGACTGCAGGAAGGGCTTCAAGCAAAACTCCACCCTCATCACCCACCGGCGCATCCACACTGGAGAAAAGCCCTACGAGTGTCCCAAATGTGGGAAGAGCTTCTCACAGATCTCTCACTTGACTCAGCACCAACGGAGGCACCAGTGAAGGAAGCCCTGCGAGTGT
The DNA here is from genome assembly GCA_024500445.1 of Entomyzon cyanotis. Taxonomy (NCBI): domain Eukaryota; kingdom Metazoa; phylum Chordata; class Aves; order Passeriformes; family Meliphagidae; genus Entomyzon; species Entomyzon cyanotis. The sequence goes on from JAKEPQ010000859.1 coordinate 65,886, forward strand.
CCCAAGTGCAGGAAGAGCTTCATTGCTGCTCCAACTCCACCCCCTGTGGGAAGATCTGCAGTGGATGATCCCTAGTGTTATAAATGAAAATGAGTCAATCGAAATTCAGCAGCAAAATTTTTATAGAAAGCAGATTACAAGATAGCAATGGTTATATACATTAATTAAAATTCAGAATTTAGAATATAAGCCTGGAGGCAATAAGCAAAACAGCGCTGGGTGTGCCTGGGAGTCTCCGCTCTGCAGACAACACACCTTCGCTTTAAACTGCTTTTTATACATTCTTTAGTTTCGTTTCTCTGAATTTCCCACTCCCCTGAATTCCCGGTTTTTACGTCATGCTCTGTCTCCTGCGCTTGTGTTCCGCTGTTGCTGGGGGTCGTAAAGGGGATGGTCCTTTGCGCTTGCATCTTGCTGTTACTAGGGGCTCTAAAAACTACAAAGCCAGCAAAGCTAGGAAAAAGGGGGGTCAAACTCAGGTGGGCTAAAAGGCAGTTACAGCACAATTTCTATAACTCAACTACAGAAACTTCATTTTCTAAAAAGTACCAATACAGTCTGGTATCTTTCCATGCCCTATAAGGAAAATCCTGTCTTTGAGTCTCAGTTTATTTCTTGTAAGGACAACGCCACTCCTCACAGCAGTCTTTGTTGCTAATTGTTTCTAGGGCTAATTTGAGATGCTTTATTTCTTGACATGAATCATACCTGCATATATTACAATTTCCCACTTCTCTTCTTGATAATTCATTGATTGGTGTCTTATTAAAATTTAGAATTTAAAATTAAAACTGCCTTTTTAGTGGCTTGCACTGCAGCTTGCAATATTAAAGTTTCTTCTGTTCTTACTATTATTAGTTTAGATGTTATCCCAAAGGTTGCTTTTCGGGGTCTATGGGCGTAGCTGCTGTTTGCATGCTCTGGACTACAGAGTGGATTATTCTGATAAGGCATGGAATGAAACATGGTAAAAACAACAGTCCTGTTAGGCTACACAGTAATATAAACCCCAATTTCTTCTACCAAACTCCCCCAAATAATTGGTCCCACCAGTCACCGTGGAAGATTGAATTTTACTTCTGAACAGGTACATGTGCCAGTCTTGTGATTTCATCAGCAATTCTCACAATTGCTTGTCCATTGTCACCTATTTGCAGACAGCATTCTGAGGTATTCCACTTTCCACAGACTCCCCCTTCTTCTGCCAATAAGTAATCTAGTGCTAATCTATTTTGATATACTGCTGCCCTAGTTTGAGTTAACTGTCTAGCAATTAGTTTCAGGGCATCAGATGATTGGTCACTTCCAATTTCAACAACTGCTTGTAGTCAAATTATTCAGTTTAGCATGTAAATGGTGTTTGATAACCCCAGCTGCCATCTTGAGCCCAAGTTGCTTCATCATAATATTCAATTATTCTTTCTGGAGGCCATTTCTCACAACTCCATTTTTGGGTCCCTCCAATGTAGTATTGCTGCGCTTTTCCCCACTTAGGGTTTCATATGGAGGTCTTCCTAAAGATTCTCTATCATGTTTGGGCAACAGAAAAAATGCTGGTTGTATCATCCCTATGGTACAGGTTCCCTTCTAATTGCTAGGCAGTTTAGTGTATGCTTTCTTCCTGCAAATCCTATATAATCATCTGGTGCTTTCCACTCTATCTTATTATTTCTAGGTTTTTCCCAAAATATTTTTAGATCAGTCACTCCTTTGAAAGGATTGGCATTTGTCTCATTTTTCTAGCATATAACTTCATTAGTACAATTCACTAACCAATATCCTTGGGGAGGTTTGGGCCACCAATACCCTGTGCTTTTTGTGGAGTTAGTGGTCAATACCATTTTATAGGGGGTGCTTCTGAGGTTCTTTCCAAATGGATTTCCTTCTCTAGCTACACACTATTGCCCCACTGCTTCATGGCTGTGGCTCCACCCGTCAGCTCTGTTTTCTCCTGATCTATGTGTTTTATTCGAAATTAATAATTGCATTGGTTCCAATCCTTCACCTCTCCAGGGCCACTGTTCAGCCATTTGGGGCCCTCCACAAATCCAGCAGGAAGTAACTATCTCTAGCTACTCTTTGCATAAGGCTTACGAATAGGTTTGTTCTCTGTTTCAAGTCTTTCAAGTCAGAGTTCTCTAATGTGTCTCTTAATTCTTTCTATGAAATTGACTCCGGTTTTGAGGGTCAAGGTTGGGCTTTTAAGTGAGTAATAACATTTTTAACTAAGTCCTCTTTATATTGGTCTTGAATGCCCCCTCCATCCGAATAACCCCACATTCCTGATCTGGTAAGACAAACGTATTCTTGTCCTCTGGGGCAGGGGGAGCTACTATAACCATAACTATTTCTCATTCAGGCATGGGTAGTAACACATTTCTTATTTAGTGCTACCCACAAATCATGTCCCAAAATGGAGCAGGGTTGAAGTTCTCTATGGTCAAAGCATTCCACATTCATATGGGTGTCTGTCTTGGTTTGAAAGACAGGCGTCTGCCAAGAGAGGTTGAACCCTCCCCCAGGACAGAGAATGTGATTTCCTTTCCTCCCTCCCTCCGAATTATTCAATTTTGTAAATCAAGGGCTTTCAGGCAAAGGTATGGGAAAAAAGGAATATCAGTTCTTTACTAGTATCTATAAACAAGCAATAACAATAATAGCAACCAGAACTAGAACCAGAAGACCAACAGCAGGTGACTAGTGAGCTGCTGAACCTTTGCCCGTGTGGTGTAATCACGGTTGCAAGCAGCAGGGGCGCTGTTGAGCTCCCGGTCGGGCAGGGCAGGCGCGATGACTCCCGAGCGGCTGCAGGTGGCGCTGTGGCGCAGGGTCAGGTCTGGTAGTGGCAGCCGATAATGGTGGAGAGCTGAGAAAGCAGGCAGCAAAGCAGCTCGGACCGGCGAGCGGAGCAGCAGGGGCAGGAGCTGGCTTTCTCTCCGGCCAGCTAGCGAGGATTTTCTGCAGTCACAGCAGACGCCGCGGTCTCGTGCGGCAGAGGGCGGGGGGCGGGCGGCAGGGGCAGCCAGGCTCTCCCAGCAGCCGGACTCTCCCGGCAGCAGCTGCGGGAAAAAACGCAGCCCGGGGAAACGTGCCCTTCCCAGTGGGGAGAAAGGTTGAATCAAAGCTCACCCAGCCAGGAGAAGAGAAAAAACAGGGCTCAGTTGGATTCCCTCTGGTCCCAGCCGAAAAGCAAAGAGCAGTCTCTTCCCTCAGCGTCCAAACCCCGAGAGAGCCGTTCCAAGGCCCCGCTCTTCCCTTCACCTGCCCTGCCCAAGCCCAGCTTTTGTCTTTTACAAAAGGCTTGATGGTTCTAAAACACCCAACTATTTGTTGCTTAGTAACAGGAATGGGGAGAAATTCTAATGTACTCAACCCCCGACAGCGTGAAAGGCTAGGGCTTGTTCGTACCCTTTTCTGTACCCTCGGCAGACAGGCTGAAGGCATTTTGAACATGCAGGTGAGTATGAGGATCCCTGTACTCCTTGTCTGGAGAGACTTAGCATAACTAAGAGTACGGTTACGCCCCACCGTTCAGTATCCCTCTGTCTCCGCCGCCCCACTGGGTTGCTTCCAGCGGCAGGGTAATCCATCTTCTCGACAGCAGGGATAGTCTTCAGGGGCTTTGTACTGTAGGTTGCGTTTTACACACCTTTGCTTGAGAGCGCCCCAAGCTTTTGCTTTGACCGGCAGAGTGTTACAGGGTGCCCGATTTCTCAACCTGCATTCTACTTTTATTATTTCAGCATTCTTGTCCAATTTACCTTTTACTCTGTGGATAAATAGTTCCCAACACTGTGGGGAATCTAATTTTATTATACTTAATTTTACTGCATCTTTTAAAATATTCTGAGCAATGCAATGTTCTTCTTTTACACATTCTCTACATAATCCTTTTGGTGGGTAGCCTCCTCTGCAATGGTAATACCACTTCTCCATATAGTAATGACAAATGATACAAATAAAGGTGTGCATACTGTTATGATCTAATTATTAAGGTTCTTTAGAAATACCTCTGCCCGAATTAAGGTACAAACGAGACCATATGCCAATCAATAGTATGGGTTTTATTTGATAGAAAATATGAGAGAGAGAGAGAAGAAAAGAGAGAAAAAGATAAGTAGGAAAAGAGGTGGGGGGGACAGAAAGAGGGAAAGAGAAAATATCACCATCCGTGACTCCTAATGATGTTGCGTTGATCCTCTCCAGCTGGTCTTCTTGGTGGTGGTGGTGGTCCCCCCAAAAGTACAGAATGCCATGGGTTAATATACACTCAGGCCAGGGGCAATGTCCAGGCATGTCCGCCCAGGGGAGGGGCAGTCTCTAGCAGCAGACTGCTTGCATCACCTGCACTCCTGTGGTGCAAGGCCTAGCACTCGGGGGGTCTGTGATGGATTGTGACTCCCCCTCAGCTGCCTCTCACGTGAAAGTCCTGTGGATGAGGCCGGTGGGGTTGGGGGTTCCACAGCTGGGCCAGTTTGTGCAAATCTGGCTTCTGTGAGCTGTGCTCTGCCCCCACCCCAAACTCAGCCAGGGATGATTCTTAGCGCAGCTGGTGGCTTTGGCCTTTTGTGGATGCATTCCTTTCCCTCAGCCTGAGATCATTGAACAATAGGGTTTCCCTTTATCTAATCTCAGCAGTTTGACTCAGTCCAAAGTCCCAGTCAAGTATCTTCAGGGAGGCTTCTTTGATTGTAGCTTCTTTACACACTTTTTGTTACAATGAGCAAACCTTTTATCAATGTTTGAGGCATGAACTATTTCAGTCTCTGACACATACAAAGACAATAACAAAGACAAGTGGCAATAACTATACAAACAGAGGAATAACAAGATACTATACAAACAAAGGAATAACAAGGGCACTCATCCTCTAAACAGGAGATCCTGGCAACTCTTGATGTCAATTCTCTCTCTGGAGTTGTAACTTCAGCTCTCTAGGAACGCAGGGAACCATCTAGTTTTTACTTTGGTCATTTCACTCGGAATACACGTGTCCATCCTTTTCTGCTGTTTGAATCGCCGTCTCTGCGGTTAAAGAACTAGAAAAAGTCTTTTACAACATGGGGTTACAGATGTTTCTTTTCATGTTTTTTGTCAACGCTTTGTCACCTGCTTTTATTTTAGGTATTGCAAATTCCAGAGGAATGCTTTGAGTTTGTAGCCCCTTTCTGATATTCAACAGAGCCAAAGGAAGGCACTTGACCCATAACCTTTTAGTAAGATGAGCTTTTATGGTACTATTCGTTCTTTCACCCTGCCTGAGTTCTGTGGATGCTGTGGGGTGTGGTAGTCCCACCGTGTCTCTAAGGCTTCAGCTAAATTCTTTATTATTCTGGATGTAAAATGCATGCCCTGATCAAAGTCTGTAGTATTTATTAAACCAAAGCATGGAATGATATCTTCTAAAAGATGTTTATTCACTGTCTGATCTGTTGCTCGGGCAGTTGAGAATGTTTTTACTCAGTGGGTGAGCTGCTCCACTATTACAAGCAGACACTTATTCTCTGGCTTTTGATAGCTCACTGAAATCTACTTGTATTTTTTTTTACCATAATTTTAATAACTTCTTTTCATAAAAATTTCACTTTAACAACTGTTCTTAACAATTAAAATTGATTTATAAGTTAATAAAATTTTAATAAAATTTATAAAAGTTCATGAAACCAATTAAACTAAATTGATCAAAATTTACTAAGTCAAATCAAATCCATTAAAATTTACTAAACTTAATAAAAAATGGAATCAAATTAGCTAAATTGGATCAAATCCAATTAAAATCAATCAAAATTTAACTGACATGAAACCGATTAACAGTTATACTTAATAACAGTATACTTAATCAAACTAATAAAATTAATTAAAATTTAATCTTAGAAGGACATTTCTGACTTTTATAAGTTTCATTTTTAGGTGGTGTGATCAACTCTAAAATTTCTTTTTATCATTCTTGTTTGCTAATTGCATTCAACTTTTAGATTTTATTTTAACAACTACAAACTGATTAAAATTAGCCAAAGTAAATTAATACCAAATCCAGCCAAAGTTAACCAAAACAACTTAAAATCAATTAAAAGCAACAAAACCTCAATTAAAATAAACGTAAACTGAATAAAAATCAATGGCCTAAATATTTTGTATCAATTTCTGTAAATTGTAGTTTAAACTCTTCAGACCTTTAGTCCTTTTCTCTTTAACAATTTAATAAATTAATTCTACTTTTCAAATATTTTCTTTAATTTACTTGTTGCTATCAAGTCGAGTCATCCACATATAGTATTCATTGTGTAATTCTAAATGGGATAAATTATTTTAACAATTTCTTTAAAGCTCGTCCAAAAATAATCAAAATTCAGTTAAAATCAAATCACAAACTAATTAAAACCAATTAAATTTAAACTGCAATAAATTTTAACCGGATACAATTTGAATCTATTACAATTCAATAATCCAAACTGGCGATTCCCTCTTTCCCGGCCGCCGCCCACCACTCTCTGAACAAGCGGCCTCGGCCAAAGGCGAGCGGCTGCAGCTGCCCGCTCTGGGAGCAGGGAGCTCGCCGACAGCCACCCGCACGGGGGGTTCGGGGAGAGATGACTGCTCTCTCTCAGCACCTCCATGTGGCCTTTTGCTAACACCACAAAAACAAGCTGACACACACAGAAAAAGAATTTGACACACACAAAAACCAATTTGGCTTTCACCAGCACTCACACATAACTATTTTGCTGGCACACACACACAAATTTACTTCCTTTGCCTAGGGGCTTCATTTTTAATTTTGTCAAGGGCTCATATCAGAGGTTCATATGATGGTCCTGTCCCTAATATACCTTTTGACATCTCTATTTTTCTTTAAGTGCCTTTTCATCATCTTTTCTTCCTAGACAATTTAGCTTCTGATGTCCCTTCTCCCTACAGTAGTAGCATGCAGTCTCTTGGCCTGACTTCTTTTGCAATACTCCTTTCGTGGGTCCATCTCATCTTTTCAATTCTCCTTGCCTCCCTGGAATTTCTTCTCTTTTAGCCCCCTTTACAACCAACCTCTCATCTTTAAACTTTTGCTCTTCCTCATCTCTCTCTCTCTATGAACTTTCTGTGCTTTATCCAAGCCCTCGTCTAGCCAGTCTTTCAACTTTATTAGTTCCCTTCTGTCTTTCCGGGAGTTTGCTACAAACTGGGTTTCTTCAGAACACATTTGAAGACCCTCATCCTTTCCTTGATGTTCACTAAAAGGTTTATTGATATTTTGTTCTTGCTTATGTTGTGGATTTTGATTCTTCTTTTCGGGCCTCTGATTTTGCCTTTCGTGATCGGCAGTCAGGTTCTGCTGAGCTTGCCGGTCCCAATTTTGCCTCTCGGCTGTTTTAATTCTTATTATAACAGCTGTAAGCAATAATTTTAAAATGAATTGCACTTCATCTCTCACATAGATATTGGAGTCTAAAAGTTGATCTACTTCTTCTGAGACCCTTATGGGATCATTTAATAAATTTTCTATTTCCTTTTTAAATTGTCTAACATCCCTGGTGTTTAGGGGAACTGACACAAATCCTCTTCCTCCATGCTGTTTCCCTAATGGCACTTCACCTAGAGGTAGCAGTGCCTTTTCTGAGCCAACAAGTTTGCTCTTCTTTTGTCCCATGATTAAACTCCAACCAAAACCAACTGAAGCCAAACTAACCAAAACCAACTGAAACTAACAAAAATCTAGTAAAATAACTAAAACTAAGCAAATACAATTAAACCAGAACTTGAGCAACTCAGCCTGAAAAAAATCAATTATTATTACTTAAAATTAAGCCAAATCAAATCCAAATAAAATAACAGTATATAGTCAATTTAAATCGAACTAGAATTAATAAAAATAGTTAAGACAAAACCCACAAAATTTTAATATAACAGCAAACTCACTCACACAGAAAGAAAAAACCCAAACACTCCCAGCTCTCTCCCAGCGTGCCCCCAGCTGATTCCAGTGTCTCCCCTCTCTCTCCCAGTGCCCCCCAGTGTGTCCATCTCGCTGGTGCCCTCGAGCTCCCAGCCCGAGCCCGGCCGCCTGCTGTGCTCCGTGATGGATTTCTACCCTGCGCAGGTGCAGCTGAGGTGGTTCCAGGGCCAGCAGGAGCTCTCGGAGCAAGTGATGAGCACCGACCTGCTCCCCAACGGGGACTGGACCTACCAGCTGCTGGTGCTGCTGGAAACGCCCCCCGGCGCGGGGGTCACCTACACCTGCCAGGTGGAGCACGTCAGCCTGGAGCAGCCCCTGAGGCGCCACTGGGGTACGGCCAGAGCCCACAGCGCCGGGGGGAGCGGGGGGAGGCACGGGGGGGGGGCTGGCAGGGGGATTGGGCTGTGCTGTGGGGAACTGGGAGGGAGGTGGAGAGAGGCTGGTTTATACTGGGAGAGGGGCTTGGGGACTGGGAGGGCTGGGAAGGGGTTGGAAGGATGTTGGGGAGGGTGGGATGAGGTTCTGGGGGTGCTGGTGGGCACTGGGACGGAGTTTGGGGGTGCTGGGGGGAACTGGGAGGGAGTTGGAGTGAGGCTGGAGGGGCTGGAAGGAGATTGGGGATGGAAAAGCAAAGGTTGGAATGAGGTTGGTTGTGCTGGGGAGAGACTGGGAGGGACCTTGGCGAGTCCTGGTGGGGCTGGGAAGGGACTGGGAGAGGGTTTGGGGGTCCTGGGGCGGTGGGGGGCAACTGGGAGGGGTTGTGGGGTGCTGAGAGAGACGGGAGGGGCTTTGGTGTGTCCTGGGGAGGCTGGGAATGGATCGGGAGGAGGTTTCAGGGGCTCCTGGGTGGGCTGGAGGCGACTGGGAAGGTGCTTGGAGGGGCTTGGGGTGTCGGTGAGAGGTTTCTGGGGGTCCTGAACCCTGCTGACCCCCCAGAGATGCCGCCGGACGCTGCCCGCAGCAAGATGCTGACGGGGATCGGGGGCTTCGTGTTGGGCTTCGTCTTCCTGGCGCTGGGGCTCGGCTTCTACCTGCACAAGAAGGTGAGGGGGGGTCCCGGGTGTCGTGTCCCCCCTGCCCCGGAGCGGCTGTGCTCCCCCCGGGGCCCCCCAGCCTAGTGTCACCCCCTTTTCTCTGCCCAAAGAGCTCCTGAGCCGCCGCCGGCCGCAGCCCCTCCCCGTGGCCTCGGGCCCGGCCGGGACCCCCGCTCTGTCCCCGCGCTGATTTTGGGGGGTCGTGTGTCCCCCCAGCCCTGCTGTCACACTGACCCCGCCCGGCTGCTCCCAGTGCTCCCAATAAAGCTTCCCAGTTGGCCCCGGTCGCGTTTCTTGGGGGGCACTGGGGAGGGACTTGGGGGGACCCCGCGGTGGGGCTGTGACTGGGGGGCAGACCTGACCCTGGGATGGATCGGGAATGGGGAACCCCGCTGAACCCCGACACGGCACACAGCGAAGCCCAAAAAAGCCGCTGAGATCCCCTGAGCCCCCCAGAACCTCCAAACCCCATAGAAAAACAGCCCCGAAAAATAGCCCCGCGAAAATGAGCCAATGGGAGAAGGCGCTGAGCGATTATGATCCAATCCGAGCTCGCGGCGCGGATGACTCTCCAGTTCCCAGGCAGACCCGCAGCGCCCAGCGCTCCCCACCCCAACCCCACCTGCGCCCCCCCCTCGCCCCCAGCGCTTCCCGCCAGGCCAATTTGGGGAGGGGGCGCGTGAGGGGCGCCCAGGCCTGGCCCGGAGCCCAGCGCTGCCCCAGCCCGACCTGCCCCGGCTCCATCCCGGCTCCTCCCGCGGCATGCGACGGCGTGGGGAAAAGGGGGAGAAAGGGTGGGCGCTGGGCTTGGGGGGAGGAGGAGAAGGCATGGAGGAGGAGGAGGAGGGATGAGGAAGGAGCGGGAGAAAGGCCGGAGATCCGAGGAGGAGAAGGTGGAAGGAGGAAGGAGGAGGAGTCTTGGGAGGAGGAGGAGAGAGGAAGAGGAGGAACAGGAAGAGGAGGAGAGAGGAAGAGGAGGAGCAGCAGAAGAAGCGCGGAGCTCTTTGTCTGTCGCGGCTCCGGGAGCATCGGCGCCCCGCATGGCGCAGGTGAGGGGGAGGAGGAAGTCGCCCCAAATGTCTCGGGGGTCCCCGAGCGGCGTTTTTTCTCGGCGGGTGTTTGGAGCTCGCAGCTTCCGGGATTGAGCCTGAAATCTCGTGAAGGGTCGCTGGGAGGGTTTGATTGTGCGGGGGGAATGTTTGGATGTGGCGGAAGGCCAAAGCTGAGGCGCCAATGGGGCTTTGTGGGATATTTTGGGGGCTGCAGGTGGCCACGGCCCGGTGTCGGGGTGGGAGTGGGACATGGGGCATGGGGTCCCCCCGGGAGAGCGGTGGAGGGGAAGGGCGGGAGCCCCGGAGTGGGGTGAGCGGAGAGGGGCGATCCCGGAGCTGGGGAAGCCCCGGCAGGCTGTAGAGGGGGGAGCGTGGATAAGGGGGAAGCCTGAGATCCCTGGAAGCGCGGAGCAGGGAATGAGGGGAGAAGCGACCCCTGGGACCCCCAAAGGCCCCGGATCATCCCTAAGCGGGACCCTGGAAAATACGGAAGCCCAGGAGCCACGGGAGCGCCATGAGTGCAGGGAAGGGAGACCCTGAGGAGACCAAAATGAAAATAGCAGAGAGGGGGAATTGCTGTTAGGGTTTTGAGGTGAATGGTGGTGGTTTGTGGTTTTTATGGACACAAACCCCTGGGAGAGTTGCAGAGCTGGAGCTGGGCGGGAGGAACCCCCAGGGCAAGGCGCTGAGCCCTTGTTTTTCCCCCAAAGCAGGATTTGTCATTGCCAAGGCGTGGCCAGATGGAGGAGGAGGAAAAGGCTCGGAGATGCAGCCGGAGGTCGGAACTGGGGGAGAAGCCTGAGGGCAGAGAGAAGCCCCACAAGTGTGGGGAATGTGGGAAAAGCTTCAGGTGGAGATCTGACCTGATCGTGCACCAGAGGATCCACACAGGGGAAAAGCCCTATGACTGTGGGGAGTGTGGGAAGCGCTTCAGCCAGCTGTCCACCCTGATCACACACCAGAGGATCCACACTGGGGAAAAGCCCTATGAGTGTGGGAAGTGTGGGAAGAGCTTCAGCCAGATGTCACAGCTGATGCAGCACCAGGTGATCCACACTGGGGAAAAGGCCTATGATTGCGTGGAATGTGGGAAGAGCTTTGGGCACAGCTCTGCCCTGATCCGGCACAAGAAGATCCACACTGGGGAGAGGCCCTATGAATGTCCCAATTGTGGGAAGAGCTTTCAGAGGACCTCCCATCTCCTCCTCCATGAGCGCATTCACACCCAGGAGAGGCCCTTCCGCTGCCCTGACTGCAGGAAGGGCTTCAAGCGAAACTCCACCCTCATCAGGCACCGGCGCATCCACACTGGGGAAAAGCCCTACGAGTGTGGGGAATGTGGGAAGAGCTTCTCCAGGAGCTCTCACTTGACTCGGCACCAACGGAGGCACCAATGATGGAAGCCCTGCGAGTGTCCCGAGTGCAGGAAGAGCTTCATTGCTGCTCCAACTCCATGCCCAGTGGGAAGATCTGCACTGGATGATCCCCAGTGATCCCCGTTGGGCAAAATCCTGGTGACGCCCATTCCAGGTGATCCCCATCGGGTGAGGGGAAGGTGTTTGAAATAGTCAAATTTTACTTCTTCTCCTGTTCTGAGTTTGTTAGTAATAAATTCAGTTCACATTGACTGTTCTGAGCCTGTTTTGTGCACAAAGGTGTTTGATGAGGGATCTCTTATCCTGGTCCTTCTATCAACTCAGGAAGCCTTGGTTCAATTTTCTTTCCCCATGGCAGCTGTGCAGGGCAGTGAGAGAGCAGCTCTGCTGGGTGCCTGGCATGGGGCCAGCGTCACCCCACTGCAATGTGCCATGGCCTCATGTGGCCCTGTACTCTGAAGCCAGCACTGCTGTTGCTTTTTCCTTCCTGATGATTTTGTCTTTTGCACCAAAGGCTTGTGAAGTGCCGCCACTGTCCCTGGCGTCCCCTGGGCGCCGGCAGCCGCGTCCCTTGGCCTGCTCCCCCTGGGCCGTTGCAGGGCGGCTGGCAGAGGCTGGGAGCTGCCGTGGGGGCCGTGGGGCTGCCCCGGGGGCTGCGTGCCGAGGCGGGGCCGGGAGGTGCGGAGAACTTGGTCGCTATTTGCAGAGCAATGGCGCCTTGGGCCCGGGCCCGTTGCAGGGCTGTTCCTCATGTGCGGCTTTGGCCTCGGCCAGCCCGGGGGGCACTGAGAGCGCGGGGCTTGGGCTGTGCGCTGTGCAGAGCCCGCGCCTCGCTGCCCTTGGCTGGCTGTGCTGTCACTCGGAATTGTCCCAGCGCAATTGCTGCTCGGTGCCAGCGAGCGGGGACAAGGCCGGCGCCGGTGTCGCCCCCAGGCAGGCAGGGCTTTAGTGGGGCAGCATCGGCGCCATGGTGGGAGCGTGTGTGCGGCCCGGGAGCGGCGGCAGCGGGCGGAGCCCGGGGAGGCGGCGGCGGAGCTCGGAGAGGCTGTCCCAGCGCAGGTGGGAGCCGCGCTGGCTTGTGCCGGGGCTCGGGGCTCGCTGCGGGCAGATGGAGGGGATGGAGGGGGCGGCAGGGGGGCTGTGGCGGCTTCGTTCTCCCGTCTCCCTCCTTCCCTCCCTGGCTGTGTCGCCGTGTTGCCGCTGGCCTGAGGCCGCTGAGGGAGTGGCTGCCCGCGGTCTCCTTGCTGCTGCTGCCTCGGCAGGAGGCGATGCCGGAGCAGCGCTGGCTCGTCCCGCTTGCTGTGGGTAGCACAGAGGTGTCTCTCCTGTCCCCTGGACTGTTTCCAGGCCATTCGGCACCGGTCTGGTAGCTACATCGGCTACCGGCAGGTGTCCATGCCCAGGGCTGGGTGGGACGGCAGGAACTTGAGTGTCCCTCACAACCCAAATCTCTATGGAACAGAAAGAAAGACGAGTTCAGTGGAGGCGAGGCACCGTTGTCCCGCCCTGTCGTCCCGGGGCGGCTGCAGTCTTTCATCCAAGTTCCACCTTCCCTGCCGGGACCCCTGTTCCCGCACTCGGCAGCTCCCGGGCGCTGTCCCCAACTGTTCCTGCCTGTCCCTGCCTGGCCGTGCTCAAGGACTGGGAAATGGTGAGTGAGGGGTTTGGGGGGTTTGGGAAGGCCAAGGCAACCCTGGGGAGCTCCTGGGCTAGGAGTCCATTGTTTGCTCCTCTCTCCTTGCCAGGAGTTCCTGTTCTGCCTCAGCAGGAACGATGATTACTGGGTCGGGCTGCACAGACAGGACCAGCTGCTGCAGTGGGTGGATGGCAGCAGCTTCAGCTCCTCCTGAGTCCTGGGGGGCACAGGCAGGGCCTGGGGGGCACAGGCAGAGCCCTGGGGGTCACAGGGCTGCTGGGACTGTCCCTTGTGAGCAGCACTGTTTCTCCTGCTGGGGAGGACAAAGCACAACCTCTTTCTCTGCTCCTCCTTACAGGTTAAAGATCCTTGGCAATGGAGAGTGTGTGTTCCTGTGAGAAGGAAAGTTTAGGAGTACAACCTGCTCAGATCACCTGCACTATCTGTGCAGCAGAGCCCAAACTGAACTGTAACTGGGGATGGAGGAATTACCTTCTCTGTGCTGAGCACTCACAGCTTAGCCTCTTCTTCCCCCCAGCACAGGGATTTCCTTCCTCAGCTGCAGCATCTGCCTTGCACTGACTCTCAGGGTCACCTCAGTGTGTGATCTCAAGGAGATGAATCTGTAGGAAGAGGAGATGATGTGGAAGCTGATCTGTGGCTGCCTGGGCTGGGTGTTCCTGTCTCCCTCTGGAGCCATTCCAGGAATCTTCCTGTTTATCTTGCACTACATGTTTCTACAGTGACCTTTTATATATATATTGATATGGAAAGGGATTTCAAATACGTTTTTCCAGCACTTCCAGTGTATTTATACACTAAGCTTGTATCTATATATGAAAATATAACACTGTGAGTATAGACCTACATGTTCCTCTAAAACTTTATTTGTACACTGATCTTATATATATTACCGTATATTAATGTAACACTTTGGATACAGAATTACATGTTCTTCTAACATTGTTTTTACACACTAGCCTTGTATATATATATGAAAATATAACATTGTGAGTATAGACCTACCTGTTCTTCTAAAACTGTATTTATACAGTGATCTTATATATATTACCATATATTAATGTAACACTCCGGATACAGACCTACCTGTTCTTTTAAAACTGTATTTACACACTGGTCTTACATATATTAGCATATATTAATATAACACTCTGGATACAGAACTACATGTTCTTCTAACGTTGTATTTATACACTAATGTTGCATATATTGATATAACACTGTGGATACAGATTTGAAACATCTGCTGCCATGGTAATGTGAACTTTGTGGGAGCAGAGTGCAAAATAATGCCAGGGTTGTGATTGGAACCTACAGGTGCCATTCCCTTAGGATTTGGACTTGATCCTTGTGGGTCTCTTCCAACTCAGAGGATTTTGTGAGATGTTGTTGTGTGACCCCCATCAGTATGTACAGCGCCAATGTTGCTGTTATTGTTGTATTCTTTATAATATTATTTTTTTTATTAAATGCTTATGAAGCATCCCCTGTGTCCTTCGTGTCCCTTGCCCTGCTCCCCCTGCCCCGGGGGCTTCAGCCGAGCCAGAGCCTCTTCCCAGTGCTCCCAGTGCTCCCAGTCTGCCCGTGCAGCCTCCAGCAGCCAGCGAGGCCTTCAGCTGGGCCGGCAGAGGGGAGCTGCTGGGAGCTCCCAAATCAGTTTGGTTCCGTTTGTCCTTCCCAGCCTCGGGAACAACGATTTGGGAGTTTTCTGCCCAAACCCTGTCCGTTCCTCCGCTCAGCCCAAGGGGTTTGGGGAGATTTTGGCTTTTTAGGGGAAATCAAAGCGATGTGGGGACAAGGCGGGATTGTCCCTCAGCCGCGTTCTGACCAATCAGAGTTCGAGAACGAGGTGTGGCGGCAGAATCAGCCAATGGGAGTGGAGGGCGGGATCTCCGCAGGGAATATAAACGGGATCAATGAGCGACTGGGAATCGCCCATAGGTTTTTAAAATGTCGGAGGAGAAAAAGGCCTGGAATGTCCCGGGCCGTGCTGGACGCCAAGGAACCGCTGCTGCTCTGAACCGGCGGGAGGCGAAAACTGCTGTGACACTGTCCTCCTCACCCTGGTGTCCTTCGACAGCACACAATCCCTCAGGAACAGGCTGCTCCGGCAGGGATCCCCCACAAGTCCCGCCAGCAGCCACTTCCATGGCTCTGCAGGAGCTTCCCATGGCTCAGGGTCTCTCTCAGGCATCCCCTGCTCCGGCCTGGGCTCCTGCCGGGGCTGCAGGGGAGTCCCTGCTCCATCCCGGCCTCAGCCACAGCTCACACCGAGCTGGACCTTCAGCTCCAGGTCACACCGAGCTCCAGCCGGTTCAGGGCAGCAGCGATTCTTTGTCCTCCTGCCCGGGCTGGGACATTGCAGGGCTGAGGAGCCAAAAAGAGAATTTCGGCCACAACCCCGGGATTGTGCCTGGAGCGACTGGGGCGATTCTGTGCCGTGTGCAGAGCTCTCCCACCTCACTCCCATTAGCTGATTATGCCGTCACTCGTAATTCTCTCGCGGTGACTGGTCAGAATGGGGACAAGCACCGCCCTTGGTGCCGCCCCCGGTACCGCCATTGCTGGAGGGTCAGTGAGGGCTCCGGAGCGGCAGCGGCCGGAGCGCCGTGAGGCGGCGGAGCTCGGCGGCGGCGGCGGCGGAGCTCGGCGGTGACCCCACAGCAGCGACCCGGGTACAGGAGAGACACCTCTGTGCTCCCCACAGCAAGCGGGACGAGCCAGCGCTGCTCCGGCACCGCCTCCTGCCGAGGCAGCAGCGGCAAGGAGACCGCGGGCAGCCGCTCCCTCAGCGGCCTCAGGCCAGCGGCAACACGGCGACACAGCCACGGAGGGAGGGAGGGAGGGAGACGGGAGAACGAAGCCGCCACAGCCCCCCTGCCGCCCCCTCCATCCCCTCCATCCGCCCGCAGCGAGCCCCGAGCCCCGGCACAAGCCAGCGCGGCTCCCACCTGCTCTGAGGCTGTTTTTGAGCTCCCCGGGGTTCTCCAGAGACTCTCCGGCAGTGCCGACTTTGCTGCACGAGCGATGCGATGGGAGAGGAACGGCGTTTGTGTTTCCTTCCCCGAGAGCAGCAACGGGTGCGGCAGAGATGTGCAGAGATGGGAGAAAGGAGGTGATCCGGACGAGAAGCGGGCAGTGAATTTGACTCAGGCTCATCCCCCTTCCTGTGTCACTCCCGGGCTGTTTTATTGCACAATCCTTCGGATGAGAACGGGCTGAGCAAGAAGCTGTAGGAAGGAAGCTCTGCTGCCCTGAACAGGCTCGGCGTGACCTGGAGCTGAAGGCGCTGGGAGCTGCGGATGAGTCCGGGATGGAGCAGGAATTCCCCTGCAGCCCCGTCAGGAGCCCCGGCTGGAGCAAGAGAAGTATTCCTCTCTATTTCTGCCCTGTTTCCGTTCACATTTATCCTTCTTTGTGCATATTTTTATACACTTTTACCTTTTCTGCTAGTTAATCTTTTAGCTCCATGCAGCACCTTCAGAGGAACTGAAAATTCCTGTTCTCTGCCCTTGATCAGTCTGTAAATTTTCTGAGATTCTGTACCTGTTTAGAAGTTACCACTCCGTTTCCCACCACAGTGTGGCAAGGATTCTGCTGGGGAAATCCTGACACACCCAGAGCGGGCAGTAATTGATCTCTGGCTCACCTTTATCCCCGGCCTGGGTGAGGTTTGATAAGGTCAGTGATAAAGTAGCTGACGACAGGACTTTATTTATTCCTCTGATCCTGGGTTGGATCTTTATTCTCAGCAAAAACTGGGAGCTCTTTTCCCCAAACCAGTGAGGATTCCTGACAGATTTTACTGAGTTGTAAATTAAAAATAGAATTCATCCTTTTTCCTTTTCCAGTACCTTGTGGCCAATGTGGAGTGGGTAAATCCCACAGAGTTCCCAAAGCCTTGCTGACTTGTCCCACTGTTCTTGCTATAAAATGGGACCCTCTGGCTGAGGACATTCCTGGAGGAGCTCCAAAGTGTGCAATGATTTGATTTAGCAATATTTTCACTACTGCTTTTGCAGGGAAACACTTCTAGCCACCTGGAAATTGCACCAATTAAGACAATTATCACTCTCAATACACAGAAATTCTTTGAAGTCAATTTATCAAAAACCTCATTGGGAATTTCCAGATTTGAGAGCCCCAACACTTTATTCACAGTATTGGGGTTATTTCTTCTACATGTGCCACACTTCTGAGTCTTTGAAGGAACAATTTCAGTTATTTTGGAATTAAATCCTGTCTTAGAACCTGTCTAGAATTTAACACTTCAGTTCACTGACAAACTCTCGCACCATGCTCAGGTTTAATAACTGGTAGAGCGATCTCTCGTCAGGAAACCAAAACGTGTGCTCCTTTTCTCTGCGGCTGTTTTTGGCCCTGGGAGCCAAATAATTTCATTATTTTCATCCTGTTTGGTTCTCTGTTGTGCTCTGCAGTGCAGAACAGAAACTTCAGCTGGTTTTGCTCTTCCTGTAGTCTTAGATCAACATGAACTCTGCTGATAACAAAGCTCTCTCTGCTCAGAGTGCACTAAGGCAAACCACACTTACAATCCCTCCAGATCTTTACTTTTCTTTCCCTCAGTTGCAATGTCCATGTTAAAGCAACCATTTAGTCCTTCTGTGCTGAAACAACTCATGGCAGAGCATTAGATTAAATAACCTCATTCAGGGTGGTCAGTGCAAATCCTGCAATGCATTTTCTGTTGAAAAAAAAAAGTTACTTCTTTCTGTGTTGTTTCCAATCTGGGTTCTCAGTCAGGCTTGCCTTTAAACATAGCTGGGCTAGAATAAACTTCTTGTGATTGTTTGGAGTGTTTCTGATTTTGGAGCCCAACAGAAACACAGCAGGATTTTGAATTTCAAAGGTAATTTCCTGTCCCACTGTACAACAGGACCGAGCTCAGTCAGTGGCTCCTCTGGTGTCCCAAACCCTTCTGTCCCCCCCTGTGTCCCACAGACCTCAGGCTCTGTCCCAGAGGGAATGTTGGGATCCTGATTTAGCAGCTCCATGGCTGTGACTCCTCACTAGCAGCTGGGCCATCCTTGGCTAAGATCACTGATCTGTTCAGAAAAATTGTCAGTGACTCCTCCCTGAGCCACTGGGAATTGAGGTGGAATCACTTGGGAAAGATTTTGTCTCTCAGAAGTGAATAATTTAAAAGACCCCTGGGACCTGCCAAGCCCAGAGCCAGAATTATCAGTGTTTGCTTTTGTTTTTGGAGCACAGCCTGAGTATGATTAGCCAAAACAATAAAATCTTTATGGGTAATTTCAAAAGTCCATATCATAATCAATAATTCCTGATCAATGCCCTGATCATTCCAAGGCAAGTCTGCAAATTCCTCACAGTTTATGTCTCCTGCTCAGTTGAATTTAACCTTGGGAATTTCAAAATCCAGAACTTTAACATCAGAGAATTTCAAACCCTTTTTTCAGTAAATTTCCTCCTAATAATGGTTCTGGAGAACTGGGCAGTGCAAAAATCCATGAATTATCCATCATTTCCCCAGTTTGAATTCAATTAGATGGAAAAGGGGCTCATTTCACTGACAGTTGTGACAAAGTCACCACTTAATTCCCCTTGCAGGATGTTTAATTTGGAATAAACAGCTCCTGTGCCTACCAAAAATCCCAATTTTCCATTTCCCAGAAGCTCTGCTGGGTAGAAACTTCTGGTTCTCTTCACAATTTCTCTGCTCTTGCCAGGAGAAAGAGCTCAGAGGAGTCCTGGCTTTCACCTGATGATCCCAAAGTCCATCCTTTTATAAAATGCACTTGGATTTGTTCCCAGTCTTCCTAATGAAGGTTGAAGAACTGAACCCCAAAGCAATCCTCCCCCTCCCTGGTAGCTGATTTCATCTCTATTTGCTATCACTCTGAGTTTTGTCATCTTCTGATGATTTGGGGTTTTATTTGGGGTCGGATTTACCTCTCATGAAATGTCAAGGAGTTTACCACTATGGAAAGCTCAGTGCCCTGGAATCTCTGTTGTTTAATTGTCACATTATCACAGAATTTTCCTGTCAAACAATGCCAGGTGGTTTTGACCTTCCTGGTGAGCTTTTATTATCTTTTATTGCTTCCTTGTTTACACATGAAGCTGCCTATTTAACCCTCTGTGCAATTGACTTTACACCTGAATTTACACCTAAATTTTCTTTCTCCTGACAATCTCAGTGCTTAGAGCAGACTTGGCCTTGGCTGCAGATGGGACAATAGTGAAATTAATTGTACTTATTATCAGAGAGACCAGAGGAGGAGAGTGAAAACTCCTAAGTTAAACAACTTCCTTCCCCATTCCCAGTTTACCAGTACTGTAACTTATCTGATCCTTTTAACCCATGCCTTAACTGATATCTTAACAATTCAACAGAGGAATTACACTTAGCAGCATTTAACCTCATACCTTCATTTGACAATTCAACAGAGGAGCAACACTTAGCAGCATTTAACTTGGCTTATAACTCTGACTTAAGTGAGGTTAAGTAAGTCAGGCCTGACTTACTCAGATATCTGAGGCACTGGAACTCCTCAGAGCAGAATTTCTGACACAATTTCTGAAGCAGAAGCACGGTGTGTGGTCACAGACAGACACAGTCAGTTCCTGTCAGGAAATCCCATCAAGTACGTTAAATGCTCACTCCGGATGCTTTTGCATTTCCCCAGCAGGTGAAGGTTGAGCCTCGAGGAGCTGGCAGATCAGCCCAGGGTCCCTCGTTGTTTGGGGATCCCTGAGTGCAGCAAACGGGAGAGTTCTGAGCTCGGAGAGGCATCACTCAGAGGGAGGAGCTGCTCCAGGAGAGCTCCGAGGGGCTCATTTTGGGTTGCTGTTTATAGGACCAGAGAGATGGGCTTTAGTCACAGCCATGTTTCATCATGGCTGCACTTATGGCTGCTAACTTGCTCTGAAAGTGAGATAGCAGGCATGTTGAGCCATGCAGGAGGGATAAAAAGCAGGTAGGGCTGTTGGTAGGGATCAGAGGTGCTGGTTGGATCCGTGTCTGGGTGGTACCTGTGGTTGTGACCAAACCAAGCGGAGCTCAGCAAAGGGGCTGTTTATCAAGTCATTATTTAACTGTTAGTACAGCCGGGAAAAAAGCCAGAGAAACCGCCTCGGGTGCAAGGGGCGTGTCTAGGAGCATTGCCGCAGTCCTATTATCTGATCCTCCTGCCAGTCCTTGTTCTCGCGTATGGATTGGTCAGAGCTGGTCGATATAAATGCCCTCTGGGGCGGTAATCAAGTGTATTGTCATTGACAGCGCCGAGTACCGGAGCGTCTGTGAGACCCCAGAGCGGCGGCAGTGGCCAGAGCGGACCTCGGAGCGGCGGCGGAGCTCGGAGAGACCCCAGTGCAGGTGGGAGCCGCGCTAGCTTGTGCCGGGGCTCGGAGCTCGCTGTGGGCAGGGGTGGTGGCAGGGTTTCCGGGTGTGGCACGTTCGTCCTCCCGGTCCTCCCCGCGTGCTCCACATGGCCTGAGGCCGCTGAGGGAGCGGCTGCCCGCGGTCTCCTTGCTGCTGCTGCCTCGGCAGGAGGCGGTGCCGGAGCAGCGCTGGTTCGTCCCGCTTGCTGTCGGTAGCACAGAGGTGTCTCTCCTGTCCCCGGGACAGTTTCTGGCCGTGCGGGACCTGGCTGGGAGCCCCCGGTACAGCGGGAGATGTCCGTGCCCAGGGCTGGGGTGGGACGGGAGGAACCTGAACGTCTTTCATAACCCAAAGCAGTCGGGAGCAGAAGGAGCGTTCAGGGGAGGCGGGGGAGCCTCGTCCCGCCCTGTTGCCTCGGGGGCAGAACCGCCCAGGTAGCGACTTCCCTGCCAGGCTGCGCCTCCTGTTCCACACAGGAACCGAAAGGGCGCTGCCAGCGCTCGCTGTCCCTGAGCTCCAACCCTCAGCGCAGGGCATGCAGGGGACAATGCTGAGCCCCTCAGGGCTGCTGATTCTTCCCCCAGGGCAGGCTGAGCCCGATCCGCAGCTGCCCTGTTCCCGTACTCGGCAGCTCCCGGGCGCTGTCCCTGCCTGTCCCTAACTGCCCCTGCCTGTCCCTAACTGTCCCTAACTGTCCCAGCCCGGAGCTGCCCAGCCAGAGGGGTTGGGGCTGCAGGGCCGAGCTGGGCCCGGAGCTCTCTGACACTGTGTTTGTGTCCCCAGATGCTGCTGGGGAGCAGAGACAGGGCAGGATTGAGCTGGCAGTGCCTTCCAGAGCCAGGACCAGCTGGGGCCTCTCATCGTGTACTCCACAGTCGGCCAGGACAGTGGTTGTGAAAGTGCATGGGAAGATGGACTCGGTGTTTGTGTACCATCAGTGCTGATGTCTGGGGAACAAGATCAGTCTTCTAAGTTCGCACTGAGTCAAGATGTGAAGAGTGGATTCTGCCCTGGGGATGTAGAGGCTGCTGGAGACATCCTTCAGGTGCAAGATCCTTTTGATGAGGACCAGAGCTATGACAGCTGTATATCTGTAGGGAGTCAAGAGAAGGAGAGTGGCTATAGCTCCAGCTCTGGGAGCCCAGAGGAGCACCAGAATCCTGAGGACGGGTCAGGAACTGAGCACACAGAGCTGCCTCGGGTGCCACATCCTGCTTCTCACAACTGGAGAGATTCGATTTGTCAGTCTGAAATGAGACCAAGGAGGGATGAAGCTACTGTTAAGATTCCCGAGGATGCCCTGGGTGCCCAGAATGGATCAGCAACCAGAGGGACATCAGCAAATAGGGATCAGCAAACAGAGCTGCCAGACCCTGCTGGGCACAGGCAGGGAGAAGCTGCTTCTCTGTTGGGGCAGATTGAATCCCAGCCCAGGGATGGGATTGGAGAGGAGTGCCAGGATGGATCAGCAATGGGAGTCACATACATAAAGACCCGCAGAGGATATCTGGGTGAGTGCACAGCCA
Organism: Entomyzon cyanotis; assembly: GCA_024500445.1. Lineage (NCBI taxonomy): Eukaryota > Metazoa > Chordata > Aves > Passeriformes > Meliphagidae > Entomyzon > Entomyzon cyanotis. The sequence continues at coordinate 87,845 of JAKEPQ010000859.1, forward strand.
GTGCTGTGGCCTGTCGGGAGGGGACAATGGACAGTGTGAGCTCAGGAGCACAGGGCTGACAGGGTGTTGCGGTGTCCAGGGCTATGAAAGAGGCCTTGTGCTCTGCTGGGACTGACAGCCCTGGCTGTCCCTGGCCCAGGACAGTTCTGCTGCAGGCTGTCCCCTGTCCCCGGTCAGTGTCCCTGTCCTTTATCTCTCCTCCTGCCAGCTGAGTGAGGGGCAAATGGGCTGCGAGTTCCTTCCTGCTCAGGACAGCTCCATCCTCATGGCGAGCTGTGCTTTCCAGCTCCTGTTGAGTGGATCACATCCCATCCCGTGCTCACCCTGGCTGTGCTGACTCTGCTCCTGCTCCTGGCTGTGGCTCTGGCGGTGCCCTTGGCTGCTGTGTCAGGTAAGGAGGAGCAGCAGCCTCAGCCCAACCCCTCGGGGCACTGCGGGCTCACTGCTCCCTCACGGCCGGGATCGTCCCTCAGCCCCGCTCTGACCAATCAGCGCGCGGGAGAACGAGGAGTGACGGCTGAATCAGCCAATCGCTGGGGCCGAGGAGATTTGAGCGGGAAATCAGGCAATGGGAGCTCGGGCTGCTCCGTGAGGGGAGAATCCTCAGACCTTCTCCTCCCTCTGCAGGGAGAAGATAAACTGACGCTCCGGTTACTCCTGACACTCCTCTGCTGCTGCCCTGTCCCAATGACTGGATTGGGTACAACGGGTTCTGCTACTTCCTCTCGAAGGATCACTGCTGCTGGGATCAGGCTCAGGCTCGGTGCTCCGAGCTCAGGGCCTCCCTGGCTGTGCTGAAGGACAGGGAAATGGTGAGTGAGGGGATTTGGGGTGGCTGAGGGGAGCCTCGGGAGCTCCTGGGCCAGGGGTGCAGCTCCCACTACTCCTCTCTCCTTCCCAGGAGTTCCTCTTCCTCCTCAGTGGGAACGACGATTCCTGGCTCGGACTGCACAGACAGGGCCAGTGGCTGCGGTGGGTGGATGGCAGCAGCTTCAGCTCCTCATGAGTCCTGGGGGCACAGGCAGGGCCTGGGGAGCACAGGGGCACAATGTGTCTCCCTATGGTTCCAGCACTGTCTCTGCTCCTCCTTGCAGGGTTCATCTCCTGGGCAATGCAGGATGTGTATTCCTGGCTGACAATAGACTCAGAAGTGGAAGCTGCTTAAATGAGATGCAGTATATCTGCAGAAGACCCCAAACTCGCCTGTAATAGAGGATAGATGAAGGAGCTCCTCCGTGCTGAGCAGTCAAAGGTTCATTTCTTCCTCCCCAGCACAGGGAGTTCCTTCCTCAGCTGCAGCATCTGCCTTGCATTGACCCTCAGGGTCACCTCAGTGTTTGTTCTCATGATCATCTCAGTGCCTAATCTCATGATCACCTCAGTGTCTCCGAGTTCCCTTAGTTCCTGATCTCAAGGTGATGAACCTGCAGGAGGAGGAAATGATGTGTGTGAGAAAGCTCCTCTCACTATTTAAAATTCTAAAGAATTTATTCACTCATTTTCATGGTACAAACAACTTAAGAGGCTTAGAATGGCTGTCTGCCTTTACACAAAGTGTAGTTCTGCACTAGGTGTACCTCAGTTAACCTGCAGCCAGACAGCCTCCAGGGCTGTGTCACTATATTTCATTCCCCACAAATCCCACCCTATCACCTCCCCTAAGCCCTTCCCCAAAGGTCCGAGGTGATTGGCTGGAGATTGTGTCAGTCCCTTCCATTGGCTTGTCGCTTGCTCCCAGTTGTCTGGGATCTTGCCATAGGCTCGCTCGTCACCCCATGATCTCCTTGCATTTATCCCTTTATGCAAAAATCCCACTCAATTACTCAATCCCACTCAATCCTCCTTCAATTACTTCCCCAGTATTCTGGAACATTCTAATCCTCTCTATCATTGAAATATATTATGTACCTAAGCTATAACTATCATTAACTTACAAAAGAGGAATTATTTTAACACAATATCAACTGCCCAAAAATACAACCATTTGCAACAAACTCATTATCCTTCAACAAATGAACAATATCAACAACAACCATTAGAACCACTTTGATCATAACCCCTCCCACCAATTAATTATCATCTGCAAAAGCCAACTCCAACAGCCGATTTTTAACAATGTGGAAGCTGATATGTGGCTGTCTGGGCTGGGAGTTCCTTTATCCTTCTGGAACCATCCCAGGACTAATCCTGTTTCTCTTGCACTACATATCTCTATAGCGATCTTTTCTATATATGTAGATATAATGCTATGGAAACAGATTTCAAACACATTCTCCTAACACTGTATTTCTACAGTTATCTTGCACATTTACATTGATATACTTCTTTGCATACACAATATGAACAGGTGCTACCATATGAGTGTGATCGTCCTGGGTGTAAGGTAGCAATAATGCCAAGGTGTGGTTTTGACCCCACCTGGGCAATTTCCTTAAGGGGTGGACTAATCCTTGTGGGGTCCCTTGTAAGGGTCGATCCAAGCATCGAGTTCTGTCTCAACATTTCTCATCAGAAACTACAGGTGCAGGACTTATGCAGAGAATGCTCTGTACCTACCTGAAGCTGGTACGGAGCGAATGCTTTGCACCTGCCTGAGTTGGTACAGAACAAAGGCCTTGTGCTGCCAAAGCTGGTACGTGACGAAGGCTTTGCACCCATTGCCCTGACACCCATTGTGAAAAACCTGCTGACCATGCCTTGGACACTCCTCCCTTGGCCCTGCCAAGTGGAGTTTGGCAAATCTCCACAAGAATTAAGGGGGAACAAAGGCAGGTCGCAAGGAGGGACTAGGTGTATGGACTAGCATAGAAGACATCTCTGGAGGGACTGAACTCCGAAGATCTTCCCCACCAAAAGACCACATCAATCTTTGCAGAGGCCAAGGAACGCCTACTGACTGGGACCCCAGAGACACCGGATGTCTGGGGACCCATGGTGGTAGTTATAGACACCTTTCCTTCCCTTTCTTCCCCATCTTTCCCCAATTTTCTCTCTTTCTCTCTCTATTGCAGGCCGCTTTATGGACTAAATTACTAAAGTTCCTCTTCGGATTGAAATCTAACTCCCTTGACTTGTTGAATTTTCTGCTTTCTTTTCTTTTTGCACTCCGAGATCATAGCAGGTACGAACCATCACGTGTCTGCTTAAAAGTGGACCGTGAGGGACTGACACAGGAGAACGAAGCCGCCACAGCCCCCCTGCCGCCCCCTCCATCCCCTCCATCTGCCTGCAGCGAGCCCCGAGCCCCGGCACAAGCCAGCGCGGCTCCCACCTGCGCTGGGACAGCCTCTCCGAGCTCCGCTGCCGCCGTGCGGCACACACGCTCCCGGGCCGCACACACGCTCCCGGGCCGCACACACGCTCCCACCATGGCGCCGATGCTGCCCCACTAAAGCCCTGCCTGCCTGCCTGCCTGCCTGGGGGCGACACCGGCGCCGGCCTTGTCCCCGCTCGCTGGCACCGAGCAGCAATTGCGCTGCGACAATTCCGAGTGACAGCACAGCCAGCGAAGGGCAGCGAGGCGCAGGCTCTGCACAGCGCACAGCCCAAGCCCCGCGCTCTCAGTGCCCCCCGGGCTGGCCGAGGCCAAAGCCGCACATGAGGAACAGCCCTGCAACGGGCCCGGGCCCAAGGCGCCATTGCTCTGCAAATAGCGACCAAGTTCTCCGCACCTCCCGGCCCCGCCTCGGCACGCAGCCCCCGGGGCAGCCCCACGGCCCCCACGGCAGCTCCCAGCCTCTGCCAGCCGCCCTGCAACGGCCCAGGGGGAGCAGGCCAAGGGACGCGGCTGCCGGTGCCCAGGGGACGCCAGGGACAGTGGGGACACTTCACAAGCCTTTGATGCAAAAGAGAAAATCATCAGGAAGGAAAAAGCAACAGCAGTGCTGGCTCCAGAGCACAGGGCCACGCGAGGCCATGGCACATTGCAGTGGGGTGATGCTGGCCCCATGCCAGGCACCCAGCAGAGCTGCTCTCTCACTGCCCTGCACAGCTGCCATGGGGAGAGAAAATTGAACCAAGGCTTCCTGAGTTGATAGAAGGACCTGGCTAAGAGATCCCTCATCAAACACCTTTGTGCACAAAACAGGCTCGGAATTGGCGATGTGAATTGAATTTATTGCTAACAAACTCAGAGCAGGAGAAGAAGTAAAATAAGACGCATAAAAAGACCTTCCCCTCAGGGATCACCTGGAATGGGGGTCACCAGGATTCTGCCCAACAGGGATCACTGGGGATCATCCACTGCTGATCTTCCCACAGGGAATGGAGTTGGAGCAGCAATGAAGCTCTTCCTGCACTTGGGGCACTCGCAGGGCTTCCCTCACTTGTGCCTCCGTTGGTGCTGAGTCAAGTTAGACCTCTGTGAGAAGTTCTTTCCACACTCGGGACACTCGTAGGGCTTTTCCCCGGTGTGGATGCGCCGGTGGGTGATGAGGTGGGAGTTGTGCTTGAAGCCCTTCCCGCAGTCAGGGCAACGGAAGGGCCTCTCCTGGGTGTGAATGCACTCATGGCGGAGGAGATTGGAGCTGGTCTGAAACCTCTTCCCACACTTGGGACACTTGTAGGGCCTCTCCCCAGTGTGAATCCTGTGGTGCTGGATCAGACTGGCGTTCTGGCTGAAGCTCTTTCCACATTCCCTACACTCATAAGGCTTTTCCCCGGTGTGGATCACCTGGTGCTGCATCAGGTGTGACATCCTGCTGAACCTCTTCCCACACTTCCCACACTCGTAGGGCTTTTCCCCTGTGTGGACCATTTGCTGCCTGACGAGGTGGGAGTTTCGCTTGAAGCCCTTCCTGTAGTCAGGGCAGCGGAAGGGCCTCTCCTGGGTGTGAATGCGCTCATGTCGGAGGAGATTGGAGCTGCTCTGAAACCTCTTCCCACACTTGGGACACTCATTGGGCCTCTCCCTGGTGTGGATCCTGTGGTGCTGGATCAGGGTGGAGCTCCAGCTGAAGCTCTTCCCACATTCCGCGGAATCATAGGGCTTTTCCCCACTGTGGATCACCTGGTGCTGCATCAGGATGGATATCAGCCTGAAGCTTTTCCCACATTTCCCACACTCATAGGGCTTTTCTCCAGTGTGGATCCTCTGGTGAACAATGAGCCCAGATTTCGAGCTAAAGCTTTTCCTACATTCCCCACACTCATAGGGCTTTTCCCCAGTGGGGACTCTCTGGTGCTCAATCAGCTCACATCTCCACCTGAAGCTTTTCCCACATTCCCCACACTTGTGGGGCTTCTCTCCGCCCTCAGGTTCCTCCCCCAGCTCCGAGCTCCGGCTGCATCTCCGGCCGCCTTCCCGGCACAGCGAGGCTCTTTCCTCCTCGCAGCTCCCTGGGCTGCGTTTGCAGCTCCTCCTCGTGCAGCATCTCCGGGCCTTTTCCTCCTGCTCCATCCGGCCATGCCTTGGAAATGACAAATCCTGCTTTGGAGGTAGAAAAGTCAATCTCTGGAAGTCTCCAGGGGTTTTGTTTCCATAAAAACCCCCAAACCACCAAGATTCAAGCCAAATAGCCCACAAACAAAAAGACACAGCCCCTTCACTTCTAAACGACCAAATACATTCAAAAATCCCTCCAAAATATAAACTCGCCAAAAAATCAAAGCACCAAAATTTTGCCCAATAAACCTCAGAAACTCCAAGATTTAACTGCTGCGAAATTCGTGCCTGCTCCTCCACCACCCGTATCCCTACTCTTTCTGTCCGTACTCTTCCTCTGGCACGTCTTGCTTCTCCAACATAATCCCACCTCCTTCACATCCTACGGAAACTTAACACAATACTGTTAAAGAAAAAAAAGCACCTTGTAAGTGAGGGGGCCACATGTATGACAGGGAGATACAGCCAGAGAAACGAGCATAAAAAGGAGGCTGCATTTTACAGACCGCATTGCAAATGCCCCACGGCCTCTCCCTCTGTCCATCCATTAAGTCACTTTTACACGACTCCTCTGTCTCCTGCGGGCACACAAACCGCTGGCCACGCGAATTTTCCCGCACGCTGCCGCCGACCGCGCAGCCACCTCTGTGCTACCGACAGCAAGCGGGACGAGCCAGCGCTGCTCCGGCACCGCCTCCTGCCGAGGCAGCAGCGGCAAGGAGACCGCGGGCAGCCGCTCCCTCAGCGGCCTCAGGCCAGCGGCAACACGGCGCCACAGCCAGGGAGGGAAGGAGGGAGACGGGAGAACGAAGCCGCCACAGCCCCCCTGCCGCCCCCTCCATCCCCTCCATCCGCCCGCAGCGAGCCCCGAGCCCCGGCACAAGCCAGCGCGGCTCCCACCTGCGCTGGGACAGCCTCTCCGAGCTCCGCCGCCGCCTCCCCGGGCTCCGCTCCGCTCACTGCTGCAGCTCCCGAGGATCCGGAGGCACTGCTGGACCTGCGAATGCTCGAATGAGGTGGGGCGGGGCGGGACCGTCCCTCAGCCCCACTCTGGCCAATCAGCGCTGCGATCACGAAGAGTGACAAGCGGACCAGCCATTGGGGGCGAGGCAGTGTCTTCCGTGTCCCGCAGCGGGGAAAAAAAGTTCCACATCGCTTTGTGCGCCCCGCGCTGCCCAATTACAATAATTCCTCGCCCCTGTTAGCTCCGCTGAGCTGATGGTAAACATCGCTGCATCTCAGGCACGGGTTCAACGAGCTCCTCTTTGCCTTATGAAAAGAAGAAGGTTTGTGTTTCCCTGTGGAGAAAAACCAGCAGAAGCATCAAAAGCGTTTAGGTTAGGAAAGACCTCGAAGATACAAAATCCAAGCATAAATTATAAGGTTTAATACACCCTTTTCCCCTGTGAAATGCCACAGCTTCCCTGCGCTCACGCTTTCTAAGCAAGCTGAGACCCAAACTGTGGCTAGGTGAAGCATTGTTCTGATAGGGAAGATGTGTGCTGATGTCTTTACAATTCCATGGGAGAGGGGATGGGTGTTAACTGGATCAACTTCAAGCTGCAGGTTTGAATATGTCACAGTTTGACTCTGGCTAAATGCCAGGAATTGCCACATGACATCTGCTCAGGGCCCAGAAACAGAAAAATCCTGAAATACCAAACAGGTCTGCACAAGCCTGAGTTTCTGAACTTTGGGATAAAACGACAAGGTCAAAGGGGAAATATGTGGTAGGCAGTTCGGGAAGGCTGTACCTTCCTAGGACGTCAGCCAATGGGGGAAGGAACAGGGCAACACATGGACGGGAGTTTGGGATAAAAGGGGGCTGCACCCCCCAAAACCTCGAGAAAGAAAACCCCGCAGGCGTGTGCCTCATCGGATTCTCTCCCTTTATTCGAATAAAATCTCAGGACTCTTCTGTCTCCTTTATGGACATTGTCTTTTCATAGCATGGTTTCCTGTACATGACTAAAGCCCATCTCTCTGGCCCTATAAACAGCAATCCAAAGTGAGCCCCAAAATGAGGAGCAGCTCCTCCCTCTGAGTGAGGCCTCTCCAAGCTGGGAAATCTCCCGTTTGCTGAACTTGGGGGATCCCCAAAAAACGAGGCACCTCCCACTCCTCGAGGCTCAATCTGCGGCGTTAAACACACGATCTCTACGATGGTATGGCAAAGACCCCTTTATTGCAAAAATCCAGGGTTCTTAAATCGTTCGTTTGTTATGAGTTTACATACTTGTGAGGCATAACAGATGTGTTTAACCAACCGCTATAGACCGTGATAGGAACAGGCATCAGGTATAACCACCCACGAGCCCCACGGTGAGAGCACTTATTGGTACTAATAATTGTTTTACAATTATGTAACTTGTTTTTCACCTCCAGCTTGGCTGAGTCATTCCCAGAATGCTTTTCTGGTTCGCCAAAGTAACAGAAGTGAGCAAGGATTTTACAAGGGCAGCAAGGCACTCACTTTGCAAGGCCTTTCTGCTCTGCAACATCAACCCTTCCCTCCCTGGGGAGACAGAAAAGGATCCAGAGTGAGCATTTCTCTGTACTCGAGGGGAATTCCTGACAGGTCCCTGGCACTGACTCTTTCTGTGTGCACACACTGTGCCTGTGTTTTGGCAAAGGTGGCAGAAATGCTGCTCTGAGGTGTTTGAGTGCCTCGGATATCTGACTAAATCAGACCTGTAAGTGAGGTTAAGTTAGAGTTATAAACCAAGTTAAATGCTGCTAAGTGTTGTTCCCTGTTAAGTGGCTAAATTTGACTTCAAAGTCATAACTCAGGTTAAATGTTGTTAAGTGTTACTCCTCTGTTTTTAATTGTTAAATTAAAGCATAAGTCAGGCTAAATGTTAAGTGTTACTCTGTTATATTGTTAAGGTATAAGCCAAGTTAAATACTGCCAAATGTTGTTCCTCTGTTAAAGTGAGACATCAGTGAAGGCATAAGTTAAGTTATAGATTCAGAGAAGTTAAAATACTGATAAGTTTGAGTGCTGTGAAGCTTTTACACCTGGTTTCTTTTTATCCTCCTCCTCACCGTGCTTTCACACACCCACAGTGTTCTTCGCTCCCTTTCCAGTTTAATATCCTGCGATTTGTCTGGGTTTTTTTGCTTATTTCCCCTTGCTGTGCCTTGACTGCCCCGTAAGCAGCAGGGTGACTCTTGCCAAAGAACTCTGTCATTCTGTTGCTTAAGATTAAATCTGGTTTTTGCAGATCCCCTCGGGGCTCGTTTATTAACAACTGCAAACACCCATTTTTCACAGCCGATTTTCTGGTTTCTGAGGCATTTCCTGGTTCGGGGACAGGTGAGAGTTTGGGATGACCTGGAGCTGAAGGTGCTGAGAGCTGTGGGTGAGTCTGGGATGGAGCAGAAACCCCACAGAAGTCGTGACATGAGCTGGCTGTGATCCCAGTCCCTGTGTGGGGAGGATAAAGGGAAGCTTGGAAAGGAGAGAGGAGCAGGAAGAAGGTGTTTTTGTAGGATTTATTTTACTAGTCATTCTCCTGCTGTGATTTGTTTGATAATCAATTCAATTAATTTCCTCAAATCGCTTCTGTTACAACCATAAGTGATGTCTCCCCACCCTTATCCTGACCCTCCAGCCTTTCCTTGTGTGAAAGGTATCCCTGTCCTGTTAACATTTAAAAGGTTTAATAAAGCACAATAGGGAACAAAGACAATAAAGCAAAGTAACAGCGCTGGGTGCTTGGCAATTAACCAGAAGCACGCCTGATATTGATGGAGATAAGCTTTAAAAACCTTTTCTATTACAGCAGTCTAATAAATATTCCTACTGTTTCCTGCCTAGGGTGAGGAGGGCACTGACAGAGCAGCTTTGGTCTCTCTCAGGCATCCCCTGGGCTCCTGCAGGGAGACTCTGCTCCATCCCGGACTCACCACAGCAGTTCTTTGGCCTCCTGACTGCCCCAGAACATTCCAGGCTCGTTCCTCTCCCAACATTTTGAGATGCTGGGGGGAATGTGGGAGCCAACAGGGAGGATGTGGGAGCTGCTGCCACCATCGCTGCAGAACAACCACCTGCACAAATGGACAGTGACATTTCCTGCCTCTGCTCTGCTATGTTCAAACCACATCATGAACAAAGAGCAAAACCCCCAAAATTGTGTTTTCCTGGCTGCAAAGCTCAGCGAGGCTTGTGCCTTATAGAAATATTTTTTATATTCTTATATAAACTAAGAATATAGTTTATACATTCCGATATGTTTCACTCGAATCTGCCCCAAGGCATCAGTCACAAGACCTTCAGTCACCACCTTAGGGCTGGGCTGGAACAGTAAATTTACTCTTACAATTTTTTTACTGGAATAAAAGTACAACATTTACTCCAACAGTAAATTGCCATCACATTCGGGATTCCTCGGCTCTTCCCATCAGTGTGGTCCAGAGCTGCTGTGGGGTTTTCTGCGCTTGTGAGGTTTTTCTCTAGGAGAAAAGTCCGAGAGACCCTGGGAGGGAAATGGGAGCACATTGACCCTCGTGGGGTCAGTGAGGGGTTGGAAAGGTCTGAGTGCCCCGGGAGAGTCCAAGGAGAACTGTCATTGCCTGAAGTTAAAGAGCTGTAAAAGTTAAAGAGCTGCTGATCCTCCTCCCCAGGACCTGGCCGACAACAACGGACAGAACCCGCAAGCAGTGCTGGATGGTGAACTCTGATCGCCCCGATCTGCTCCGGCAGAGCCCAAAGCTCTGCTCTGCCCCAAATTCCCCTCCAGCTGCTTCCCCACGCCATGCTTCCCGCACCTGCCATGGCTCTGAGGGGCTTCCCACGGGCTCGGGGTCTCTCTCAGGTATCTCTGCTCTGGCCTGGGCTCCTGCCAGGGCTGGAGGAAGTCTCTGCTCCATCCCGAACTCACCACAGCGGCTCCTTGGCCACCTGCCCGACCCGGGACATTCTAGGGCAATCCCGAGTCTGACTTTGAGGCTCCGGGGGAGCTTCGAGCCCCTCAGAGATCCTTTTATAGAACCCGCCCAAAGTCCGCCCCTCGCTCCCATTGGCTGATGTTCCCGCCCAAATCCCACCGCTCCTTTTGATTGGCCAAATCTCCTCGTTCTCACGCGCTGATTGGTCAGAACACGGCTGAGGGACAATCCCGCCTTGTCCCCATATCGCTTTGATTTCCCACAAAAAGCCAAAATCTCCCCAAACCCCTTGGGCTGAGCGGAGGAACGGACAGGGTTTGGGCAGAAAACTCCCAAATCGTTGTTCTCCAGGCTGGGAAGGACAAACGGAACCAAACTGATTTGGGAGCTCCCAGCAGCTCCTCTCTGCCAGCCCAGCTGAAGGCCTCACTCGCTGCTGGAGGCTGCACGGGCAGACTGGGAGCACTGGGAGCACTGGGAAGAGGCTCGGGCTCGGCTGAAGCCCCCGGGGCAGGGGCAGCAGGGCAAGGGACAGGGCTGCAGGTGCTGAGGGGACACGAGGGACAGTGCAGCCCTGACAAGCGTTTATTGTGAAAGTAATAAAATAATACTGTAAATAACAACAGCAACATTGGCACCAGAACTACTGATGGAGGTCACAGAAGGATGTCTCAAAGAATGCTCTGAGCTGGAAGGGACCACAAGGATTAGTCCAGTCCTTAAGGAAATGGCCCAGGTGGGGTCAAATCCACACCTTGGCATTATTGCTACCTTACACCAAGGAAGGTCACATTCATACGAAGTACCTTTTCATAGTCTGTATACAAAGAGGTAGATCAATGTATAGATACAGGATTAGCATAGAAATACAGTATTAGGAGAATGTGTTTGAAATCTCTTCCCACAGACTTATATCCATTTCTATAGAAAAGATCACTATAGAAATATGTAGTGCAAGAGAAACAGGAAGCCTGAATGACTCCAGAGGTAGAAAGCAACCCCCAGACCAGACAGCCACATAGCAGCTTCCACATCATTTCCTCCTCCTGCAGGTTCATCTCCTGCAGAACAAGCACTGAGGTGACACTGAGGATCAGTGCAAGGCAGATGTTGCCGCTGAGGAAAGACATCCCCATGCTGGGGGAAAGGTGAAGATCACTCCCCGAACAGAGATCTTTTCTCCATCCCGTTACAGGTGAGTTTGGGGTCTGCTGTAGATATAGGGCAGTGGATTTGAGCAGGCCTGTCTCCTGAGATAATTCTCAGCCAAGTGCACACACCCTGCATTGCCCAGCACACGAACCCTGCAGGGAGGAGCAGAGACAGCGCTGGAACCTCAGGGAGACACCTTGTGCCCCTGTGCCCCCCAAGGCCCTGCCTATGCCGCCAGGACTCATGAGGAGCTGAAGCTGCTGCCATCCACCCACTGCAGCCGCTGGCCCTGTCTGTGCAGCCCGAGCCAGGAATCGTCGTTCCCACTGCGGTGGAACAGGAACTCCTGGCAAGGAGAGAGGAGCTGACAGTCAGAGCTGCACCCTTGGCCCAGCTCTCCAGGCTCCCCTCAGCCACGCCAAAACCCCTCACTCACCATTTCCTTGTCATTGAGCACAGCCAGGGAGGCCCCGAGCTCAGAGAACTGAGCCTGAGCCTAGTCCCAGGAGTGGTGATCCCTCGAGAAGAAGTAGCAGGTCCTGTTGTACCCAACCCAGCCATGGGGACAGGCCAGCAGCAGAGTGTGCGTTCTCACTGCAGAGCGAACAGAAGGGCTGAGGATTCTCCCTCCACGGAGCAGCCCGAGCTCCCATTGGCTAGATTTCCCGCTTAAACCCCCTCTACCTGTCATGATTGGCTGATTCAGCCGTCACTCTTCGTTCGCGCGCGCTGATTGGCCAGAGCGGGGCTGAGGGACGATCCCGGCCGTGAGGGAGCAGTGAGCCCGCAGTGCCCCGAGGGGTTGGGCTGAGGCTGCTGCTCCTCCTTACCTGACACAGCAGCCAAGGACACCGCCAGAGCCACAGCCAGGAGCAGGAGCAGAGTCAGCACAGCCACGGTGAGCACGGGATGGGATCTGATCCACTCAGCAGGAGCTGGAAAAAGGTATAGGCTGTGAGCATGGAGCTGTCCTGAGCAGGCCCAGCCCTCACATCTCTCACCCAACGCCCGGGGAGCACAGCAGGGACCCTCAGCCCGTGTGCCACTCACTGAGCTGGCAGCACGAACAGGGACAAGGGACACAGGTGTGGGGACAGCCAGGGCAGGAGAACTGCCCAGGGCCAGGGCTGCAAGTCCCAGCAGAGCACCAGGCCTCTTGCAGAGCCCTGGACACAGCCATACCCTCCCAGCCCTGTGCTCCTGGGCTCACACTGTCCATTGTCCCCTCCCGACAGGCCACAGCACTGGCCCTGCACTCACCCAGATATCTTCTGAGGCTCTTTCTGTGTGTGACTCCCATTGCTGATCCGTCCTGGCACTCCTCTCCAATCCGATCCCTGGGCTGGGATTCACTCTGCCCCAACAGAGAAGCAGCTTCTCCCTGCCTGTGCCCAGCAGGATCTGGCAGCTGAGGCAGCTCTGTGCCCTTGGTTGCTGATCCATCCTGGGCATCCTCATGAATCCCAAAAATGGCTTTGTCTTTCATTGGTCTCGTTTCAGACTCACAAACAGAAGCTCTCCAGTTGTGAGAAGCAGGATGTGGCATCCGAGGCAGCTCTGTGTGCTCAGTTCCTGACCCGTCCTCAGGATTCTGGTGCTCCTCTGGCCTCTCAGAGCTGGAGCCATAGCCACTCTCCATCCCTTGTCTCCCTACAGATGTCCAACTGCCATGGCTCTCCTCCTCATCAAAAGGATCTTGCACCTGAAGGAAGTCTCCAGCGGCCTCTACATCCCCAGGGCAGAATCCACTCTTCACAGCTTGACTCACTGCACACTTGGAAGAGACATCTTGCTCCCGAGACATCAGCACTGATGGTACACAGGCATCGAGCCCATCTTCCCATGCACTTTCACAACCACTGTCCTGGCCGACTGTGCAGCACACAATGAGAGGTCCCGGCTGGTGCTGGCTCTGGAAGGCACTGCCAGCTCAATCCTGCCCTGTCTCTGCTCCCTGGCAGCACCTGGGGACACAAACACAGTGTCAGAGAGCTCCGGGCCCAGCTCGGCCCTGCAGCCCCAACCCCTCTGGCTGTGCAGCTCTGGGCTGGGACAGGCAGGGACAGTTAAGGACAGCGCCCGGGAGCTGCCGAGTGGAGGAACAGGGCAGCTGCGGATCGGGCTCAGCCTGCCGGGAGGGCAAGAAAAGAACCAGCAGCCCTGAGGGGCTCAGCATTGTCCCCTGCATGCCCTGGCCTGAGGGTTGGAGTTCAGGGACAGTGAGCGTTGCAGTGCCTGGTCAGTACATGTTTGAGACAAGAGGCAGAGCTTGGCAGGGAATGTGCGACCGACACGATGGGACGGGGATCCGCGGAATGCCTCAAGCTGCTCTTTCTCCTCCAGATCGCGTGGCTTGGCGGAGACACTCAAGTTGATCCAATCCCATGTCAGCCCGGGGCACGGACATGTCCCGCTGCACCAGGGGTGCCCAGACCAGTGCCGCAGCGCCAGGAACAGTCCCGGGAATGGGACTGTGATGTGCTGTTCTGTTCTGCGCCCTTCTGTTCTGTGATGTTCTTTTCTGTCCTACCCACAGCAAGCGGCACGAGGCAGCGCTGCTCCGGCACCGCCTCCTGCCGAGGCAGCAGCGGCAAGGAGACCGCGGGCAGCCGCTCCCTCAGCGGCCTCAGGCCAGCGGCAACACGGCGACACAGCCGCGGAGGGAGGCAGTGACACGGGAGAATGAAGCCACCACAGCCCCCCTGCCGCCCCCTCCATCCCCTCCATCCGCCCGCAGCGAGCCCCGAGCCCCGGCACAAGCCAGCACAGCTCCCACCTGCGCTGGGACAGCCTCTCCGAGCTCCGCCGCCGCCTCCCCGGGCTCCGCCCGCTGCCGCCGCTCCTGGGTCGCACACACGCTCCCACCATGGCGCCGCTGCTGCCCCACTAAAGCCCTGCCTGCCTGCCTGCCTGCCTACCTGCCTGGGGGCGACACCGGCGCCGGCCTTGTCCCCGCTCGCTGGCACCGAGCAGCAATTGCGCTGCGACAATTCCGAGTGACAGCACAGCCAGCCAAGGGCAGCGAGGCGCGGGCTCTGCACAGCGCACAGCCCAAGCCCCGCGCTCTCAGTGCCCCCCGGGCTGGCCGAGGCCAAAGCCGCACATGAGGAACAGCCCTGCAACGGGCCCGGGCCCAAGGCGCCATTGCTCTGCAAATAGCGACCAAGTTCTCCGCACCTCCCGGCCCCGCCTCGGCACGCAGCCCCCGGGGCAGCCCCACGGCCCCCACGGCAGCTCCCAGCCTCCGCCAGCCGCCCTGCAACGGCCCAGGGGGAGCGGGCCCAGGGACGTGGCTGCCGGCGCCCAGGGGACGCCAGGGACAGCAGGGGCACTTCACAAGCCTTTGATGCAAAAGAGAAAATCATCAGGAAGGAAAAAGCAACAGCAGCGCTGGCTCCAGAGCACAGGGCCACACGAGGACATGGCACATTGCAGTGGGGTGACGCTGGCCCCATGCCAGGCACCCAGCAGAGCTGCTCTCTCACTGCCCTGCACAGCCGCCATGGGGAGAGAAAATTGAACCAAGGCTTCCTGAGTTGATAGAAGGACCTGGCTAAGAGATCCCTCATCAAACATCTTTGTGCACAAAACAGGCTCGCAATTGGCGATGTGAATTGAATTTATTCCTAACAAACCAGAGCAGGAAAAGAAGTAAAATTTGAACATTTAAAACACCTTCCCCCCACGTGACAAGGATCACCTGGAATGGGGGTCGCCAGGATTTTTACCAAAGTGGGTCACTGGGGATCATCCACTGCAGATCTTCCTACTGGGGATGAGGTTAGAGCAGCAATGAAGCTCTTCCTGCACTCAGGACACTCACAGGGCTTCTCTCACTGGTGCTTCCGTTGGTGCTGAGTCAAGTGAGAGTTCGTATAGAAGTTCTTCCCACACTTCCCACACTCACAGGGCCTCTCCCCAGTGTGGATCTTCTTGTGCTGGATCAGGTAGGAGCTCCGGCTAAAGCTCTTCCCACATTCCACACAACGGTAAGGCTTTTCCCCAGTGTGGATCACCTGGTGCTTTGTCAGGTTGGACTTCAGGCTGAAGCTCTTCCCACACTTCCCACAGTTGTAGGGCTTTTCCCCAGTGTGGATGCACCGGTGGGTGACGAGTGTGGAATTTCGATTGAAGCTCTTCCCACAGTCAGGGCAGCGGAAGGGCCTCTCCTGGGTGTGAATAATCTCATGACGGAGGAGACTGGAGCTCCTCTGAAACCTCTTCCCACACTTGGGACACTCATAGGGCCTCTCCCCTGTGTGGATCTTTTTGTGATGGATCAGGCTGGAGCTGTCACTGAAGCTCTTCCCACATTCCTCGCAATCGTAGGGCTTTTCCCCAGTGTGGATCACCTGGTGCCGCATCAGGGTGGACATCTGGCTGAAGCTCTTCCCACACTTCCCACACTCATAGGGCTTTTCCCCTGTGTGGATCATCTGGTGCCGGATCAGTCCAGATCTCCGACTGAAGCTTTTCCCACATTCCCCACACTTGTGGGGCTTCTCTCTGCCCTCAGGCTTCTCCCCCAGCTCTGAGCTCCGGCTGCATCTCCGGCCGCCTTCCCGGCACAGTGAGGCTCTTTCCTCCTCGCAGCTCCCTGGCCTGCGTTTGCAGCTCCTCCTCGGGCAGCATCTCCGGGCCTTTTCCTCCTCCTCCATCTGGCCACGCCTTGGCAATGACAAATCCTGCTTTGGGGGAAAAACAAGGGCTCAGCGCCTTGCCCTGGGGGTTCCTCCTGCCCAGCTCCAGCTCTGCAAGTCTCCAGGGGTTTAGTGTCCATAAAAACCACAAACCACCACCATTCACCTCAAAACCCTCCCAGCGTTTCCCCCTCTCTGCTCTTTTCACTTTGGCCTCCCCAGGGTCTCCCGTCCCTGCACTCATGGGGCTCCCGTGGCTCCTGGGCTTCCCTATTTTCCAGGGTCCCGCTTAGGGATGATCCGGGGGCTTTGGGGGTCCCAGGGGTCCCTTCTCCCCTCACTCTCTGCTCCGCGCTTCCAGGGATCCCAGGCTTCCCCCTTATCCACGCTCCCCTCTCTCCAGCCTGCCGGGGCTCCCCCAGCTCCGCCATCGCCCCTCTCCGCTCACCCCACTCCGGGGCTCCCGCCCTTCCCCTCCACCGCTCTCCCGGGGGGACCCCATGCCCCATGTCCCACTCCCACCCCGACACCGGGCCATGGCCACCTGCAGCCCCCAAAATATCCCCCAAAGGGCCAGTGGCGCCTCAGCTTTGGCCTTCCGCCACATCCAAACATTCCCCCCGCACAATCAAACCCTCCCAGCGACCCTTCACGAGATTTGGAGCTCAATCCCGGAAGCTGCGAGCTCCAAACACCCGCCCAGAAAAAACGCCGCTCGGGGACCCCCGAGACATTTGGGGCGACTTCCTCCTCCCCCTCACCTGCGGCATGCGGGGCGCCGATGCTCCCGGCGCCGCGACAGACAAAGGGCTCCGCGCTTCTTCTGCTGCTCCTCCTCTTCCTCTCTCCAACCTCTTCCTCTCTCCTCCTCTTCCTCTCTCCTCCTCCCGCGACTCCTCCTTCCTCCTCCTGCCTCCTCCTCCTCGGATCTCCGGCCTTTCTCCCGCTCCTTCCTCATCCCTCCTCCTCCTCCATCCCTTCTCCTCCTCCCCCCAAGCCCAGCGCCCACCCTTCACCCCCCTTTTCCCCACGCCGTCGCATGCCGCGGGAGGAGCCGGGATGGAGCTGGGGCAGGTCGGGCTGGGGCAGCGCTGGGCTCCGGGCCAGGCCTGGGCGCCCCCCACACGACCCCTCCCCAAAATGGCCTGGCGGGAAGCGCTGGGGGCGAGGGGGGGGGCGCAGGTGGGGTTGGGGTGGGGAGCGCTGGGCGCTGCGGGTGTGCCTGGGAACTGGAGAGTCATCAGCGTCGCGAGCTCGGATTGGATCATAATCGCTCAGCGCCTTCTCCCATTGGCTCATTTTCGCGGGGTTTTTTCGGGGCTGTTTTTGTATGGGGTTTGGAGGTTCTGGGGGGCTCAGGGGGTTCTGAGCTCCTTTTTTGGGCTTCGCTGTGTGCCGTGTCGGGGTTCAGCTGCCTCCCAAGGCCCCCCAGAGCGGGGTGACACTTGGGGACACACGGGGGTCCCCATTCCCGATCCATCCCGTGGTCAGGTCTGCCCCCCAGTCACAGCCCCATCGCGGGGTCCCCCAAGTCCCTCCCCAGTGCCCCCCAAGAAACGCGACCGGAGCCAACTGGGAAGCTTTATTGGGAGCACTGGGAGCAGCCAGGCGGGGTCAGAGTGACAACAGGGCTGGGGGGACACACGACCCCCCCAAAATCAGCGCGGGGACAGAGCGGGGGGTCCCGGCCGGGCCCGAGGCCACGGGGAGGGGCTGCGGCCGGCGGCGGCTCAGGAGCTCTGTGGGCAGAGAAAAGGGGGTGACACTGGGCTGGGGGGCCCCGGGGGGAGCACAGCCGCTCCGGGGGAGGGGGGACACGACCCCCGGGACCCCCCCTCACCTTCTTGCGCAGGTAGAAGCCGAGCCCCAGCGCCAGGAAGACGAAGCCCAACACGAAGCCCCCGATCCCCGTCAGCATCTTGCTGCGGGCAGCGTCCAGCAGCATCTCTGGGGGGTCAGCAGGGCTCAGGACCCCCAGAAACCTCTCACCGACACCCCAAGCCCCTCCAAGCACCCTCCCAGTCGCCCCCAGCCCACCCAGGAGCC
The DNA here is from genome assembly GCA_024500445.1 of Entomyzon cyanotis. Taxonomy (NCBI): domain Eukaryota; kingdom Metazoa; phylum Chordata; class Aves; order Passeriformes; family Meliphagidae; genus Entomyzon; species Entomyzon cyanotis. The sequence goes on from JAKEPQ010000859.1 coordinate 105,956, forward strand.
CCTGAAACCTCCTCCCGATCCATTCCCAGCCTCCCCAGGACACACCAAAGCCCCTCCCGTCCCTCTCAGCACCCCACAATCCCTCCCAGTTGCCCCCCACCGCCCCAGGACCCCCAAACCCTCTCCCAGTCCCTTCCCAGCCCCACCAGGACTCACCAAGATCCTTCCCAGTCTCTTCCCAGCACAACCAACCTCATTCCGAACTTTGCTTTTCCATCCCCAATCTCCTTCCAGCCCCTCCAGCCTCACTCCAACTCCCTCCCAGTTCCTCCCAGGAGCCCTAAACTCCCTCCCAGTGCCCACCAGCACCCCCAGCACCTCATCCCACCCTCCCCAACATCCTTCCAACCCCTTCCCAGCCCTCCCACACCCCCAAGCCCCCCCACACCCCCAAGCCCTTCTCCCAGTATAAACCAGCCTCTCTCCACCTCCCTCCCAGTTCCCCCCAGCACAGCCCAATCCCCCTGCCAGCCCCCCCAGTGCCTCCCCCGCTCCCCCCGGCGCTGTGGGCTCTGGCCGTACCCCAGTGCCGCCTCAGGGGCTGCTCCAGGCTGACGTGCTCCACCTGGCAGCTGGAGGTGACCCCGCGCCGGGGGGCGTTTCCAGCAGCACCAGCAGCTGGTAGGTCCAGTCCCCGTTGGGGAGCAGGTCGGTGCTCATCACTTGCTCCGAGAGCTCCTGCTGGCCCTGGAACCACCTCAGCTGCACCTGCGCAGGGTAGAAATCCATCACGGAGCACAGCAGGCGGCCGGGCTCGGGCTGGGAGCTCGAGGGCACCAGCGAGATGGACATTCTGGAGGGCACTGGGAGAGAGAGGGGAGACACTGGGATCAGCTGGGGGGGTGCTGGGAGAGAGCTGGGAGTGTTTGGGTTTTTTTCTTTTTGTGTGAGAGAGTGAGTTTGCTGGTATGTTAAAATTTTGTGTGTTTTTTCTTTACTATTTTTATTAATTATAGTTAGATTTAAATTGACTATATAGATATTTGATTTGGATTTAATTTGGTTTAATTTTAAGTAATAATAATTGATTTTTTTCGGGCTGAGTTGCTTAAGTTGTGGTTTAATTGTATTTGGTTAGTTTTAGTTATTTTACTAGATTTTTGTTAGTTTCAATTGGTTTTGGTTAGTTTGCCTTCAGTTGGTTTTGGTTGGAGTTTAATCATGGGACAAAAGAAGAGCAAACTTGTTGGCTCAGAAAAGGCACTGCTACCTCTAGGTGAAGTGCCATTAGGGAAACAGCATGAAGGAACAGGATTTGTATCAGTTCCCCTAAACACCAGGGACGTTAGACAATTTAAAAAGGAAATAGAAAATTTATTAAATGACCCCTTAAGGGTTTCAGAAGAAGTAGATCAACTTTTAGACCCCAACATCTATGTGAGAGATGAAATGCAATTAATTTTAAAAGTATCGCTTACAGCTGTTATAATAAGAATTAAAACAGCCGAGAGGCAAATTTGGGAACGGCAAGCTCAGCAGAACCTGCCTGCTGATGAGACAAATGAGACAAATGCCAATCCTTTTAAAGGAGTGACTGATCTAAAAATATTTTGGAAAAAACCTAGAAATAATGAGATAGAGTGGAAAGCACCAGATGATTATATAAGATTGTTAGTGTTGACTTTGAGTGGCAAAGTATGGAATATTGGTAAAGCCTCTGTATGAAACCCTAAAAACAGCTGAAAAGGGAACCATTAACTGGACAGAGAAACCGAAAGCTGCCTTTAAACAATTAAAATATTCCTTGATGTCTGCTCCAGCTTTAGGGCTGCCAGATTTAACGAAGCCCTTTGAACTGTTTACATACGAGCGGCAGAATGTAGCTCTTGGGGTGCTAGCACAATATCTTGGGGATCAGCAAAGAGCTGTGGCCTATTTTTCAAAACAGCTAGACAATGTTAGCCAAGGGTGGCCAGGGTGTCTGAAAGCCGTGGCAGCAACTGTCATCCTAATCCAAGAAGCTCGGAAATTCACCCTTGGGCAACACATTGTCGTGTATGTACCCCACGCCGTGATTTCTGTGCTGGAGCAAAAGGGGGGACACTGGTTATCCCCTAGCAGAATGCTTAAATACCAGGCTGTATTGTTGGAACAGGACGATGTCACTCTAAAAACAACATCTGTTGTAAACCCTGCAATGTTTTTGTCATCCACATTGCTTGATAACGTGCCTGAGCATGACTGTTTGCAGGCAATAGAAGAAACCTACTCCAGTAGACCAGACCTGAAGGATGTGCCTCTGGAGAATCCAGATTGGGAACTTTTTACTGATGGCAGCAGTTTCATACGGAACGGTAAGCGTATGACAGGCTACACAGTGACCACCACAGATGGAGTAATTGAGGCAAAAGCCTTGCCTTCAGATGTATCATCACAGAAAGCCGAACTGATTGCACTGACCAGAGCTCTAGAACTGAGCGAGGGGAAGAAGGTAAATACATGGACTGATTCCAAATATGCATTCAGTGTTGTTCATGCCCATGGAGCTATTTGGAAGGAACGTGGCCTGCTGACTGCTCAAGGTAATGGCATTAAACATGCCAAACAAATCCTAGCACTCCTGCAGAGCATCTGGAAACCTACAGAAGTAGCTGTCATGCACTGCAAAAGTCATCAAAAGGGGAAGACAACTCCTGAAGTGGAAAATCGCTTTGCTGATGAAATGGCAAGGGGGATAGCAGAGAAAGACATTTTTGCAGTAGTGCCGCAGAAAAAAGTATATCTGACAGGGTTTGCTCCAAAATTTGATCAGAGTGACCAAAGGTTAATTAAATTTCTTACGGCTGAAATTAAGGAGGGTGGGTGGGCTGTTACACCCATAGGCCAGGTTGTAGTCCCACCCTCGATCCTTCGATAAATAGCACAAAGAGAACATGAAAGTATGCATTGGGAAACAAAAAATCTTTTAAAACATCTAAAGAAAGTAATGATAGGGAGAGGAATGACTGATATCGTGCAGTCTGTAACAAGCAAGTGTGAAACCTGTTGCAAACAACCAAAAAAGTTAGAAGTGACCAAGACAGGGAATCTCCCGGGAGATTACTGGCTAATAGATTTTGCTGAAATGCCACGTAAGGAAGGACACAAATATGTGTTGGTATTGGTTGATACATTCAGTGGATGGCCTGAAGCTTATCCCTGTCGCACCAATGCAGCAAAAGAGGTAGTAAAAGCCTTGCTCAATCATATAATTCCAAGGTTTGGGGCTCCTGTGGGAATGTCATCAGATAGAAAACCACGTTTTGTTGCAACAGTGATTGGGGAAGTTAGCAGAATTCTGGGACTTACTTGGGACCTGCACACAACATACAGGCCCCAAGCAAGTGGCAAAGTTGAATGTATGAATGGAACCCTCAAGGCCCAGACTGGTAAGATCTGTCAAGAAACATCCATGACATGCGTTCAGGCTTTGCCTATAGCCTTACTGAGGGTTGGTAAAATCTTTCAGATTGGTAAAATCAGATTTTGGTAAAATCTGCCAAGAAACATCTATTTCATGGGTTCAGGCTTTGCCTAGAGCCTTACTGAGAGTCCACATACAACCAAGGCAGAGGGACAGTATAAGTCCCTAAGGAAGCCTATATGGCAAATCATATCAGGTTCCACATATTCCGGGGAAAATTCACGAGGAGAAAAATAGATTTACAGAAATACTTAACAGCTTTAAGCTCCATTCTGCAGAAGCTCCAGAGATTTGTCGCGCAGTCCAAAGTTATAGGATTGGACACCCCTGCTCAGCCATTTCAGCCTGGAAACTGGGTCTGCATCAAGTGGTGGACCAGCAACCCCTTCCAAGCTAAGTGGAAGGGACCATTCCAAGTTTTGCTGACCACCCTCACTTCTGAGAAAGGTTGCTGGGAAAAGATCGTGACTCCAGGATGAAGAAAGCTTCTGCCCCTGAGACCATCAAAACAGAGACTGATGCAAATCAAAATGATGTAGTTTAAATTGTTCTTTACATGTCTTTTGTTTGCCCAATTAGTAACTATGACTCAAGGCTCAGCCAAAAATTACACAACACTGTGATCCAAAAAATATATCCAGAATACTTAATATGAGCAATTCCTGGATCTGCACCCAGTTACCACCTCTAGATGAATGTGACAACTGGCCATGTAAAATCAGAGGAGACTTAGAAGAAATTTGGAAAGGAACTCAAATTCTACATGAAGTGGGTTCAAAAAATTACACCTTGAAATTTGACCAGATCTTCCATGCCCTCACTTCATGGTTGCCAGACTGGGCCAGGGTGAAAGAACCATTTTTAATGATTGTAATTGTAGTTACTATTTTTGCCATAGCTAATTGTGTAAACCAATGTTGTAAGTAGCGTAGTTTAGAAACTAGACAAAGTAAAAGCTTGTTAGTCTCCAAAAACGGGGGAAATGATGCCTGATGGGTTTTTTCTCCTTTTTCATTATACTTTTATACCCTTTTTATATACTTTTTCCCCTTTCCCATTCCTGTACTTTTACACCCTGTATCATAGCCCCACATGTTTATAACTCTTATACTATACCTAGTTCAGAATTCTTTAGGCTAAACAAAACATCCCCACAATCTCAAGAACATGAGGCACCAACATTAAATATGTTTTTGCAAACTAAGTTGTAACCTTTTGGGGGGAAGTAATTAGAATACGGGGACAATTACTGGGGCAGAGGGGGGGAGGAGGGGTGGAACCAGGCCTCTGCATTTACCAAAAGTGTCTCTAAGGCTATTGAGAGATCACTCCAGCCAGCACTGCCTGGTGCTGTACAGAACGACCCTTCTCACACCCGTGCCGGTGTATGGCACATATTCTCACTCACCCACAGAGTTGGATAGCTCGTGCGTCACCAGAGACAAAGAACTCAGAGCGCTCAGTCAGTTGGATATTCCAGAAGTTTATTCCGAAGGGGTCCAGGATGAAAGAGGAAGAGAGACCCTCGTTGTCTATATTTATAGGGATAGCTGGAGGGTCAGGTAAGAGGAGGCGGGGGGAACATCACAACCAATGGGGAGAAGGAAGGGATGGGATCAGGGCTTAGGTTACAGCTGGGGGGATTTACATAATTTGGGGAGGGACCATCGTGTTCTCCAGGGGGGAGACTAGGATGTCTCCCACCACTGAAGCCCTGCTGTACTGGAACCACTCGGCTCCCCAGCAGTTCCTGAGGTGGTATTATCCACCACAACAAATTACTTCATTTGTTAGGTTTCTTATTGGGGAATTTTAGATAGGTATGCTAATTGGTGAGGTCCATAAAATTGCACACTTGTTGTACCCAGGGCTCTTTTCGTCATGGTGCACCTGGGATGCTACTAAACCAAGGTAATATCCTTTTTCCTATACTGCGGTGTCTGCGTCTCAATTTTTACCAGCATTTTAGGCATCAACATGAGTCCTCTTGTCCATAAGGTGCAGACTCTGCTGAGCCAAGGCAAGGCTGCTTCCATGCCAGGAGCAAGGCCTTTCTCTCCCTTGCAAGACCTTTGCAGCTTTAAGTCTTTACATGAGACTCTCTCTGGATCACAGCTTCCTCCAGGCATCCACCTGCTCCTCTGGCGTGGGCTGTGGGTGGATTTCTGCACCCCTGTGGACTCCATGGGCTGCAGGGGAACCTCCTGCTCCCCCCACGGCCTTCAGCACGGCTAGCAGAGGGTTTTCAGCTCCGGCGCCTGGAGCACCTCCTCCCCCACCTTCTCCACTCACCTTGGTGTCTCCATGCTGTTCTCCCTCACATATTTTTACCTCCTCCTCCGCTAGCTAAAAAGAAGTGAGTGCCTACTTTTGTTTTCAATTTTTCTTAAATACGTTTTCACAGAGGCATAACTAGCGCCTCTAATTGACCCAAACCTGGCCAGCAGCATGTCCATCACTTTCAGAGTCATCAGAGATTGGCTCTGCTGGACTTGATGAAAAACGTCCAGAACTTTCACTCAGGACACACAGGAGCCATCTTTGTGCCACTCCCCACCCCTCAGACACTTCCTATGGCTTACTACAACAGCTACTGGGGGGTTTAAATTTCTCTTAGATGTTAAAGATACCTTGCTGATGTTCTGGGCCAATCAAAACCACTGAAGTCCCCAAGTGTCACCCCGCGCTGGGGGCCTTGGGAGGCAGCTGAACCCCGACACGACACCCAGCGAACCCCAAAAAAGGCGCTGAGACCCCCCTGAGCCCCCCAGAACCTCCAAACCCCATACAAAAACAGCCCCGAAAAATAGCCCAGCGAAAATGAGCCAATGGGAGAAGGCGCTGAGCGATTATGATCCAATCCGAGCTCGCGGCGCTGATGACTCTCCAGTTCCCAGGCAGACCCGCAGCGCCCAGCGCTCCCCACCCCAACCCCACCTGCGCCCCCCCTCGCCCCCAGCGCTTCCCGCCAGGCCAATTTGGGGAGGGGGCGCGTGGGGGGCGCCCAGGCCTGGCCCGGAGCCCAGCGCTGCCCCAGCCCGACCTGCCCCGGCTCCATCCCGGCTCCTCCCGCGGCATGCGACGGCGTGGGGAAAAGGGGAGAAAGGGTGGGCGCTGGGCTTGGGGGGAGGGGGAGAAGGGATGGAGGAGGAGGAGGAGGGATGAGGAAGGAGCGGGAGAAAGGCTGGAGATCCGAGGAGGAAGGAGGAGGAGCCGCGGGAGGAGGAGAGAGGAAGAGGAGGAACAGGAAGAGGTTGGAGAGAGGAAAAGGAGGAGCAGCAGAAGAAGCGCGGAGCTCTTTGTCTGTCGCGGCGCCGGGAGAATCGTCGCCCCGCGTGCCGCAGGTGAGGGGGAGGAGGAAGTCGCCCCAAATGTCTCGGGGGTCCCCGAGCGGCGTTTTTTCTCGGTGGGTGTTTGGAGCTCGCAGCTTCCGGGATTGAGCCCGAAATCTCGTGAAGGGTCGCTGGGAGGGTTTGATTGTGCGGGGGGAATGTTTGGATGTGGCGGAAGGCCAAAGCTGAGGCGCCAATGGGGCTTTGGGGGATATTTAGGGGGCTGCCGGTGGTTATGGCCCGGTGTTGGGGTGGGAGTGGGACATGGGGCATGGGGTCCCCCCGGGAGAGCGGTGGAGGGGAAGGGCGGGAGCCCCGGAGTGGGGTGAGCGGAGAGGGGCGATGGCGGAGCTGGGGGAGCCCCGGCAGGCTGGAGAGGGGGGAGCGTGAATAAGGGGGAAGCCTGGGATCCCTGGAAGCGCGGAGCAGAGAATGAGGGGAGAAGAGACCCCTGGGACCCACAAAGCCCCCGGATCATCCCTAAGCGGGACCCTGGAAAATAGGGAAGCCCGGGAGCCACGGGAGCCCCATGAGTGCAGGGAATGGAGACCCTGAGGAGGCCAAAGTGCAAGGACCAGAGAGGGGGAAATCGTGGGAGGGTTTTGAGGTGAATGGTGGTGGTTTGTGGTTTTTATGGACACAAACCCCTGGGAGAGTTGCAGAGCTGGAGCTGGGCAGGAGGAACCACCAGGGCAAGGCGCTGAGCCCTTGTTTTTCCCCCAAAGCAGGATTTGTCCTTGCCAAGGCATGGCCAGATGGAGGAGGAGGAAAAGGCCCGGAGATGCTGCAGGAGGAGGAGCTGCAAACGGAGCTCAGGGAGCTGCTGTGCTGGGAAGGCAGCCGGAGATGCAGCCGGAGTTCGGAGCTGGGGGAGAAGCCTGAGGGCGGAGAGAAACCCCACAAGTGTGGGGAATGTGGGAAAAGCTTCAGGCAGAGATCTGAGTTGATCCGGCACCAGAGGATCCGCACTGGGGAAAAGCCCTATGAGTGTGGAGAATGTGGGAAGAACTTCATCCACAGGTCCACCCTGGTCATGCACAAGAGAATCCACTCAGGAGAAACGTCCTATGAGTGTGGAAAATGTGGGAAAAGCTTTAGATCAAAGTCTCAGCTCATCATGCACCAGAGGATCCACACAGGGGAAAAGCCCTACGAGTGTGGGGAGTGTGGGAAGAGCTTCAGCCGGATGTCCAACCTGATGCGGCACCAGGTGATCCACACTGGGGAAAAGCCCTACGATTGCACGGAATGTGGGAAGAGCTTCAGCCAGAGCTCCAGCCTGATCCAGCATAAGAAGATCTACACAGGGGAGAGGCCCTATGAGTGTCCCAAGTGTGGTAAGAGGTTTCAGACCAGCTCTCATCTCCTCATCCATGAGCGCATTCACACCCAGGAGAGGCCCTTCCGCTGCCCTGACTGTGGGAAGGGCTTCAAGCAAAACTCCACCCTCATCACCCACCGGTGCATCCACACTGGGGAAAAGCCCTACAAGTGTGGGGAGTGTGGGAAGAGCTTCTCACAGAGCTCTAACCTGGCTCGGCACCAACAGAGGCACCAGTGAGAGAAGCCCTGCGAGTGTCCCGAGTGCATGAAGAGCTTCATTGCTGCTCCAACTCCATGCCCAGTGGGAAGATGTGCAGTGGATGATCCCCAGTGACCCCAGCTGTGCAGAGCCCTGGTGATCCATGTGGCAAAGACACCTGGCTGGTGGCTCCACACCCTCCTGGCTCCCCGTGGGCACCTGGATGAAGGCAGGGCCAGGCATGTCCATCAGAATTCCTGGGGACATCAGAAATTCCCTGGGGATAGCGGATTTGTTGACTTTCCACCCCAGAAAATCTCACCTTTTGTGTTCAGTTGTATCATGTCTCGGCATGAGGCAACACTGGATGGCCTTGGAGGTCTTTTGGAACCTCAGTGATTCCATGATTCTGATTTTCTCTCACCCAAGGGCATCTTCCACAGCCAAATGGTTCTGGACTGGGGCAAAGAGCAAGATTTTGGGGTGGAAACCTCCAAAATGTTTCTTCTCTCCCACCCAACCACATGGATCCTCAGCAGGCACAGATATGTAAATCCTTTTCTTTCGGGCTTGGTTTTGTTTTCATTTCAATCTTTCAAAACAGCTGAATTTGGGGTAAAAATGAAGATATTGAGGTGTGACATGAGTGGTACATTGGGGTCACAGCTGTTATGACCCAAATATTAAGGTTCTTTGGAAATACCTCTGCCTGAATTAAGGTGCAAACAAGACCATATGCCAGTCAGTAGTATGGGTTTTATTTGATAGTAAATATGAGCGAAAGTGGGAAGAGAGGAAAAGAGAAGTAGGAAAAGAGGTGAGGGGGACAGAAAGAGGGAGAAAGAAAATATCAGCATCCGTGGATCCCAATGATGTCGCGTTGATCTTCTCTAGCAGGTCTTCTCAGTGGTGGTGGTCCCCCCAAAAGCACAGAATGCCATGGGTTAATATACACTCAGGCCAGGGGCAATGTCCAGACATGTCCCCCGGGGCCGGGGACAGTCTCTAGCAGCAGACTCTGCTTGCATCACCTGCACTCCTGTGGTGCAAGGCCTAGCATTTGGGGGTCTGTGATGGATTGTGACTCCCCTCAGCTCCTCTCACATGAAAGTCCCGTGAATGTGGCCAGTGGGGTTGGGGGTTCCACAGCTGGGCCAGTTTGTGTAAACTTGGCTTCTGTTGATGCCTGATGGGTTTTTGTCCTTTTTCATTATCCTTTAATACTCTTTTTATATCCTTTTTACCCTTTCCTATTCCTGTGCTTTTTACTCTCTGTATCTTAGCCCCACATGTTTATAACCCTTGTACTCTAGCCTTGTTCAGAATTCTTTGGAGAAGACGAAACAATCTCCACAACTTCAAGAGCATGAGGGACCAACCTTGAAAGAGCTTTATCACTGGGACATGTTTTTGTAAACTAAGTTGTAACTTTTTGGGGGGAGGTAATTTGAGTAAGGGGGCAATTACTTCATTTGTTAGGTTTCTTATTGGGGAATTTTAGATAGGTATGTTAATCAATGAAGTCCATAAATTGTAAATGTGTGATATTGTCGCTCTCTTTTCGTCATGGTGCACCTGGGATCCTATTAAACCAAGGTAATACCCTTTTCCTATACTGCGGGGTCTGTGCTCAATCTTTAGCAGCATTTTAGGCATCACTGTGAGCTGTGCTCTGCCCCAACCCCAAACTCAGCCAGGGATGATTCTCAGAGCAGCTGGTGGCTTTGGCCTTTGTGTGTGCATACCTTTCCCTCAGCCGGAGATGAGTGAACAATAGGTTTCCCTTTATGGAATCTCAGCAGTTTGACTCTCAGTCCAAAGTCCCAGTCAGGTATCTTCAGGGAGGCTTCTTTGATTGTAGCTTCTTTATACACTTTTTGTTATAATGAGCAAAACTTGGTATCAATGTTTGAGGCATGAACTATTTCAGTCTCTGACAACAGCCATGGTGGGACTTTGTGGTCACAGCCATGGTTGGACATTGGGGACACAGACAGGGAGGGGAAAGGCAGGCAGAGCTCTGCCCATCCAAAACTGCACCCAAAAATCCCTGAACTCAGGGATTCCTCCGAGAGAAAAGCTGCCAAGAGCTGCCTGAATGGAGGGAAAGGGGCGATGGGACATTTAAAAGAGTTGAGTTGGGTTTGACACCCCTGGAATTGGGTTTGACTCACCTGGAGTTGGATTTGATCAATCTGGAATTGGATTGAATGCCCCTGGAATTTGCCTTAATCTACCTGTAATTGGGTTGGACCAACCTTGAGTTGGATTTGACTCACCTGAAATTTGGTTGAATCCACCTGGAATTGGGTTTGAATGGTGTTGGTGCTGCAGTAGAGGCTGGAATTCCCCCAGGATCCTCCTGGAATCGAGTCAGACGCACCTGGAATTGGGCTGAATTCCCCTGGAAATGGATTTTTGGTTATATTTTGTCTGGATGATGGTGTGGGGCAATGGGAATGGGGAATTGTGGGGGGTGAGAGTGAAGCACGAAATTGACTCCCCAACTCAGATAGTTACAAAGTAGGTATGTGTTTATTCCAGCTGGGGTGCATGGCAGGTAGCCCCTCCAAAGGCATGCACACCCTCAGCGGCACTTCACTTGGTTTATATTAGGTTACAGGTTACATATGCATGAAGTTAGACAAAGCCCCTATACATATTCATTACCTATCCCCGCTTCGTATTATAATGAGTTCAAAGCTCATTTAAATATGCTCGCGCAAGCGCAGTGTCTCAGATTAATTGTGGGCAAGGGTCCCAAATGATTGATGATGGCATAATCGATAGTCTTCCTCACAATGAACTCTTCTCCTTGCTCCCTTGCGATGCTCCCTTGGTTCTTGGTCCAAGTCCAAGCCTGAGAACCCACCTGCACTGGTTCAGGGTCCAAGGGCGGGACACTTGGTTACACTCAGTGGTTTCTCTCAATTATTTGGCTCTCTTCTCTCTATCCTCCCCGATACTAGGTAGGCACAAAATCATTAAGCAAATAATAAATTGTCTTCAGCAGGCAAATCTTAGTAAATCATTATCCAATCTCTGGCCTTCTAAATCTGTTAAAAAGTTATTAATATTATTATCCAGCTTCTAGTTCTTTTAAATTAATAATTTCTATTTTACCCTAAATCAGTGCCCCCTTTTCTATAAGATTAGTAAATTCTTTTACTAGTAAATGGATTCTTTTTGTAGCAAGCTTCTGCGATAAGTATCTCTCAATGCCTTACCAGGGACATTCGATAAAGTAGTTAAAATGGATAGCCTCTTTAACATCCTACAATTCCAAACAAATAGCAGAACAGATAACACACGACTAATACCTACCAAAATTAGTAAAACAATTATGGGGTGACATAATGTATTAAGGATACCAGTTGCAGTAGGTGACCATCCAAAAAGCACATCCCACCAGTGGTGATCCGCATCCTGTCTTGCTCCTTGTAAGACTCTGCTTATTTCCTCTGCATCATGGTGAATGGTTATTAAAGTTTTCTTTCCACTTTTTTGAATTTCTTCCAGGATGGTAATTAAGTCTTGATGCTCTACCAATTGTCTTACCAGCGTAAGGTTCATCCCAATAGGTGTTGATGGTAATTCATGATACATTGTGTAATTGGATTTTATCAATCGATGAGATACAACTGGTGCCAAATACAAAAAGTCACACCCGATGATCTTCACAACATTACAAATACAAAAATTAGAATGATTCCTAACATCCAAAGCAACATTGTCATTATCTATTTCCATGAGAACACACATTGTTCTTAAGCAAACACAACCCTGACCAATATATACAAGTACTGTTTTCTGACTAGTATCTGGGTGAACTTCAAAGTGGCAAATGCTTTGCTCAACATCTAAGCATATATCTTTGGCATTAATTGTGTTACTCTCACAGATAAACCCTTGTTGTTCTCGTGTAATGCATGATTCTAAATTTACAGTTTGCTGATTTTTAATAAAACATATTTCTTTAAAAATATTAGAGTGGATTTTAAATGCTAAATTAAAATTTATTAAAAACCAGGTTCTATTTTCCTTCATCCCACCTGGATTTTTTCATTAATGATACCAGGTAGGGTCATGATCCACTCATCTTGATTCCAAGCCCATTCAGGTGGGTGGTAAATTTCATCATCATGCATTACAATTACAGCCAAATCCAGACAGTTGTCTGTAGGGTACTTTCCCTGAAAGCTGGTATGCCCTATGAGGGCTTGTGACCAAGGCCATTCAGTATTGCCCTGATTGAAAGTACCTCCTTTACCTTGAAGTATGGTTATAATTGTGAGAACACCAAGGAGAGTAACTTTTCTAATTGCATTCATTTTACCCGGGTAAATTTCAATTTCAGTTCATTATCATTAGAAGCCACTTTCCAAGGGGTCTCTGGAGCCTTCTTCACTCGAGTATGATGAATCCAGGCGTTCTGTTCTTTGATTTTGATCGCAGTGAAAGTGGTAAGGAGTACTTGAAATGATCCTTCCCACTGTGGCTCCAAAGTTTTCTCTGTAAGAGTCTTAACATAAACATAATCTCCAGGTTGAATGTTGTGTACTGGACTGTCTAGGCCCCAACTCCGAGTTCCAGCCACATGCTTTTCAATTTTCCTGAGTTGCTTACTCAAGGCCACCATATAGGCGGTCAGTGTTTCCTCCCTGTCTTGGATTGATGTTATGATAATCCTTTATCCCCTATCGTTGGCTTATATGCCCAAGAAAAAAAAAATGTGTAAAAAATGTGTGGTCCTGTCTCTTTAACTACACCCAGCCGCAGAGAGAAACACGGGTTGTTTTGAAAACTTTTCCCCAAGCCTCGCTCCGGGGGGAGGATTCCTGGCTCGGCAGAGACTGTGTGCGGGACGGCGGTCGGAGTGAACTCTGTTCCCCTTTTTTTTTCTTTTTCCTCGTTTGGACCCCTTCTCTTCGATCTGCTTTGTCACCCGAAGATCCAGGAGGGCCAGAGGACAGCAGAGCTCTCCAGGGAGCTCCACCCGGCCCCAGGGGGGGCGAGGAGGAGAGGGGCTGCGTCTGAGGAAAAGGACTTTTTAATCAGGTTGAATAACTCCTTTTCACCTTGGTTTTCCCCTTCCCCTGTGCCTTGCAGGGCACTCTGCCTGGTTTTGTTAAATAAATAGTTTTTTTTTTTCTTCACTTCCATCTAAGAGGTTCTGTTGTGGGTGGGGGAGGGGGTGTTGAAGGCCCTTCGCTCTCGGAGGAGAGAGAGTTTTATCATTAACCCGGGACAGTATTTGGCGCCCAACGTGGGGCCTTGATTACTTGTTCTACACCTTTTGTGGGGTTAGAGAAAGTGAAGAAAAAACCCTAATAATTGCATTCTGGTCTTAAACGCTTGGTATTGAATTACAGCCATCAGTAGTCACTATGCTGTTTGATGGGAGGTTGTTTGATGTAATACTGTCTGTTTGGCATATAGGTTTGTTTCCCTACCAACAGGCAGGGGCAGTCTTGTCCCTGATGTATAATTTCCACCAATCAGGGACACGACTCCGGCTTGTTATAGTAGTGTGTGTGATACTGACGGTCTGTAAGAAGGTATGGGAAACAGTTAAAGATGTACATGCTCTGTTACTTTCCTCCTCTAGTTTTAGTACCCTGTTTTGGAGTTTTGTTAGTAATATTACCCAACCTGCTAGAGAAGTAGAGGGTGAAGCTTCCTGGCTCCTCACCCATCTCTTTCCCTTTAAATCTGGTATATCATCTTTTGAGAATATTCAGTTTCCCCTGGATGTTAAAGAGACTGTTAACTTGGTAGTACAGGTGCTTTACCTAGTAGGTTCCATGTATATGATGTTTAGCTTTACCAGAATGAGGGCTGAGAAGTCCAGAGGGGCTGAACAGGAGCAGGCACCTAATCCAGATGTGAGGAAATTTGAATGGTGTGGAGTATGGGAGGACATAGGTAAAACTTTAAAGAAATTCTCTGACCCAATAGATTGGGAATTTCCCCCTGGACAAATCCCGAGACCAGCTGAGGTGGGGAAGTATCTGAAAGAGAAGTGCAGAGACAACTGCAGTGCAATATGTTGGGCCCTGGCATATGCTTATCGTACACTGTCGGATATTATAGAACAGGAAGTAAGGGAGCCTAAGCCAGTGGCAGTTGCTCCTGTTACGAGGAGTAGGAAAGCCCAAGTTAAGACTGATCGCCCAGATGATGACAGTGGGGAAGGACCCTCAAGGTCAGCAACTGAGTCAGAGGTCATTGTTGAATCCATGAATGTGAGAGACCTTCACAGCCTAAGAAAAGATTATGTCCAACGAGATGATGAATCTGTGATTAGTTGGTTAGTCCGTCTTTGGGATGCCGCAGGTGATGTTACACTTCTAGATCCCACTGAGGCAAGGCATTTAGGGACTGTGTCACGTGACCCAGATATCAACCAAACTATACGAGATGGGCCTGACTGCAGCAGCCTCTGGAGACGAGCTATCAGAGCTGCGAGGGAAAGATACCTACATCCCGACGATCTCTATTCGCAACAAACCCGGTGGAGAACCATAGAACAAGGGATTCAACGCTTGAGAGAAATGGCGGTGGTAGAAATTGTCTTCTCAGAGGACATAGCAAACCCAGATCCGATTATGGACCCAGATAGGATAGAATGTACACCTGTGATGTGGCGGAAACTCCTAAAGCTTGGGCCATCAGAGTATGCTTCTGCTTTAGCCATTATGAAGCATGATGACGGGCATGAGACTGTGCGTGATATGACAAGGAAGCTCCGAGCGTATGCAGATGTCATGCATAGCCCAATGAATGCAAGAATCTCAGCTGTGGAAACAAATCTGCAGAAACTAGAAAATAAGATAGAGAAGAATCATGAGAAACTCAGTAAAGAGATTAAAGACAGCCTTCTCCAAATCTCGGCAGTACAGATCAGAAGTTCTGTTACCCCACGCAGACGCTCCTCAGCTATGAGAACTGGATATATCCCTCGACGTGAGTTGTGGTATTTCCTGTGTGACAGTGGAGAAAACATGAACAGGTGGGATGGACAACCCACTACTGTCCTGGCACGACGAGTGCGTGAATTGAAGGAGGGCAAGACTCAGAGACGGAACTCCACCAGAAGGGAAGTAGCTCTACTCAACATGTCTGATTCCCTTGAAGGAACCTCTAACGTGAATGCTCACCATGGTTAGAGGGGCCCTGCCTCTAGCCAGGTAGAGGCCAGGGAAAACCGTATTTTTTGGACAGTGTGGATTCGGTGGCCTGGCACATCAGAGCCACAAGAATACGAGGCTTTAGTTGATACTGGTGCACAATGCACGATAATTCCATCGCGACATGTGGGGACAGAACCTGTTTCTATTTCCAGCGTTACAGGAAGATCACGAGACTTGACCCTGGTGAAAGCTGAGGTGAGCCTGACTGGAAGAGAGTGGAAAGAACATTCCATTGTGACTGGCCCAGAGGCTCCATGTATTTTGGGTATAGACTTCCTCCGAAATGGATATTTCAAAGACCCAAAGGGACTCAAGTGGGCATTTGGGATAGCTGCTGTGGAGACAGAGGGCATAAAACAATTGAACACCTTGCCTGGACTGTCAGAGAACCCATCTGCAGTAGGACTCCTGAAAGGGGAAGAGCAACAAGTACCGATTGCAACCTCGATTGTGCACCGCCGACAGTACCGGACAACTCGTGATGCCGTGATTCCCATTCACAAACTAATCCGTGAGCTGGAGAGCCAAGGGGTGGTCAGCAGGACCCATTCATCCTTTAACAGCCCCATCTGGCCTGTGCGAAAATCTGAAGGAGAATGGAGATTGACTGTGGACTATCGTGCCTTGAATGAGGTGACTCCACCTCTGAGTGCTGCCGTGCCAGACATGTTGGAGCTCCAGTATGAGCTAGAGTCCAAAGCAGCAAAGTGGTATGCCACTATTGACATTGCAAATGCATTTTTCTCCATTCCTCTGGCAGCAGAGTGCAGACCTCAGTTTGCCTTCACCTGGAGGGGCGTGCAGTACACGTGGAACCGATTGCCCCAGGGGTGGAAACACAGTCCCACCATCTGCCATGGACTGATCCAGGCTGCATTGGAAAAGGGTGGGGCTCCAGAACATTTGCAATACATTGATGACATCATTGTGTGGGGGGACACAGCAGAAGAAGTATTTGAGAAAGGAAAGGAAATCATCCAGATTCTCCTGGAAGCCGGTTTCACTATAAAAAAGAGCAAAGTCAAAGGGCCTGCCAAAGAGATCCAGTTCCTAGGAGTGAAGTGGCAAGATGGACGGTGTCAGATTCCTACTGAGGTTATCAATAAAATCACCGCAATGTCCCCCCCAACCAACAAGAAAGAGATGCAAGCTTTCCTGGGAGCCATAGGCTTTTGGAGAATGCACATCCCCGAGTACAGCCAGATTGTGAGTCCTCTCTACCTGATTACCCATAAGAAAAATGATTTCCACTGGGGCCCTGAACAACAGCAAGCTTTCACCCAGATCAAACAGGAGATTGCTCATGCAGTAGCCCTTGGCCCAGTCAGGACAGGGCCAGAAGTAAAGAACGTGCTTTACTCTGCAGCTGGGAGCCATGGTCTGTCCTGGAGCCTTTGGCAGAAGGTGCCTGGCGAGACTCGGGGTCGTCCATTGGGATTCTGGAGCCGAAGTTACAGAGGGTCTGAAACCAACTACACCCCAACAGAGAAAGAAATCTTAGCAGCATACGAAGGAGTCCAAGCTGCCTCAGAGGTAATTGGCACAGAAGCACAACTCCTCCTGGCACCTCGACTACCGGTGCTGGGGTGGATGTTTAAAGCAGAGGTTCCCTCTACTCATCATGCCACCAATGGCACATGGAGCAGATGGATTGCCTTTATCACACAGCGCGCCCGTATGGGAAATCTGAATCATCCTGGGATTTTGGAAATAATTACAAACTGGCCTGAAGGTGAAAATTTTAGTCTGATTGAGGAAGAGGAGCTGGAACAGGTGACTCGTGCAGAGGAAGCCCCACCATACAACCAACTGCCAGCAGACGAAACACGCTATGCTCTTTTCACTGATGGTTCCTGTCGTCTTGTAGGGATGAAACGAAAATGGAAAGCAGCTGTGTGGAGCCCCACAAGATGGGTTGCAGAAGCTAGGGAAGAAGAGGGTGGATCGAGCCAATTCGCTGAGCTCAAAGCCGTTCAGTTAGCCCTGGACATTGCTGAAAGAGAGAAATGGCCAAAGCTCTACCTTTACACTGATTCATGGATGGTAGCCAATGCTCTGTGGGGTTGGCTGGAAAAGTGGAAGAAGGCTGGTTGGCAGCATAGGGGAAAACCAATTTGGGCAGCTGAAGAGTGGAAAGACATCGCTAGCCGGGTAGAGAGACTACCTGTGAAGGTCCGCCATGTAGACGCCCATGTCCCCAAGAGTCGAGCTAATGAGGAGCACCGAAACAACGAACAGGTAGATCAGGCTGCAAAGATAAAGGTGTCCCAGGTAGACTTGGATTGGCAGCATAAGGGAGATTTATTCCTAGCTCGATGGGCCCATGATGCCTCAGGCCATCAGGGCAGAGATGCCACCTATAAGTGGGCACGAGACCGAGGGGTGGATCTAACCATGGACTGCATCTCTCAAGTTATCCATTGGAGCAGAGGGGGGGAGGAGGGGTGGAACCAGGCCTCTGCGTTTACCGAAAGTGTCTCTAAGGCTATTGAGAGATCACTCCAGCCAGCACTGCCTGGTGCTGTACAGAACGACCCTTCTCACACCCGTGCCGGTGTATGGCACATATTCTCACTCACCCACAGAGCTGGATAGCTCGTGCGTCACCAGAGACAAAGAACTCAGAGCGCTCAGTCAGCTGGATATTCCAGAAGTTTATTCCGAAGGGGTCCAGGATGAAAGAGGGGGAGAGACCCTCGTTGTCTATATTTATAGGGATAGCTGAAGGGTCAGGGAAGAGGAGGCGGGGGGAACATCACAACCAATGGGGAGAAGGAAGGGATGGGATCAGGGGTTAAGTTACAGCTGGGGGGATTTACATAATTTGGGGAGGGACCATCGTGTTCTCCAGGGGGGGGACTAGGATGTCTCCCACCAGTGAAGCCCTGCTGTACTGGAACCACTCGGCTCCCCAGCAGTTCCTGAGGTGGTATTATCCACCACAACAATCCATGACTGTGAAACGTGTGCTGCCATCAAGCAAGCCAAGCGGGTGAAACCCCTGTGGTATGGTGGAAGGTGGTCAAAATACAGGTATGGTGAGGCCTGGCAGATTGATTACCTCACACTGCCTCAAACCCGCCATGGCAAGCGCTATGTGCTCACAATGGTAGAAGCAACCACGGGGTGGTTGGAAACCTACCCTGTGCCTCATGCCACTGCCCGTAACACCATCCTGGGCCTTGAAAACCAAGTCCTGTGGAGGCATGGTACCCCTGAAAGAATTGAGTCAGATAACGGAACTCATTTTAAAAATAGCCTCATAAACACCTGGGCTAGAGACCATGGCATTGAGTGGGTGTACCACATTCCCTATCATGCACCAGCTGCTGGCAAAGTGGAACGGTATAATGGACTGTTAAAAATCACCCTAAAGGCATTGGGTGGGGGGACTTATAAGAATTGGGAGCGACATTTAGCAGAGGCCACCTGGTTAGTCAATACCCGAGGCTCCATCAACCGAGCAGGTCCTGCCCAATCTGAGCTTTTACATACAGTGGATGGAGATAAGGTCCCAGCAGTACATGCCAGAGGCTTGTTAGGGAAAACTGTCTGGATTGATTCTGCCTCACATAAAGACAAACCCATCCGTGGGATTGTCTTTGCTCAGGGACCAGGGTGTACTTGGTGGATAATGCAGGAAGATGGAAAAACACAATGTGTCCCTCAGGGAAATTTAATTTTGGGTGAAAGCCACATGTAAGGTTGGGATGGCAACATACCACCGTTTACTGAATGACATTATTTGTACATAGTTATGTGTATATATGTGTATGTGTATATATGTATATGTGTATATATGTATATATGTATATGTGTATGTATGTATATATGTGTATATATATGTGTGTGTGTTTAAAGTTGGAAGATGTTAGGGTGGGCCTTAAGCCAACGCTATGGAATAAGGGGTGGAATGTCTTGGATTGATGTTATGATAATCCTTTATCCCCTATCGTTGGCTTATATGCCCAAGAAAAAAAAAATGTGTAAAAAATGTGTGGTCCTGTCTCTTTAACTACACCCAGCCGCAGAGAGAAACACGGGTTGTTTTGAAAACTTTTCCCCAAGCCTCGCTCCGGGGGAGGATTCCTGGCTCGGCAGAGACTGTGTGCGGGACGGCGGTCGGAGTGAACTCTGTTCCCCTTTTTTTTTCTTTTTCCTCGTTTGGACCCCTTCTCTTCGATCTGCTTTGTCACCTGAAGACCCAGGAGGGCCAGAGGACAGCAGAGCTCTCCAGGGAGCTCCACCCGGCCCCAGGGGGGCGAGGAGGAGAGGGGCTGCGTCTGAGGAAAAGGACTTTTTAATCAGGTTGAATAACTCCTTTTCACCTTGGTTTTCCCCTTCCCCTGTGCCTTGCAGGGCACTCTGCCTGGTTTTGTTAAATAAATAGTTTTTTTTTTCTTCACTTCCATCTAAGAGGTTCTGTTGTGGGTGGGGGAGGGGGTGTTGAAGGCCCTTCGCTCTCGGAGGAGAGAGAGTTTTATCATTAACCCGGGACACTCCCCAGCTTGGGTGGATAGTCCTTTCTGTAGTCCATATGGTCTCCCATAGAGCATCTCAAAAGGACTTAATTTTTCTTTACTTCTGGGTTTAGTTCGGATTCGTAACAATGCAAGTGGAAGAGATTGGGGCCAGGGTAAAATGGCTTCTTGCCCCAATCTCGCAATTTGCTGTTTGATTAGGTGGTTCATTTTCTCCACCTGACCACTTGACTGTGGGTGGTATGGGGTGTGAAGCTCCCAGTCTATGCCTAAATGATGGCTAACTTGTTGTACCACCTTTGAGATGAAATGTGGTCTTCTATCTGAGGACATTGTGGCTGGAACTCCGAAGCATGGTATTGTTTCTTGTAACAATACCTTGGTTACCTCCCGGGCTTTGACAGTTCTAGTGGGAAAGGCTTCTGGCCATACTGAAAAGGTATCTGTTAATACCAACATGTACCGATACCCCCCTTTTCTTGGGAGTTCCGAAAAATCAATTTGCCACTGCTGTCCAGGCCCATTCCCTTTCCCAGTTTGGCCCGATTTTGGTTTGGGGAT
This sequence comes from Entomyzon cyanotis, assembly GCA_024500445.1. Taxonomy (NCBI): domain Eukaryota; kingdom Metazoa; phylum Chordata; class Aves; order Passeriformes; family Meliphagidae; genus Entomyzon; species Entomyzon cyanotis. Next base: position 126,448 of record JAKEPQ010000859.1, read on the forward strand.
ATTTTTAGGGCTAGTCTGGAGGCAAAGGTCACACTGTCGGGTTACTTGTGTGATGGTAGCATATAAATTTCTGGCAATTATTCTTTCAATTAAATATTTGTGTAGGCCATCTATTCCCCAGTGTGTCTTTTGGTGTTCTGTTCTTACTAGTGCCCACACTAAATGAGAGGGAATGACCAACCTCCCCCTGTGCAGTAATAGCCCAACCCTCTTCATTACATGACCCATTCTGATCTTTGATTAGTTTTTTGTCCTCTTTGTTATAGGTTGGCTTACCTTCTAGGGAGATTTGGCCATCTGGAATTAAAGCCCCTTCAGTTGTCACCTCACCTTTCACTGCTTCTTTTGCCTCTCTGTCCGCCAGATCATTTCCTTCTTCCAATTCTGAGCTCACTTTCTGGTGTGCCTTAATGTGCATGATTGCTACTTTCTCGGGTAGCTGGACTGCTTCCAACAGCTGGGTTATCTCTTGTGCATGTTTAATGTTTTTTCATTGTGAGTTCAACAGTCCCCTTTCTTTCCAAATGGCTCTGTGTGCATGTACAACTCCAAATGCACACTTTGAATCTGTATAAATGTTTATCTTTTTCCCTTTTGCTATTTTCAAAGCACGGGTTAAAGCAACTATTTAAGCTTTCTGAGCAGAAGTGTTTATTGGTAGGGGTCCAGATTCTGTTACGTTTTTGCTGGTGGTGACTGCACACCCTGCATGTCGCTTTCCGCTGATGACGTAGCTGCTCCCATCAGTAAACCAGGTCTCTGCATCATCCAAAGGTGTATCCTTCAGATCTGGACGGCTGGAGTATGTGGCTTCGATAGTTTCCAGGCAGTCGTGGTGCACCTGCTCCCCGTTGTTTCCGCTGAGGAAAGAAGCTGCGTTGACAATGTTAGTGACCACTATTTCCACATCATCCTGCTCCACCATGATGAGTTGGTATTTCAGGAACCTCTGTGGGGAAAGCCAATGTCCGCCTTTCACTTCCAGCACTGCAGACACTGTGTGAGACACTAACACAGTCATTTTCTGGCCCAAGGTGAACTTGCATGCCTCTTGGATGTTTAGCACAACAGTTTAGCTCTGAGGCACCTCAGCCATCCCTTGGCTGCTGCGTCTAGTTGCTTAGATAGATAAGCAACTGCCCGTCGATATGGGCCCAGGTCTTGTGCTAGTATTCCCAGGGTAATCCCCTGCTTCTCATGAGAAAACAGAAAAAATGGTTTATTCACATCTGGAAGTCCCAGAGCTGGAGCTGACATCATGGCATTCTTCATTTCTTTCAAGGCCCTCGTGGCCTCTTTCGTCCACTGAAGATCTCTGCTTTCCGTTTTGATGAGCTCATACAAAGGTTTTACAAGGACCCCATAACAAAGGATCCAAAGCCTACACCATCCTGTCATCCCCAGGAAAGTCCTTAGCTCCTTTACAGTTCAGGGTTTCGGGGTTTGGCAAATGGCCTCTTTCCAGTCTTGTCCCAAAGTTCGCTGCCCAGCACTGATTTCATAGCCCAAATAAATTACTTTTGGTTTTACTACTTGAGCCTTTTTCTTGGACAGCCTGTACCCTTGGAGCCCCAGGAAATTTAGTAAACTTACTGTCCAGAGTACACAGGCTTCTTCTGAACACAGAGAGGGAAGGATGGAGGGGACACGGGAGAACGAAGCCGCCACAGCCCCCCTGCCGCCCCCTCCATCCCCTCCATCCGCACGCAGCGAGCCCCGAGCCCCGGCACAAGCCAGCGCGGCTCCCACCTGCGCTGGGACAGCCTCGCCGAGCTCCGCTGCCGCCTCCCCGGGCTCCGCCCGCTGCCGCCGCTCCCGGGCCGCACACACGCTCCCACCATGGCGCCGCTGCTGCCTCCGGGGCCGGCCTTGTCCCCGCTCGCTGGCACCAAGCAGCGCCGCGACAATTGCGAGTGACAGCACAGCCAGCCAAGGGCAGCGAGGCGCGGGCTCTGCACAGCGCACAGCCCAAGCCCCGCGCTCTCAGTGCCCCCCGGGCTGGCCGAGGCCAAAGCTGCACATGAGGAACAGCCCTGCAACGGGCCCGGGCCCAAGGCGCCATTGCTCTGCAAATAGCGACCAAGTTCTCCGCACCTCCCGGCCCCGCCTCGGCACGCAGCCCCCGGGGCAGCCCCACGGCCACCACGGCAGCTCCCAGCCTCCGCCAGCCGCCCTGCAACGGCCCAGGGGGAGCAGGCCAAGGGACGTGGCTGCCGGCGCCCAGGGGACGCCAGGGACAGTGGGGACACTTCACAAGCCTTTGATGCAAAAGAGAAAATCATCAGGAAGGAAAAAGCAACAGCAGCGCTGGCTCCAGAGCACAGGGCCACTCGACGACATGGCACATTGCAGTGGGGTGACGCTGGCCCCATGCCAGGCACCCAGCAGAGCTGCTCTCTCACTGCCCTGCACAGCTGCCATGGGGAGAGAAAATTGAACCAAGGCTTGCTGAGTTGATAGAAGGACCTGGCTAAGAGATCCCTCATCAAACCCCTTTGTGCACAAAACAGGCTCGCAAATGGCAATGTGAACTGAATTTATTACTAACAAACTCAGAGCAGAAGAACAAGTAAAATTTGACCATTGAAAACACCTTCCCCCCACACGACGGGGATCACCTGGAATGGGGATCACCAGAATTCTGCCCAACGGGGGTCACTGGGGATCATCCCCTGCAGATCTTCCCACTGGGGATGGAGTTGGAGCAGCAATGAAGCTCTTCCTGCACTCGGGACACTCGCAGGGCTTCCGTCACTTGTGCCTCCGTTGGTGCTGAGTCAAGTTAGAGCTTCTTGAGAAGCTCTTCCCACACTCGGGACACTCGTAGGGCTTTTCCCCAGTGTGGATGCGCCGGTGCCTGATGAGGGTGGACTTTCGCTTGAAGCCCTTCCCGCAGTCAGGGCAGCGGAAGGGCCTCTCTTGTGTGTGAATGCGCTAATGGCGGAGGAGATGGGAGCTGGTCTGAAACCTCTTCCCACACTTGGGACATTCATAGGGCCTCTCCCCAGTGTGGCCCTTCTTGTGCTGGAGCAGGGAGGCACTCTGGCTGAAGCTCATTCCACATTCCGCGCAATCATAGGGCTTTTCCCCAGTCTGGATCACCTGGTGACGCATCAGGATGGACATCAGCCTGAAGCTCTTCCCACATTTCCCACATTTGTAGGGCTTTTGTCCGGTGTGGATCCTCTGGTGAATGATCAGGATGGACATCCGGCTAAAGCTCTTCCCACATTCCTCACAATCGTAAGGCTTTTCCCCAGTGTGGATCACCTGATGATGCATCAGGTGTGACATCCAGCTGAACTTCTTCCCACACTTCCCACACTCATAGGGCTTTTCTCCTGTGCGAATCATCTGGTGCTGCATCAGGTGTGACATCCGGCTGAAGCTCTTCCCACATTCCACATACTCATAGGGCTTTTCCCCTGTGTGGATCCTCTGGTGCTCGATCAGCTCAGATCTCCACCTGAAGATTTTCCCGCATTCCCCACACTTGTGGGGCTTCTCTCTGCCCTGAGCCTTCTCCCCCAGCTCCGAGCTCTGGCTGCATCTCCGGGCCTTTTCCTCCTCCTCCATCCGGCCACGCCTTGGCAATGACAAATCCTACTTTTGAGGAAAAACACGGGCTGAGCGCCTTGCCCTGAGGGTTCCTCCTGCCCAGCTCCAGCTCTGCAACTCTCCCAGGGTTTTGTGTCCATAAAATCCCCAAACCACCACCATTTACCTCAAAACCCTCCCAGGATTTCCCCCTCTCTGCTCTTTTCACTTTGGCCTCCTCAGGGTCTCCCTTCCCTGCACTCATGCGGCTCCCGTGGCTCCTGGGCTTCCCTGTTTTCCAGGGTCCCGCTTAGGGATGATCCGGGGCTTTGGGGGTCCCAGGGGTCCCTTCTCCCCTCACTCTCTGCTCCGCACATCCAGGGATCCCAGGCTTCCCCCTTATCCACGCTCCCCCCTCTCCAGCCTGCAGGGGCTCCCCCAGCTCCGCCATCGCCCCTCTCCGCTCACCCCACTCCGGGGCTCCCGCCCTTCCCCTCCACCGCTCTCCCGGGGGGACCCCATGCCCCATGTCCCACTCCCACCCCGACACCGGGCCATGGCCACCTGCAGCCCCCAAAATATCCCCCAAAGCCCCATTGGCGCCTCAGCTTTGGCCTTCCGCCACATCCAAACATTCTCCCCCCACAATCAAACCCTCCCAGCGACCCTTCACGAGATTTCGGGCTCAATCCCGGAAGCTGCGAGCTCCAAACACCCGCCCAGAAAAAACGCCGCTCGGGGACCCCCGAGACATTTGGGGCGACTTCCTCCTCCCCCTCACCTGCGGCATGCGGGGCGCCGATGCGGGATGTGGGGGGCCGCGGTAGACAAAGGGCTCCGCGCTTCTTCTGCTGCTCCTCCTCTTCCTCTCTCCAACCTCTTCCTGTTCCTCCTCTTCCTCTCTCGTCCTCCTCCCAAGGCTCGTACTCCTTCCTCCTCCCGCCTCCTCCTCCTCCTCCTCGGATCTCCGGCCTTTCTCCCTCTCCTTCCTCATCCCTCCTCCTCCTCCTCCATCCCTTCTCCTCCTCCCGCCAAGCCCAGCGCCCACCCTTTCTCCCCCTTTCCCCCACGCCGTCGCATGCCGCGGGAGGAGCCGGGATGGAGCCGGGGCAGGTCGGGCTGGGGCAGCGCTGGGCTCCGGGCCAGGCCTGGGCGCCCCCCACGCGCCCCCTCCCCAAATTGGCCTGGCGGGAAGCGCTGGGGGCGAGGGGGGGGCGCAGGTGGGGTTGGGGTGGGGAGCGCTGGGCGCTGCGGGTCTGCCTGGGAACTGGAGAGTCATCAGCGCCGCGAGCTCGGATTGGATCATAATCGCTCAGCGCCTTCTCCCATTGGCTCATTTTCGCGGTGGTTTTTTGGGGGTTGTTTTTCTATGGGTTTTGGAGGTTCTGGGGGGCTCAGGAGGTCTCAGCGCGTCTTTTGGGCTTCGCTGTGTGCCGTGTCGGGGTTCAGCTGCGTCCCAAGGCCCCCCAGAGCGGGGTGACACTTGGGTACTTTAGTGGTTTTGATTGGCCCAGAACATCAGCAAGGTATCTTTTAACATCTAAGAGAAATTTAAACCCCTCAGTAGCTGTTGTAGTAAGCCATAGGAAGTGTCTGAGGGGTGGGGAGTGGCACAAAGATGGCTCCTGTGTGTCCTGAGTGAAAGTTCTGGAAGTTTTTCATCAAGTCCAGCAGTCAATCTCTGATACCTCTGAAAGTGATGGACATGCTGCTGGCCAGGTTTGGGCCAATTAGAGGTTCTAGTTACACCTCTGTGAATACATATTTGGGAAAAAAATCAAAACAAAAGTAGGCACACACTTCTTTTTAACTAGCAGCCTTTAGCAAACAGGAATGATAAAAAAATTGAGTTGATCACACCACCTAAAACCGAAAATTATAACAGTCACAAATGTCCTTATAAGATTAAATTTTAATAATTTTATTAATTTAATTAAGTATACATAATTTTTAATCGGTTTCCCATCAGTTAAATTTTGGTAGATTTTTATTGGATTTGATCCAATTTAGCTAATTTGATTCCATTTTTGATTAAGTTTAGTAAATTTTAATGGCTTTGATTTGAATTAGTAAATTTGGATCAATTTAGTTTAATTGGTTTAATGAACTTTTATAAATTTTATTAAAACTTTATTAACTTATAAATCAATTTTAATTATTAAGAACAGTGGTTAAAGTGAAATTTTTATGAAAAGAAGGTTTAAAAAATTGTGGTAAAAAAAAAATACCAGTAGATTTCACTGAGCTATCAAAAGCCAGAGAATAAGTGTCTGCTTGTAATAGTGGAGCAGCTCACCCACTGAGTAAAAACATTCCCAGCTACCCAAGCAACGGCTCAGACAGTGAATAAACATCTTTTAGAAGATATCATTCCACGCTTTGTTTAATAGCTACTACAGACTTTGATCAGGGCACGCATTTTACATCCAGAATAATAAAGAATTTAGCTGAAGCCTTAGAGACACGGTGGGACTACCACACCCCACAGCATCCACAGAACTCGGGCAGGGTGAAAGAACGAATAGTACCATAAAAGCTCATCTTACTAAAAGGTTATGGGTCAAATGCCTTCCTTTGGCTCTGCTGAATATCAGAAAGGGGCTACTAACTCAAAGCATTCCTCTGGAATTTGCGATACCTAAAATAAAACCAGGTGACAAAGTGCTGACAAAAAACTTGAAAAGAAATATCTCTAACCCCATGTTGTAAAAGACTTTTTCTAGCTCTTTAACCGCAGAGACGGTGATTCAAACAGCAGAAAAGGATGGACACATGTATTCCGAGTAAAAGGACCAATTCAAAATAAAAACTAGATGGTTACCTGCGTTCCTAGAGAACTGAAGTTACAACTCCAGAAGGAGAATTGACATCAAGAGTCGCCAGGATCTCCTGTTTAGAGGATGAGTGCCCTTGTTATTCCTTTGTTTGTATAGTATCTTGTTATTCCTCTGTTTGTATAGTTATTGCCACTTGTCTTTATTATTGTCTTTATATGTATACCTTGATTTGTATAATTTGTCATTACTATACGGAGAAGTGGTATTACCATTGCAGAGGAGGCTACCCACCAAAAGGATTATGTAGAGGATGTGTAAAAGAAGAACATTGCATTGCTCAGAATATTTGAAAAGATGCAGTAAAATTAGGGATAATAGAATTAGATTCCCCACAGTGTTGGGAACTATTTATCCACAGAGTAAAAGGTAAATTGGACAAAAAGGCTGAAATAATAAAAGTGGAATGCAGGTTGAGAAATCTGGCACCCTGTAACACTCTGCCGGTAAAAGCAAAAGCTTGGGGCGCTCTCAAGCAAAGGTGTGTAAAACGCAACCTACAGTACGAAGCCCCTGAAGACTATCCCTGCTGTCGAGAAGATGGATTACCCTGCTGCTGGAAGCAACCCAGTGGGGCGGAGGAGACAGAGGGATACTGAACGGTGGGGCGTAACCGTACTCTTAGTTATGCTAAGTCTCTCCGGACAAGGAGTACAGGGATCCTCATACTCACCTGCATGTTCAAAATGCCTTCAGCCCATCTGCTGAGGGTACAGAAAAGGGTACAAACAAGCCCCAGCCTTTCGCACCCATATGAATGTGGAATGCTTTGACCATAGAGAACTTCAACCCTGCTCCATTTTGGGACATGATTTGTGGGTAGCACAAAATAAGAAATGTGTTACTACCCATGCCTGAATGAGAAATAGTTATGGTTATAGTAGCTCCCCCTGCCCCAGAGGACAAGAATACGTTTGTCTTACCAGATCAGGAATGTGGGGTTATTCGGATGGAGGGGGCATTCAAGACCAATATAAAGAGGACTTAGTTAAAAATGTTATTACTCAATTAAAAGCCCAACCATGACCCTCAAAACCAGAGTCAATTTAATATAAAGAATGAAGAGACACATTAGAGAACTCTGACTTGAAAGACTCGAAACAGAGAACAAACCTATTCGTAAGCCTTATGCAAAGAGTAGCTAGAGAATTCAATGTTACTTCCTGCTGGATTTGCGGAGGGCCCCAAATGGCTGAACAGTGGCCCTGGAGAGGTGAAGGATTGGAACCAATGCAATTATTAATTTCGAATAAAACACATAGATCAGGAGAAAACAGACCTGACGGGTGGATCCTCAGCCATGAAGCAGTGGGGCAATAGTGTGTAGCTAGAGAAGGAAATCCATTTGGAAAGAACCTTGGAAGCACCCCCTGTAAAATGGTATTAACCACTAACTCCACGAAAAGCATAGGGTATTGATGGCCAAAACCTCCCCAAGGATATTGGTTAGTGAATTGTACTAATGAAGTTATATGCTAGAAAAATGAGACAAATGCCAATCCTTTTAAAGGAGTGACTGATCTAAAAATATTTTGGGAAAAACCTAGAAATAATAAGATAGAGTGGAAAGCACCAGATAATTATATAAGATTTGTAGTAAGAAAGCATACACTAAACTGCCTAGCAATTAGAAGGGAACCTGTACCATAGGGATGATACAACCAGCATTTTTCTGTTGCCTAAACATGATAGAGAATCTTTAGGAAGACCTCTGTATGAAACCCTAAGTGGGGAAAAGTGCAGCAATACTACATTGGAGGGACCCAAAAATGGAGTGGTGAGAAATGGCCTCTGGAAAGAATAATTGAATATTATGATCCAGCAACTTAGGCTCAAGACGGCAGCTGGGGTTATCGAACACCCATTTACATGCTAAACCAAATAATTCGACTGCAAGCAGTTGTTGAAATTGGAAGTAACCAATCATCTGATGCCCTGAAACTAATTGCTAGACAGTTAACTCAAACTAGGGCAGCAGTATATCAAAATAGATTAGCACTAGATTACTTATTGGCAGAAGAAGGGGGAGTCTGTGGAAAGTGGAATACCTCAGAATGCTGTCTGCAAATAGGTGACAATGGACAAGCAATTGTGAGAATTGCTGATGAAATCACAAGACTGGCACATGTACTCGTCCAGAAGTAAAATTCAATCTTCCATGGTGACTGGTGGGACCAATTATTTGGGGGAGTTTGGTAGAAGAAACTGGGGTTTATATTACTGTGTAGCCTAACAGGACTGTTGTTTTTACCATGTTTCATTCCATGCCTTATCAGAATAATCCACTCTGTAGTCCAGAGCATGCAAATAGCAGCTATGCCCATAGACCCAGAAAAGCAACCTTTGGGAAAACATCTAAACTAATAACAGTAAGAGCAGAAGAAACTTTAATATTGCAAGCTGCAGTGCAAGCCACTAAAAAGGCTGTTCTAATTTAAAATTCTGAATTTTAGTAAGACACCAATCAATGAATTATGAAGAAGAGAAGCGGGGAAATGTAATATATGCAGGTATGATTCATGTCAAGAAATAAAGCATCTCAAATTAGCCCTAGAAACAATTAGCAACAACAATTAGCTGTGAGGAGTGGTGTTGTCCTTACAAGAAATAAACTGAGACTCAAAGACAGGATTTTCCTTATAGGGCATGGAAAGATACCAGACTGTATTGGTACTTTTTAGAAAATGAAGTTTCTGTAGTTGAGTTATAGAAATTGTGCTGTAACTGCCTTTTAGCCCACCTGAGTTTGACCCCCCTTTTTCCTAGCTTTGCTGGCTTTGTAGTTTTTAGAGCCCCTAGTAACAGCAAGACGCAAGGGCAAAGGACCATCCCCTTTACGACCCCCAGCAACAGCGGAACACAAGCGCAGGAGACAGAGCATGACGTAAAAACCGGGAATTCAGGAGAGTGGGAAATTCAGAGAAACGAAACTAAAGAATGTATAAAAAGGAGTTTAAAGTGAAGGTGTGTTGTCTGCAGAGCGGAGACTCCCAGGCACACCCAGTGCTGTTTTGCTTATTGCCTCCAGCCTTATATTCTAAATTCTGAATTTTAATTTATGTATATAATCATTGCTATTTTGTAATCTGCTTTATATAAAAATTTTGCTGCCAAATTTCAATTGACTCATTTTCATTTATACACTGGGGATCATCCAATGCAGATCTTCCCACAGGGAATGGAGTTGGAGCAGCAATGAAGCTCTTCCTGCACTCGGGGCACTCGCAGGGCTTCCCTCACTTGTGCCTCCATTGGTGCTGAGTCAAGTTAGACCTCTGTGAGAAGTTCTTCCCACACTCGGGACACTCGTAGGGCTTTTCCCCAGTGTGGAGGCGCTGGTGGTCAATAAGGGTAGACTTCAGGCTGAAGCTCTTCCCACACTTCCCACACTCGTAGGGCCTCTCCCCAGTGTGGATCATTTGGTGCCTGATGAGGGTGGACTTTCGCTTGAAGCCCTTCCCACAGTCAGGTCAGCGGAAGGGCCTCTCCTGGGTGTGAATGCGCTCATGGCGGAGGAGACTGGAGCTGGTCTGAAACCTCTTCCCACACTTGGGACACTCATAGGGTCTCTCCCCGGTGTGGATCCTCTTGTGCCGGATCAGGGTGGAGCTGTGACTGAAGCTCTTCCCACATTCAGCGCAATCGTAGGGCTTTTCCCCAGTGTGGATCACCTGGTGCCGCATCATGGTGCACATCAGCCTGAAGCTCTTCCCACATTTCCCACACTCATAGGGCTTTTCTCCAGTGTGGATCGTCTGGTGCTCGATCAGCCAAGATCTCCACCTGAAGCTTTTCCCACATTCCCCACACTTGTGGGGCTTCTCTCCGCCCTCAGGCTTCTCCCCCAGCTCCGAGCTCCGGCTGCATCTCCGGCTGCCTTCCCGGCACAGCAAGGCTCTTTCCTCCTCGCAGCTCCCTGGGCTGCGTTTGCAGCTCCTCCTCGGGCAGCATCTCCGGGCCTTTTCCTCCTCTGCCATCCGGCCACGCCTTGGCAATGACAAATCCTGCTTTGGGGGAAAAACAAGGGCTGAGCACCTTGCTCTGGGGGGTTCCTCCTGCCCAGCTCCAGCTCTGCAAGTCTCTGGCAGTTTGGTGGCTGTAAAAACCACTGACCACCAAGATTTCCAAATATCCCACAAACTGAAAGACACAGCCCCCAAACTCCCAAAACATCAAGATTCAGCCAAAAGTCCCTCCAAAAGATAAAGATTCACTCCCCAAAAACACTCAAAGCATGAACATTTAGCCCAATAAACCTCAGAAACACCACGATTTAGGCCCAGTGAAAATTGTGGATCCCCCTCCCCAGTCACCTGCTGCATGTGGGAGCTGCAGATACAGGCAGTGCTGGAACCTCTTCCTGCTCCTCCTCCTGGATCCCTACTCTCCCTCTCACTCCTCCTCTTCCTCTTCCTTCTACAAAATCCCACCTGCTTCTCCTCCTGCAGCTAATTCATACAATATTGATGAAGAAAAAAATCCCAAAGCAGCCTGTGGGGGGCAGAGCCACATGTGAGTCACCCGATGGCTGCCCTGGCAGAGAAGCTTCGGTTCCAGGCAGCCACGAGAGGAAGGAGCTTTAGAAATGCAAATTAACACTGCTGGGGCAAAGGCTGGACAATGGACCAGGGCCTTCTGGCCTGGGGCAGCAATTGGGCCAATTCGCTCTGTCCCTCAGCCCAAGCTCTGCCTGCTTGCACAGATGGAATTTGCACAGCTCAAGGCAGAGCCCAGACTGAGGACATCTGACTCTGCTGCACTAATTGGTTCAGCTGCAAAGAAAAACAGCAAATGGAGAAGGTTGGGAAAATTTCACTAAAAAAACTGGAAGAGAATCATCCCTATCCCCACTCCTACATGTGCTAGCACTGTGGATGCTTTATAGGGTGTCATAGACCACCAGGGCTTTTTGCTACCACAAGTTCAGGGAAATCAGTGGGAAATCCAAGAAGATGATGAAAATACAGAGAAAAGCAGGAAACTAAAGCATCCCTGGCTGGACGGAGCATCTCAAAAATGGGATAAAGATGAATGGCAACCAGAATAAATCCTCCAACACCATGGACCAGCCCCTGGGAAATTTAACGAATTCTTATCAGCTGCCAGAACCTATTTAGAATTTGAACTGCGTCATTAGATTACAAACTGTCTTGGAAATAAGCTCCAGCTCCTGACCTCCTTGCTGACCAATCCACGTTTCCATGGTTCCCTGGCAGACCATGGGTTAAACCAATGCTGTTTCTCCTCTTCTGTGCTACAGCAACTCTCATCTTTTTACCATGCAGCACACCTTGCTGAGTGCAGCTCATTCAGCAGCTGGTCAAGGGGATGCAGGTGGCAGCCAAACCTACTGCTCCTGATGTTGGAAACAATATAACTTCAAAAATTTTATATCTCTAGTTAGGTTTTAACTTGACTTTGCCTGGGGAAAAGGAGTTTTCTTTAGTTTTTAGGAGATACAGTATCACCCTACAGAGATGCGATTAACATACCACAGATTGGGAGTGACCCCGAAAATAACCAGAAAGATAAAGGCTATTAACAGAACATCCACGGGACATCAGTGACTACCACAAACATCTACCCCAGACACCACCTGCAGCAGGGATGAAGGCATCTGATCCGGAAAAGAATGATAAGAAAAACTGAAGAATGAAACATCTAATTAGCATTAGAGGCGAGGAGATTCAGATCCAATGGGAGACTGAATATCGGGAGTTACTCAACTCCGGCCCAATGAATTTTGAAACAATGTATCTCTATGGGGTTTTCACTGTATAAAGTTTGGGGGAAAATTCTCTGCAGGCATGTGTTCTTGGAATATTTTCCTTGGCACATCCTGGCCAGAAAATAAGTAATGCCTGAATCTCTATCACTTCAAATACTCAAACACTTCAAAGTGTTAGAGGGTTTTTATTTCTTCCCGAGTTCTGGTGACAGAGAGAACTGCGGCTGGGCAAAATTTTGCATCCCGATCCTGGGAACTTATTAGCTTAGACGTTCCTTTGTATTGGAATAGGCCTTCCCTTTTATGAATATGTATGTCATCACAGTATAAGAATGAGAAAGCAATGCACCCTAGTGTGCGTGATAGGTGGGGAAAATCCCCCATGCACCCGGCGCCGAATAAACAAATACCTGCTTCAAAGATGAAAAGTCTCTGGAGTTGCTACACCGTGATTTGCGTGATTCAAAATAGATCCAGATTCAAATCAAAAGCTCCAAGATTCAGCAAAAAAAACCCTCCCAGGAGGTCCCCCTCTGTTTTCTCCACTTTGGGCTCCTGGCTGTTCCCTTCTCTGGGCTTCTGGAGGTCCCACGTGTTTTGGGGTCCCCACTATCCGGGGTTCCCGCCTTCTCCGGGCTGTTGCGGGTCCTGGAAATTCCAGGGGTCTCCCCCTTTCTGGGCTCCCCACTCTGGTGTCCAAGGGGTCCCTGGTTCCCCCGCTCTCCATCCTCCCCCTCCCTTCAGGCTGCCGGGGATCCCCCAGCTCCGGGATCGCCCCACTCCGCTCTCCCCACTCCCGCGCTTCCCCCAAACCCGGCTATCCCCGGGGGTCCCCAAAACTGGTGTCCCCTTCGTCCCCCGCTGGCACCGGGCGATCGCCACGTGGTACCGGAGCCTGACCCAGGGAGACTAACCCACACTCGGGGGAGACCCGGCATCCGCCTGCCCACGGCCGGGGCTCTGCCGGAAACCGTCAGCGTGAACTCCCCAAAAAAATACTCCCAGGCACCGCCCAAGATATTTGGGGCGAGCTCCCCCTCCCCGGTTACCTGCGGGATGCGGGAGGGGCGATTCTCCCGGAGCGGGGAGGCTGCAGGTACAAGGAGCGATGGACGCACGTGGTGCCTCCTCTTCCTCCTCCTTTTCCTGCTCCCGCTCCGCCTCTCTCCCTCCCCCTTCCTCCCGATCCTCCTCTTCCTCCTTCTCCTTCCTCCCTCCTCCTCCATCCCTGCTCCTCCTCCCCCCAGGAGCAGCGCCCACCCCCGGACCCCCTTCCCCCCAAACCCATCACATCCGGCGGGAGGAGCAGGGATGGAGCTGGGGCCGGTCGGGATGGGCAGCGCTGGGCTCTTGGCTGCTCCCACCCGCTGTGGGGGAGCACGGGAAGGGGAAAATAGGGAAAATGGATGGGTGGAGATAAAAACTTCAGGTTTGTGGTCACTCTAGCTGGGGCCTTGGACCCCTTGGATCTCACCTCAGGAGCCTGGAGTTCTTGGAGGGGGGAATGCAGAGATGGATGGGGGATTCCATAGGAATTTGGGGGAAGGGTGAGGAGTTCTGTGAGCCACTTGCTGGGGGGAGTCAGGCTGGAGAGCCGTGGGCTGGACTGCTAGTCTGGGCATTCCAGCTCCGATTTTCTGCTCTCTTCCTCCTTTCCCCCACCTCTCTCAATATTTTCCCATTGTCCCCACCACACCCGTCAGACCCCCACGTTCACCCGAGTCCTGTTTGCCCCCAGACAGGTGAGCTCCCAGCACCACCCGTGCCACTAGTACGGCCCCAGCTGCCACTACACGCCCCATGGCCAGTGCCGGGCAGGTGCCGATAGCCCCAAAGCAGCCGCGCTCTGCCCTGGGGGGTCCCCAAAGCGGCCCCGCCCCGCGCGGCACGGGGAGCACCAGTCCGGACCAGTGCAGAGCTTGGGCAGCACCAGACCCCACGAAAGTTGGTCCACCACAAGCCATTTATAACCTCCCAAACTGGTGGAAAGCATCCTCCTAAAAAGAGGGGTCACATCCGCCCCCTAAAGTGACTGGGAAATCCCCCAAAGCTCTTTATAAGACCCCAAAATTGGCGGAAAGCAGCGGGATCTTCCCCAATATGGGCTCCCCATATCCTTCCCTGTGGGACCCCCACTCCAATGTCAGAGCCAGATGTGTCCTTCCTCCCAGTAACACACCCCTCAGGACCGGAGGGTTCCCCAAAAACCCCCTCAGTAACATGGTCCCCCATCCTCTTCATCCCATCATGTGGCTGTCTCACTCCAGACCCCATCGCAGCCATGCGACCTCTCCCAAACACAGCCCAGTTCTTGAGGGGAGCAGAGCCTCTGCTGGGGAGATCGGTGTGTGCAGGGGATCCTTTATCACCCGCGTGCAGCTCCAAGCTCCCGAGGGCAAAGTCCTGGTTTCTAGGGCTGTCCCTGCTCCCCAGATCTGTCGGGTTTAATACCCAAGTGCGGCAACCCAGTGCGCTGTGGCAGCAGCCGGTGCCGGGACACAGCCCCGGGAGCTGCGCTGATGCCCGGCGGTGCTCGGGAGGCACGGAGGGGAGGGGAGTTCATAAGGACACCCCCGCGCCCCTCTCTGCGCTGAAAAGATTTTTTAGTGCATGGGAGTGATTTCCCGGGGTTTCTGGGCTCCGGCACGGCAGCACGACCTGCGGGGCCTGTGGGGGCGGCTGGGGTTGAAAAGTGCTCGGCGGCGCCAGCGCGGTGCCCGAGGGCTGAGCGGAGCTGCTTGGGAACACCCGGCTCGTCTCCGCTGCCCGAAGCCTCTTCCCCGGCTCCGCCTGCCGCCTCCTCTCGGTCCCGGCGCACTCCCGCGGGGTCGCCGCTCGTCGCGCAGCTGGAGGGGATCGATCCGGGCCGCGCCCCACCCGTCCCTCCCTGTGGTTCCTTCAGTGACATGGAACGGCCGAGAGCCCTCGGGGCGCCTCCAGCGCCCTAGGGAAATCTGATAATGGGGAGAGATATGTGTTACCTTCTTATGGGGAGAGATACGTGTTACCAATGAGTGTTTGAGATTGCTGAAAATATCACCAGTGAGGGTATCAGCAACAACCAGATTTAATATTAAATGACAGCGTGACAAAATTCTTTGGCAAGAGTCACTCTACTGCTTACAGGACAGTTAAGGCACACCAAGGAAAAAAAGCAACAACAAAAAAATCCAGTCAATCAAAACAGAAATGAACCAAGAACTGTCCATGTGTGTGTGTGTATGTTTAGGTGCATGTGACAAAAGGACAGCGAGGGCAAGGATAAAAAGGGATTCGGCCTAAAAACTTAACAGCACTCAACAGTACTTCAACTAAAGTTAGCAATGGAATAACGTTTAACAGCATTTAACTGAGCTTATAACTTACATTAAACTTACTTACAGGCCTAACTTACTCAGCTATCTCAGGTACTTAAACACCCAAGAGAGCAGCATTTCTCCCCCATTTGCCAGAGCACAGGCACACGTGTGTGCACACAGGCAGAAAGAGTCAGTGCAGGGTACCTGTGAAAAATTCCCCTCAAAGGTACTGCAATACTGCAGATGGGGAGTATGCTGCTTTGGGGATCCCCCAAGTGCAGAAAATGGAAGAGTTCCTGGCTCAGAGAGGCCCCAGCACAGGGAAGTTGCTGTTGCAGCTGCTGCAGCCCAGCAGAGCTCCAAGGGTCTCACTCAGGGCTGCTGTTTATAGGGCCCAAAGGATGGGGTTTTCTCATAAAAACGTTTCAGCCTGGCCACAGATCGGGTCAGCACTTTCTTTGAAAGTGTGCCATTCAGGCAAAAACAAAGTTTCCAAGACTGTTAAAAAAACCAAAAACCAAAAAAGAGCAGGAGGTCGTTAGACAGCAGCAGTTCCTGGGAGCAGACAGTGGTTCAGATAAGCTCAAGAGGAGCTGAGCCCAGGTACTGTTCATCAAGGCTGAGGCCCACCAAGCACCTCCCAGGTCACAGTGCAGCTTGAGAAGGAGGAGGGGATGCACCACTGCAACCTTAACTCAGTATATAGGCATTTGTAGAACCCTGTGCTTACAGACAAGAAACATTTTCTGCCTTATGAATGTTACACTGATTGGGGTAGTGTGCAAATTAGTGCCAGGGTTGTGATTTGACCCCACACAGGCCATTCCCTAAGAGCTGGACTCAATCCTTGTAGGTCCCTTCCACCTCAAAGGCTTCTGTGAAATGGCCTTGTGTGACCCCCATCAGTATTTACAGTGTCAGCAGTGCTGTTGTTGTTGCTTACTGCATTATTCTGTTACATTTGCATTAAACTCTTGTGCTTTCCCTCTGCTGTCCCTCATGTTCCCCTGGTGCTGACAGCCACATCCCTTGCCCTGCTCCCCCTGTCCCGTTCCATGGCGGCTGGCAGAGCCTTGGAGCTGCCGTGGGGGCCGTGGGGCTGTCCCAGGGGCTGCGTGCTGAGCTGGGGCTTCTTCCCAGTGCTCCCAGTCTGCCCATCCAGCCTTGAGCACACAGCGAGGGCTTCAGCTGGGCCAGCAGAGAGGCTCTGCTGGGGCATCAACCTCAGTTTGCTTTGGTTTGCTCTTCCCAAGCTGGGGAACAATGATTTGGGCAATTTTCTGCCAGAAATTTCTTCCCTCCTCCACTCAGGAAAAAGGGTTTGGCGCAGTTTTCCCTTTTTGGGGGAAATCAAAGCACTGTGGGGCCAAGCAGCTTCGTCCGCACACACGCTCCCACCATGGCGCCGCTGCTACCCCACTAAAGCCCTGCCTGCCTGCCTAGGGGCGACACCGCCGCCAGCCTTGTCCCTGCTCGCTGGCACCGAGCAGCAATTGCGCTGCGACAATTCCGAGTGACAGCACAGCCAGCCAAGGGCAGCGAGGCGCGGGCTCTGCACAGCGCACAGCCCAAGCCCCGCGCTCTCAGTGCCCCCCGGGGCTGGCCGAGGCCAAAGCCGCACATGAGGAACAGCCCTGCAACGGGCCCGGGCCCAAGGCGCCATTGCTCTGCAAATAGCGACCAAGTTCTCCGCACCTCCCGGCCCCGCCTCGGCACGCAGCCCCCGGGGCAGCCCCACGGCCCCCACGGCAGCTCCCAGCCTCCGCCAGCCGCCCTGCAACGGCCCAGGGGGAGCAGGCCAAGGGACGCGGCTGCCGGCGCCCAGGGGACGCCAGGGACAGCAGGGACACTTCACAAGCCTTTGGTGCAAAAGAGAAAATCATCAGGAAGGAAAAAGCAACAGCAGCGCTGGCTCCAGAGCACAGGGCCACACGAGGACATGGCACATTGCAGTGGGGTGATGCTGGCCCCATGCCAGGCACCCAGCAGAGCTGCTCTCTCACTGTCCTGCATTGTTGCAATCGCCTGCCCGGGAGGTCTGTCCAGCTCTCACCCAGAGTGCTTGCTCTACGGCTCAGAAGTGCAGCCACGGGCGGTCAGCTCCAGAGCCGCCAGCTGACACCTCCTGCAACCGTGGGTCTCTCTCGGTGAGGTGAGCACTGCCTCCGGTGAGCAGCTGGAACAGCGCGTTGGTAACGGGATGGAGAGCAAAAGGTTGCAGTAGAGGTTTTCCCTTTGGAGCGGAGCGATGAGAGAATGCACAGCACCCAGTCTGCGGTCTTCCAGGGAGGTTTATTAAGGGTCTTCGGGTGAGGGTCTGGGGACGGCGAGAAGGGACAGAGAAACAGGGACGGGCAATGTCTGGAAGTCCGGAAGGCTGGGAGCCTCGAACAGCCGTTGACAGGGGATTATAAGGGGGGCGAAACGGGGAGTGGCTAACCTCGAAGGGCTAACCAGGAAAGTCCGAGGGGAGAAAGAAGGGGGTACAAACCAATAGGTTTATAATAGGGGAGGGTACAATTTTTAAATGAACCAATCATATACACAACTCAGGGGAACAAAGGAGAAGCTTCTAGAAAACAATCCATACAAGAAAAGGGGGCGGGGGAGAGTGCAGGACCAATAACCATTGAAACTTGCAGCCATAGGCTGCCACACCTCCCCCTATTTTATTTACTAATGAAAATGAACAAAGAACTAAAAATTAATTCAAAATAATTTACAGGAATAGCAAATGAGGAATGAAGATGAACTTATTTACTTTGAATATTAAAATAAAATATCAAAAACTCAGCCTGAAATCTCGGCCAGGCTCTCTGAAGCCCCAGACTAGCCACTGAGTTCAACTTTAATTATAGAGAGAAAGAAATTAAACGTTGATAAAATGATGTGCTTGAAAACAATATTTATAATTAAAAAGATGATTACTTTTAAAGCAATTTACTGAATTTCAAAGCAAAAAGTTCTGTAATTTTCAATAAACAAAATAAACATATACACAATTAGATCTATTGGTTTGAATCCTTAAGGATAGACATTGATTTGGGGGATTTTAAAACAGAAGAAAAGCAAATCATTTGAGTCTTTCTTTGTTGTGTCTCCAGGCTGGTGGAAAGTTTTTTCTTTAATTGTGATGGTTCTGCAGCACTGGGCAACAGTCTTCTTAGATGGCATGGCTGGACACAAGCGAGACTGGCTGCTGCTCTTGCAGCTGCTTGAGAAATCACTGGAGCGATTCTCATTGCCTGCAGAGACACTCTCAATACACGGTTAGCTTTTGCAGCAGCTGGCAGTGATCAATGGTTTGAGCTGATTGCCCCTGGTCTATGGAAATTGTTTCACTCCTTCTCGCACATCCCTTAACTATAATGTTTATGGGCTTGATGGTAGGCTTGATGTGGGAATGGAAGCGTGGGAACTTATGGGTGGAGTTTTCCCATGCTCCCTCCGCCCCCTGGGGCGGGATGTTTCCTTTGGTCACCACCCCCTGATGTAATGGGGGTGGAGAGTGATGACGTAGGAGAAGGAGGAGGGACTGGGCAAATTCAGGGGGCCAGAGGCAGCACTAAGAAAAGAGGGATGGCATAACGGTGGGGGAGGAGGATCTAAAAGGCGGGAAATGGGGAGTGGGAGGTGGCAAGAGGCAGAGAATTTCGGGAAGAAGAAGCTGCCTCGGGCAAGGGACTCGCCATTTTGAGGGCAATTTCTGATGTCAAAAACTGCTACTTGCCGCCATTTTGGGGGTCTCAGGGGGATTTAGAGGGGGTAGGAAAGAAAGGGAAGGATTGAGGGTTTGGTTAGACGTCTAAATGGGGGGTGCACAGGTCCTGCTTAGACAAGGGGATGGAGAAGCCAGCAAAAACCCGAAAAACGGTCCACCTACTGTTTGCTGACTGCCCCTATTAGGGACACAGGGAAAGGAAAGTCGGAAAAGTCACAAATGGGGGTGAACTAAATATACTTGAAAAACTGAAAAAACAGGGTTGGGAAGGAGAAATTATAAGTGAAATAAAAAGGAGGCTTAAGTGCATTCTTAGTGGGAGTGGCAGTATTAGGACCGGACACTAAAAGGGGTAGGAAAAAGGGCGAGAACTGTGGGTTTTTAGGTTAGAAGCTCAAGCGGGATGGCCGGTCCCGCTTGGACAAGGGGACAGAGAAGCCAGCAAGAAGCCCAGGAGATGGTAGCAGCCTGGCATCTGTAGACGAGTTGCAACTCGCTAGCTGACCCTTTTAGGGACAAGGGGAAAAGGAGAGTTGGGAGAGGGAAGTTTTCAACCTGGGCCAAATATTGCACAATCCTACCCTTGTCACTTCGCAAGACAGGGAAAATAACTCCAGCTGCTCCTCTGCAACTTTTGCACCCATTTTTAAGCTCTCACCATGAGGAGCAAAAGTCGCAGAAAAGCCCTACCCACAGTACCTGTAAAATATAAAACAAAAGAATAAGGGGGAAGGACAACAAAAGGCTTTCTTCCTACCTTCTCCTCCAGGATCGTCTCCTGCGTCCTGGGGAGGCTGTCCCTCCAAATGAAGCTCCGGCACCATGGTCTCTCCGTAGGGCGAGCGGGTTAGCAGCAGCTCGACTCAGCTCCGACAGCTCCGCTCCACGCCGGCCCAAGTTAGGGTGATACTAATCCGTCTGCCCCCTGGGAGCACTGCTCATAAGAGAGGGTGCTGCGACCAGACAGAATGGCAACACACTGTGATGGTATACAGCCGATGCGACTCAGAAACTAGTGCCCAGGGACTGCCAAGTCCACAGGTCTCTGTTCGGTGCACCATTTGTAGTAGTAGTTCGCCAGTCCAGGAGGTCTGCCCAGCTCTCACCCAGAGTGTTTGCTCTATGGCTCAGAAAAAAATTGAACCAAGGCTTCCTGAGTTGGTATAAGGACCTGGCTAAGAGATCCCTCATCAAACACCTTTGTGCACAAAACAGGCTCAGAACTGGCAACGTGAATTGAATTTATTGCTAACAAACTCAGAGCAGAAGAAGTAAAATTTGACCATTCAAAACACATACCCCCCAACCCAACGGGGATCACCTGAAATGGGGGTCACCAGGATTCTGCCCAACAGGGTCACTGGGGATCATCCACTGCAGATCTTCCCACAGGGGATGGAGTTGGAGCAGCAATGAAGCTCTTACTGCACTCAGGACACTCGAAGGGCTTCCCTCATTGGTGCGTCCGTTGGTGCTGAGTCAAGTGAGAGTTCGTATAGAAGCTCTTCCCACACTCCCCACACTCGTAGGGCCTCTCCCCAGTGTGGATGCGCCGGTGGATGATGAGGTGGGAGCTGTGCTTGAAGCCCTTCCCGCAGTCAGGGCAGCGGAAGGGCCTCTCCTGGGTGTGAATGCGCTCATGGCGGAGGAGATTGAAGCTGGTCTGAAACCTCTTCGCACACTCTGGACACTTATAAGGCCTCACCCCGGTGTGGATCTTCTTGTGCTGGAACAGGTAGGAGCTGTGCCCAAAGCTCTTTCCACATTCCGTGCAATCGTAGGGCTTTTCCCCAGTGTGGATCACCTGGTGCGCCATCAGGGTGGACATCTGGCTGAAGCTCTTCCCACACTTCCCACACTCATAGGGCTTTTCCCCTGTGTGGATCCTCTGGTGCCGGATCAGCTCAGATCTCCGCCTAAACCTTTTCCCACATTCCCCACACTTGTGGGGCTTCTCTCCGCCCTCAGGCTTCTCCCCCCAGCTCCGAACTCCAGCTGCATCTCCGGCCGCCTTCCCGGCACAGCGAGGCTCTTTCCTCCTCGCAGCTCCCTGGGCTGCGTTTGCAGCTCCTCCTCGGGCAGCATCTCCGGGCCTTTTCCTCCTGCTCCATCCGGCCACGCCTTGGCAATGACAAATCCTGCTTTGGGGGAAAAACAAGGGCTCAGCGCCTTGCCCTGGTGGTTCCTCCTGCCCAGCTCCAGCTCTGCAACTCTCCCAGGGGTTTGTGTCCATAAAAACCCCGAACCACCATCATTCACCTCAAAACCCTCCCAGGATTTCCCCCTCTCTGCTCTTTTCACTTTGGCCTCCTCAGGGTCTCCCTTCCCTGCACTCATGGGGCTCCCGTGGCTCCAGGGCTTCCCTATTTTCCAGGGTCCCGCTTAGGGATGATCCGGGGCTTTGGGGGTCCCAGGGGTCCCTTCTCCCCTCATTGTCTGCTCCGCGCTTCCAGGGATCCCAGGCTTCCCCCTTATCCACGCTCCCCCCTCTCCAGCCTGCAGGGGCTCCCCCAGCTCCGCCATCGCCCCTCTCCGCTCACCCCACGCCGGGGCTCCCGCCCTTCCCCTCCACCGCTCTCCCGGGGCGACCCCATGCCCCATGTCCCACTCCCACCCCGACACCGGGCCATGGCCACCTGCAGCCCCCAAAATATCCCCCAAAGCCCCACTGGCGCCTCAGCTTTGGCCTTCCGCCATATCCAAACATTCCCCCCGCACAATCAAACCCTCCCAGCGACCCTTCACGAGATTTGGGGCTCAATCCCGGAAGCTGCGAGCTCCAAACACCCGCCGAGAAAAAACGCCGCTCGGGGACCCCCGAGACATTTGGGGCGACTTCCTCCTCCCCCCTCACCTGCGCCATGTGGGGCGCCGATGCTCCCGGGGCTGCTGCGGACAAAGAGCTCCGCGCTTCTTCTGCTGCTCCTCCTTTTCCTCTCTCCAACCTCTTCCTGTTCCTCCTCTTCCTCTCTCCTCCTCCTCCCAAGGCTCGTACTACTTCCTCCTCCCGCCTCGTCCTCCTCGGATCTCCGGCCTTTCTCCCGCTCCTTCCTCATCCCTCCTCCTCCTCCTCCATCCCTTCTCCTCCCGCCAAACCCAGCGCCCACCCTTTCCCCCCCCTTTTCCCCACGCCGTCGCATGCCGCGGGAGGAGCCGGGATGGAGCCGGGGCAGGTCGGGCTGGGGCAGCGCTGGGCTCCGGGCCAGGCCTGGGCGCCCCCCAGGCGCCCCCTCCCCAAATTGGCCTGGCGGGAAGCGCTGGGGGCGAGGGGGGGGCGCAGGTGGGGTTGGGGTGGGGAGCGCTGGGCGCTGCGGGTGTGCCTGGGAACTGGAGAGTCATCAGCGCCGCGAGCTCGGATTGGATCATAATCGCTCAGCGCCTTCTCCCATTGGCTCATTTTCGCGGGGCTATTTTTCGGGGCTGTTTTTGTATGGGGTTTGGACGTTCTGGGGGGCTCAGGGGGTCTCAGTGCCTTTTTTGGGGTTCGCTGTGTGCCGTGTCGGGGTTCAGCTGCCTCCCAAGGCCCCCCAGAGCGCGGTGACACTTGGGGACACACGGGGTTCCCTATTCCCGATCCATCCCAGGGTCAGGTCTGCCCCCCAATCACAGCCCCACCGCGGGGTTCTCCCAATTCCCTCTCCAGTGCCCCCCAAGAAACGCGACCGGAGCCAACTGGGAAGCTTTATTGGGAGCACTGGGAGCAGCTGGGCGGGGTCAGAGTGATAGCAGGGCTGGGGGGACACACTACCCCCCAAAATCAGCGCGGGGACAGAGCGGGGGGTCCCGGCCGGGCTCGTGGCCACGGGGAGGGGCTGCGGCCGGCGGCGGCTCAGGAGCTCTGTGGGCAGAGAAAAGGGGGTGACACGGGGCTGGGGGCCCCGGTGGGAGCACAGCCGCTCCGGGGGAGGGGGGGACACGACCCCCGGGACCCCCCCTCACCTTCTTGCGCAGGTAGAAGCCGAGCCCCAGCGCCAGGAAGATGAAGCCCAACACGAAGCCCCCGATCCCCGTCAGCATCTTGCTGCGGGCAGCGTCCAGCGGCATCTCTGGGGGGTCAGCAGGGCTCAGGACCCCCAAAAACCTCTCACCGACACCCCAAGCCCCTCCAAGCACCCTCCCAGTCGCCCCCAGCCCACCCAGGAGCCCCTGAAACCCCTCCCAATCCATTTCCAGCCTCCCCAGGACCCACCAAAGACCCCTCCCATCCCTCTCAGCACCTCACAACCCTTCCCAGTTGCTGTCGCTGTTGACCACTAGCTGAGGATGACAGTTCTCAGACAAGAAGGAGAAAAGGTGTCTTTATTATTTTGATTTCCATATATAGAGTTTTCAGAGGTCACCCAGATTGTAGAAAACCCCCCTACCCAACTGGCAAGCCAATGACTAATCGGAGAGTTGTTTCAAAACATCAAACTTTATCTTTGTTTATAAATCACAAAATTTCTCACGAGAAAGACCTGCACCACACCCCCCACCGCCCCAGGACCCCCAAACCCTCTCCCAGTTCCTTCCCAGCCCCACCAGGACTCACCAAGTTCCCTCCCAGTCTCTTCCCAGCACAACCAACCTCATTCCACCCTTTGCCTTTCCATCCCCAATCTCCTTCCTGCCCCTCCACCCTCACTCCAACTCCCTCCAGTTTCCCCAACCCCCAAACTCCCTCCCAGCCACCAACCCCCAGAACCCATCCCACCCTCCCCAACATCCTTCCAACCCCTTCCCAGCCCCCCACCCCAACCCTCTCAAAAACCAGCCTCTCTCCACCTCCCTCCCAGTTCCCCCCAGCACAGCCCAATCCCCCTGCCAGCCCCCCCAGTGCCTCCCCCTGCTCCCCCCGGCGCTGTGGGCTCTGGCCGTACCCCAGTGCCGCCTCAGGGGCTGCTCCAGGCTGACGTGCTCCACCTGGCAGCTGGAGGTGACCCCGCGCCGGGGGGCGTTTCCAGCAGCACCAGCAGCTGGTAGGTCCAGTCCCCGTTGGGGAGCAGGTCGGTGGTCATCACTTGCTCCGAGAGCTCCTGCTGGCCCTGGAACCACCTCAGCTGCACCTGCGCAGGGTAGAAATCCATCACGGAGCACAGCAGGCGGCCGGGCTCGGGCTGGGAGCTCGAGGGCACCAGCGAGATGGACACGCTGGGATGGGCAGGGGACTTGGGGATTCCCCCAGTGCCACTGCCGCCCAAGCCGCAGGGAATTGCTCCAGGGATCGAGTGCTGGGGGACAGGGAACCACCCTTCTTGCATCCTAACCCCACGTTTTCCTCCCCTTTCCCACCATTCCCCCAACCCACAGACCCCTCCATACTCAATTTGGGTGTCCCATCCCCCTCCTGCTCTCTTCAGGGTCTGAGCTCCCTCTTTTGCCCTGCTCTTCTGCTCCTTCTCCATTGTCCCCCAATGCCCAACCCTCCTGCCCCGTGCTTGGTTTTGGGAATTCCCAGCCCCTCCTGCTCAGTCTGGGTGTCCCAACCCCCCTTTCACTCAATTTGGGCAGCTCCTGGCAGCTTTGTTCTGGGAGCAATCCCTGAGTTTCAGGATTTTTGGGATGCAGTTTTGGAGGGGGACACCTCTGTCTGTCTTTCCCCTCCCTGCTGTGGCCTCTCAGCTGCCCCTGTCACCCTGGGGTGCTGGGATTTCCTTCCTGGGGACAAGGACGTTCATTCCCTTCCAGGAGCCCAATGCCCGCCTGGGGGTCCATCCAGCTCAGGGGATCAGCTTGATCAGCTGCCCCAGAGCCTCTGCCAGGGTCTCCCAGCACAGCCAGAGCTCCTTGGCCTGGGGTCCTCAAAGCCCTCAGCAACCCCCAAGTCCCTGCTAGGAACCCTTAACTCTCTCAAACCCAGCATCCCCCACATCCCCTGGAAGTTTCCCCCATGGCACCTCTATGGCCATGTCCCCACATGTCACTGGCCATGTCCCACCATGTCTCCGCACTATGTTCCCATCCATGGCATTGTCCCCCATATCTCCATCCATGCCCGTGGCCCCCAGTGACCTCAGGAATGGCCACATCTCTGTCCATGTCGATGTGTCCCCATGTCACTCTCCATGTCTGTGTCTCTCATGTCCCCCCCTACCCAGGTCTCAGTTCAATGTCTTTATTTTTACCCCAAGTTCAGGTGTTTTGAATGGATGAAGAGAAATGAAGAGAAAACCAAGGGTGAAAGAAAAGGATTTATGTTGCTGTGCTGGCTGAGGATCCAATGCTTGGGTGGGAGGGAAGAACCCTTCTTAGGGAGGTTTCCACCCCACTGCCTCTAAAATCTTGGTCTTTGTCCCAGTCCGTCACCATTTCACTGGGGAAATGGGCCATAGGAAATCAGAATCATGGAATCACTGAGGTTGGAAAAGACCTCCAGGGCCATCCAGTGTTCCTTGGTGCCATAGGAGAAAAGGATTGGATGGAGCAGCTGAGATTTTTGGGGTCAAAAATCGACAAATCTGCCCTTCTGTGGCAATTCCTGATATCGGCTTGCATCCTGATGGATGTTCCTGCCCCTGCGCAAGAACATCCAGGTGCCCACGGAGAGCCAGGAGGATGTGGAGCCTCCAGCCAGGTGTGTTCCCCACACGGATCACCAGCACCACGGATGACCAGGGCTCTGCACAACGGGGTCACTGGGGATCATCCAATGCAGATCTTCCCACAGGGGATGGGAGTTGGAGCAGCGCACAAAGCTCTTCCTGCACTTGGGGCACTTCAAGGCTTCCCTGACTGGTGGCTCTGTTGGCGTTGGGTCAAGGTAGATCTGCTAGGGAAGCTCTTCTCACACTCAGGACACTTGTAGAGCTTCTCCCCAGTGTGGAGGTGCCGGTGTCTGACAAGGGTGAAGTTGTGGTTGAAGCTCTTCCCACAGTCAGGGCAGCGGAAGGGCCTCTCCCCTGTGTGGATCCGCTGATGCTTGATGAGATGAGAGCTGCTGTGAAATCTCTTCCTACACTCGGGACACTGGTAGGATCTCTCCCTGCTGTGGATGCGCTGGTGTTTCCTCAGGGTGGAGCTCCACCCAAAGCTCTTCCCACATTCCAAGCAGGTGTAGGGCCATTCCCTGGTGTGGATCACCTGGTGCTGGATCAGGCTGGAGCTCTTGCTGAAGCTCTTCCCACATTCCCCACACTCATAGGACCTCACCCTGGTGTGGATGCGCTGATGTTTTCTCAGGCTGGAGCTCTACCCAAAGCCCTTTCCACATTCCCCACACTCATAGGGCTGCTCCCCTGTGTGGATCACCTGGTGATGTAAGAGATACAAAAAATCCCTGGTGCCGGATCAGGCTGCAGCTCTTGCTGAAACTCTTCCCACATTCCCCACACTTGTGGGGCTTCTCTCTGCCCTCAGGCTTCTCCCCCAGCTCCGAGCTCCGGCTGCATCTCCGGCCGCCTTCCCGGCACAGCGAGGCTCTTTCCTCCTCGCAGCTCCCTGGGCTGCGTTTGCAGCTCCTCCTCGTGCAGCATCTCCGGACTTTTTCCTCCTCCTCCATCCGGCCACGCCTTGGCAATGACAAATCCTGCTTTGAGGGGAGAAACAAAGAGTGAGCACCTTGGATTTGGGCTTCCTTCTGCCAGGTCCATCTCTGGAAGTCACCAGGCATCTTGTGTCTGTAAAAACCTCTAAAACACCAAGATGCAGCCCAAAAAACTCCCACACATAAAGACACAGCCCCTAAAGTCCCAAAACATCCAGATTCAGCCAAAACCACCCCCCCAAAATATAAAGATTTAGGCCACCACCAAAACACTAAACCACCAACATTTAGCCCAATAAACTTTAGAAACACCATGATTTAACCTCTGTGAACTGTGGATCCCCTTCCCCAGTCCCCTGCTGGATGTGGGGGAGAGCTGCAGATACAGGGAGTGGTAGAACCAAGTGGTGACTCCTCACACCCCTCTTGCCCTCACTACTCCTCCTTCTGCAAAAGGTGGGGAGCAGAAGAATCAGGCACAGAGGTGCAGGGCTGGCCGGGGCTGTGGGGCAGCTGAGGCTCAGGGACAGGCAGTGCTGTTATGATCCAATTATTAAGGTTCTTTGGAAATATGTCTGCCCGAATTAAGGTGTAAATGAGACCATATGCCAGTCAATAGTATGGGTGTTATTCAATAGTAAATATGAGAGAGAGAGGGAGGAAAAGAGAGAAAAGGAGAAGTAGGAAAAGAGGTGGGGGGGACAGAAAGAGGGAGAAAGAAAATATCACCATCCATGGATCCCAATGATGTTGGATTGATCCTCTCCAGCTGGTCTTCTTGGTGGTGATGGTCCCCCTGGAAAGCACAGAATGCCATGGGTTAATATACAGTCAGGCCAGGGGCAATGTCCAGGCGTGTCCCCCGGGGGAGGGAGCAGTCTCTAGCAGCAGACTCTGCTTACATCACGTGCAGTCCTGTGTTGCAAGGCCTCTGGGGAGCACTTTGGGGGGTCTTTGATGGATTGTGACTCCCCCTCAGCTCCTCTCATGTGAAAGCCCCGTGGATGTGGCTGGTGGGGTTGGGGGTTCCACAGCTGGGCAGTTTGTGTAATGGAGGATGGGTGTTTGTTGCCTCTGACCAGAGGTTACACCACACACCCCAAACATCCTCCTCCTCCCCCCTCAGCTGTGGGGGAAGTTTGTGCAAATCTGGCTTCTGTGAGCTGTGCTCTGCCCCCACCCCAAACTCAGCCAGGGATGATTCCCAGAGCAGCTGGTGGCTTTGGCCTTTGTGTATGCATACCTTTCCCTCAGCCTGAGATGACTGAACAACAGGGTTTCCCTTCATGGAATCTCAGCAGTTTGACTCTCAGTCCAAAGTCCCCTTCAGGGAGGCTTCTTTGATTGTAGCTTCTTTATACACTTCTTTGTTATAATGAGCAAAACTTTGTATCAATGTGTGAGGCATGAACTATTTCAGTCTCTGACAAGTGCCTGACCCCAACAACCCCCAGGCAGGGCCGGCAGTGGCCCCAGGCACCCATGAGGCTGCAGGACACCCCAGTCGCCTGCCTGGCCCAGGGAGCTGCCGGCCCTGCCTGCCGGGGGAGCTGCGTTTGGACACTGCGGCAGGACAGGGAGCAGCTCTGGGATAGGGGAATGGAGGGGAGGGTGAGCATGAGGAGGAAGGAATATCTGGGAAATGTGGATTATACATGGAAGGATCAGGATTTTCTTTTAAGGATTTTGGTGGGATCACTGGAGAAATGAATGATTTTGCAGAAAGCTCAGCAGCTGTCACAGGATGAGCACCCACAGGCAGGGAGCAGGGCTGGAGGAGTGGCAGAATAAGCCCCTGGAGGAGTTGGTCACAAAGGCACAGCAGGGGAATGGAAGAAGGGATGAGGAAAAGGCCAAGGTGAAGGCAAAGGCCATGGCAGAGTTTCTGCAGCCCCTGAGGGATGAAGTGCAGGGCCCAAGGGGGCCCCAGGACCGAGGGGACAGGGTCAGCCACAAGGATGTGGCACAGGCATTGCCCTCCTCAGCAGGGGAGAGCTGACCCAAACAGCCCTGGGAAGGAAGCAGGGTTCCATCTGCAGGGCACAAGGACACTGGAAGCAGAGACAGGAGGATCCTCAGCAGGAGGAAGTCCCCCTGTTGATGGAGATGGATTGGTAGTGGTGTTAGATCTCCCATCGTAACAGGGACCCAGCTCACTGGGATGTGTCCCTTTAACACTCCTATCCTGCCAGTCAAGAAATCAGATGCAACCTATAGAATGCTGCAGGACCTAAGGATAATAAATGAGATTATTAAACCGAGGCACCCCACAGTCTCAGAGCCTTACACCATCTTGGACCAGGTTCCCTCCTCACACCACTGCTATTCATTACTTGATTTAAAAGATGCTTTCTGGGGATGCCCACTTGCAGAGGATTGTAAACAGTATTTTGCCTCTGAGTGCGAACAAGAGGAAGAAGGGAAAATGGTAAAGACATGGACAGTCCTTCTGCAGGGAAGCATGGAAGCACCAGTCTTTATTCGGGCAAGTATGCAGAAAATATACAAAGAATTTACCCCACCCCAGGGACTGGGCTATTGCAGGATGTGGATGACTTGCCAGGAATCAGGAGAAAAAGAGGAAGTGGTAGAAGAAGCCACAGTGAAATTGCCTAATTTTCTGGCTAAAAGCTCTCAGTACCTGAAAAGAAAGCACAAATGGTGGAGAATAAGGTTAAATATGTGGGACATATTTTGACTGAAGGTTTGTAGTGTATTGACCCAGAGAGGGTCCAGGGAATCTCAGAAGTACCATTACCCAGCACTAAAAATGGAACTGTGACAATTTTTAGGATTAATAGGGAATTGCAGGACCTGGATTGAGGACTTCTCTGTTCTAGCCAGAACATTGCATGACTTTTTAACCCCAGAGAGCATCAATGTTGTGGTATGGACATGAGAAAGAGAGAAAAACTTGAGAAACTTAAAAGACAAATTGATTAATGCCCTAGCCACAGCTCTTCCAGACTCAGAAAAGATATTTGTGTTCTATGTGGATGTTAAACAGGGCCATTCCAAATGAATTCTCATGCTAAAATGTTGAACCCAGTGGCCAGAGAGTGGCCTCATTGTCTGCAGAATTGTGCAGCCATGGCTTTAATGGGAACTGAGGCCTAAAGACTGACAATACGAGGATCTCTAATTTTTAAAGTCTGGCATCAGTTAAGCATTGGTAACCAAAAGAGCCTCTAAATGGATGAGCAGGGCTCGGTTATTACAGTAGGAAACTTGTTTAATGGAACAGGAGGATTTAGCATTGAGGACAGGGGAAGGGTTTAACCCAACCTCCTGTTTGAATGGCCCTGGACATGGGGCTGGCAAGAAACACATGACTGCATTCAAGTGACAGAGCTCCAGACCAGGCTAGGACAGATTTATGAGACACCCCCTGGCCCCAGGGAGAAAATGTGATTATTGATGTGTCTTCAAGGGCTGTAGAAGGGAAATGGGTCACAGGATACACTGCTATTAAGGGAAGGGAATTAGAGGAAGGGGGGAGGTTACAGGCTCAGCTCAGACAGCAGAGCTGTGTGCACTTGTGACAGCCTGGGAATTATATAGGGAAAATAGTGAACATTTGTGCTGATTCTAAACACACACATGGGGTGGTCCATGAGTTTGGAAAACTGTGGGAGGGAAGAGCTTTGTTAACCTGCAGGGGAAAAATGTTCACTAATGAGGGCTGAATTACTAACCTATTGGAGGTGGTGAATTTACCAACAGGGGTGGCAATAATCCACCCTAGGGGACACCAGGCAGGGTGCTCAGGGGAGGCAATAGCTCATGGAATGCTGCAGGAAGAGGCTCGGAAAGTAACACTTTTGCCAGAAAGTCTCCAAGATTCTCCCTTTGCTCCCAGTGGCTCAACCTGCTGCCAGAGAAACTGTCTTTTCCACCAGAGGAGCTGGAGATCATTAAAAAGAGAAGGGAGTAAAGGGGCAGAGGAAAGAGGAGATAATTGGTTTACAAAGGATGGCAAACAATGGATACCAAAAGCTTTGGCCCTACAAATATTAAAACTACTCCATGAAGGGAGTCACTGGGGCTCTCAAGGATTGGCAGAAGCCTTCCTCAAGATGTCCTGCCTTGGGTCTTTCTGTTCTGCCAAAACAAGCTGTTGAAGGTTGCTTGATTTGTGCCAAAGCCAATAACCAGGTTAGAAAGAAACTTGCCAGGGAGGCAGGCCTTGGGCTGTACATCCTTTCCAACCATGCCAGGTGGATTTTACTGAAATGCCCTGAGCAGGAAGGCTTAAATATCTTCTGATAACAGCATGTCAGCTATCAGGGTGGCAGAACCATTTCCAACTGTTTCAGCAGACACTGGTTCAGTTATTAAGGTATTTTTGGAACAAATAATTCCAGGATATGGGATTGTGGAGGGAATAGACTCAGACAGGGGAATTAATTTTACAGGAAAGATCCTTCAGGGGGTTATGGCTGCTTTAGGAATACAATGGGACCTCCAAATTCCTGGCACCTCCAGACTTCAGGTCAAGTAAAAAGAATGAATGGGGAAATAAAGAAACACCTTTTGAAGCTGGTGACAGAAACCAGGATGCCATGGGTATGGATTGTGTCATTGGCTTTGGAGAGAATAAGAGCCAGACCTAGGGCAGATATTCCATTATCTCCCTTGCAATTGATGTTTGGAATTCCTTGTCCTGGTAATTCTAGACCTAGTGGAGGAGGCAGAGATAAGTGATGTACACTTAAAGCAGTCTGAGGCCAAAATCCTGTCTCTTGTGAAATCTCTTCCACAGGAAGCTCGGCTGGCACTGACCCTGCCTTTGCACTTTGCTGCTCACAACATCCAACCAGGACATTGGGGCCTGGATAAGGAGTGCAGAGAAGCACCACTGGTGCCCAAGTGCCATGGGCCATTCCAAGTGTCACTGAGCACAGAAACAGCTGCCAGCACAGCTCAGCACGGGGGGACCCCTCACCCTCGGCTCAAGGTCTCTGAAGCCCCACAGATTTGCACTTCCAGCTGCAGGAGGAGGATGGGAGGCTGCGACTGACCCTGCACACAAGGGGCCTGAGCAGCAGCCAGGGCTCCACATCGGGGGAAGCCCCTGGGCCTGCCCACACATCCCCTGCTGAAATAGTCTGTGTGGGCACCCCTCCTTTGGCATCTCCAGGCACTGGGGGCCAATCCTTGCTGGCACTGCTTGAGGTTCAGTGCTTTCTGTGCCTGCACTCACCATGGGTGGTGCAGAAGACACTGTGAGAATCAGACCCTGGGTCTAAATCAGACTCACACACTGGGCTGGCTGTGATTAGACTGCACCATCAGAATATTTTTTTAAAATATCAATAATCCTACTTTTATATTGTCAGTTAGCTTTGGGCCAGGGTGTGAGAATCAATTTTTAGTATTAGAACAAGAAGCAGCAAAAGCGTTTCTTGTTTTGGATTTCATCTTTTCTATGTGTTTGTGTGGCTGTTAGTGATGGTAAAATTTTGCTATGAGTTTTATGATGGTCACCTTTAGGTTGCATTCTGCAGAACTGGAAGAGCTTTAAAGGTAACTCTAACTCATAAACACTTAATAGAATATTGATCCTAAAAAAAACCCAAACAAAAACAACCAGCTTGTGGGGGAGGCCACATGTGAGTCACCCCATGGCTGCCCTGAAGAGAAGCTCAGTTCCAGGAAGCCACCACAGGACTTTTAGAAATGCAAATTAAAACTGCAGGGGGAAAGTGTGGACAATAGACCAGAGGCTTTTTGCCTGGGGGAGGAATCCTGCCAATTCCCTCTGTCCCTCAGCCCAAGCTCTGCCTGCTTGCACAGACAGAATTTGCATAGCTAAAGGCAGAGCCCAGAGTGAGATCTGACTCTGCAACAGAAATTGGTTAAGTTGCAAAGGAAGACAGCAAACGGAGAATGTTGGGAAAACTTCACTAAAAAAAGTGGGGGGAATCATGCCTCTCCCCACTCCAACATTTCCTAGCACTGTGGATGCTTTATAGGGTGTAAAGGACCACTGGGGTTTTTTGGTACCACAGGTTCAGGGAAATCAGTTGGGTATCCAAGTATATGATGATTTCATCAGAGAAACGCAGTCAGTTGATGCATGCTCCTCCTGGCTAGAGGTAGCACCCCAAAATGTGGAAAAGATGAACAGCCACCAGAACAAATCCTACAACGCCATGGACCAGCACCTTGGAAGCCTAATGGATTCATATACAGGAGCCAGAAAATCCATTTATAATTTGAATTGCATCATTAGATTACAAGCTGTCTTGGAAATAATAACCAACCAGACACCTCCAGCTCCTGACCTTCTTGCTGACCAAATCCACTCAAATGAGGAACGTGACATTTCACCATGGGATGGTATCAGATTATGTATCAGCAGAAGGAGGAGGAGTTTGTGGAGAATTAAATAACTCAGACTGCTGTTTGCATATAGTTGACAATGGAAAAGTGGCAAAACAGATAACAAAGCAAATAAGAAACTAGCTCATGTACTGGATCAAACACGGAAAGGATGGGAATGGGACATGTTTTCGTGGTTCCCTGGCCGACCATGGGTTAAACCAATGCTGTTTCTCCTCTTCTGTGCTACAGCAATTCTCATCTTTTTACCATGCACCGCACCCTGCTGAGTGCAGCTCATTCAGCAGCTGGCCAAGGGGATGCAGGTGGCAGCCAGGCCTGCTGATCCAGAAATGGCTACAAAAGGACAGAGAATGAGATCACTGAGAATAATCCCGAAACCAAAGAAAACCCAGGAAGAAGAGTAAATAGCAATTAAAAGTTAAAAAGACAACTACTGGGAAAATAGGAAGAGGAGGGATTGAAAGGGATAAAATTAATGTGTCTTTACAAACAGATAGTGTGAATTTCCTTGGAGATTGGGCCAAGGACCTGTAGATAAGGAAGTAATGAGAGAAACCATCAATTTCAGAAGATGTTACTAATTGACACAGACTGCTGCTCAACCACGATCGTGGTGAATTCCAGGACTTCAAGAACAAAGACTTAACACAGCCATGCATACCCTATATTATACAAAGTGGGGGTGCATATGAAGGGGGACATGCAGTGGGCGGATCGGGAAGTCTGTACCTTCCAAGTACCTCACCCTGTGGGGAAAGGGAGAGATGCGGCCGGGAAAATTAGGATTAAAAGGAGGCTGCGTCCTCCAACACTTAGAAAGCTCCCCCATGGCCTCTCCCTTTGTTCATGAATTAAGTTACTTTTACAGAACTCCTCTATATCCTTTGGGGACACAAACCTCTGGCGATGAGAATTTTCCCGCACAATGCCGCCGACAGCGCAGCCACCTCTGTGCTACCCACAGCAAGCGGGACGAGCCAGCGCTGCTCCAGCACCGCCTCCTGCCGAGGCAGCAGCGGCAAGGAGACCGCGGGCAGCCGCTCCCTCAGCGGCCTCAGGCCAGCGGCAACACGGCGACACAGCCAGGGAGGGAGGGAGGGAGACGGGAGAACGAAGCCGCCACAGCACCCCTGCCGCCCCCTCCATCCGCCCGCAGCGAGCCCCGAGCCCCGGCACAAGCCAGCGCGGCTCCCACCTGCGCTGGGACAGCCTCTCCGAGCTCCGCCGCCGCCTCCCCGGGCTCCGCCCGCTGCCGCCGCTCCCGGGCCGCACACACGCTCCCACCATGGCGCCGCTGCTGCCCCACTAAAGCCCTGCCTGCCTGCCTGCCTGCCTAGGGGCGACACCGCCGCCAGCCTTGTCCCCGCTCCCTGGCACCGAGCAGCAATTGCGCTGCGACAATTCCGAGTGACAGCACAGCCAGCCAAGGGCAGCGAGGCGCGGGCTCTGCACAGCGCACAGCCCAAGCCCCGCGCTCTCAGTGCCCCCCGGGCTGGCCGAGGCCAAAGCCGCACACGAGGAACAGCCCTGCAACGGGCCCGGGCCCAAGGCGCCATTGCTCTGCAAATAGCGACCAAGTTCTCCGCACCTCCCGGCCCCGCCTCGGCACGCAGCCCCCGGGGCAGCCCCACGGCCCCCACGGCAGCTCCCAGCCTCCGCCAGCCGCCCTGCAACGGCCCAGGGGGAGCAGGCCAAGGGACGCGGCTGCCGGCGCCCAGGGGACGCCAGGGACAGCAGGGGCACTTCACAAGCCTTTGATGCAAAAGAGAAAATCATCAGGAAGGAAAAAGCAACAGCAGCACTGGCTCCAGAGCACAGGGCCACACGAGGACACGGCACATTGCAGTGGGGTGACGCTGGCCCCATGCCAGGCACCCAGCAGAGCTGCTCTCTCACTGCCCGGCACAGCTGCAATGGGGAGAGAAAATTGAACCGATGTCGCTGTTGAGCGGCTAGCTGAGGACTGACCCAAGTTCTCAGACAAGGAAAGAGAGGAGAAAAGGAACTTTATTGTTTTGAATTCCATATATATAGAGTCTACAGAAGTGCCCCAGATTGGTCAGCCCGAGACCTCCCCCTAGGCCCAATTGGCCAAGCCCGAACTGACTCAATCCGGAGAAACTGTTTGCAAAACATCCAAACTTTATCTTGTTTATGAAATATAGCAAAATGTTCCCACGGGAAGAACCTGTGCTAGCCACAAACCAAGGCTTCCTGAGTTGATAGAAGGACCTGGCTAGGAGATCCCTCATCCAACACCTTTGTGCACAAAACAGGCTCGGAATAGGCAATGTGAATTGAATTTATTGCTAACAAACTCAGAGCAGGAGAAGTAAAATTTGACTATTTAAAACACCTTCCCCCCACACGACGGGGATCACCTGGAATGGGGGTCACCAGAATTCTGCCCAACGGGGATCACTGGGGATCATCCACTGCAGATCTTCCCACAGGGGATGGAGTTGGAGCAGCAATGAAGCTCTTCCTGCACTCAGGACACTCGCAGGGATTCTCTCACTTGTGCCTTTGCTGGTGCTGAGTCAAGTGAGAGCTCTGTGAGAAGCTCTTCCCACACTCGTCACACTTGTAGGGCTTTTCCCCAGTGTGGATGCGCCGGTGCCTGATGAGGGTGGAGTTGTCCTTGAAGCCCTTCTTGCAGTCAGGGCAGCGGAAAGGCCTCTCCTCTGTGTGAATAATCTCATGGCAAAGGAGACGGTAGCTGCTTGGAAACCCCTTCCCACACTTCCGACACTTGTAGGGTTTTTCCCCTGTGTGAATCCGCTGGTGGTTGATGAGCTGACTTTTCGTTTTAAAGCTCCTCCTACATTCCCCACACTTGTAGGGCTTTTCCCCAGTGTGGATCCTCTGGTGCTGGATCAGCTGACAGATCTGCCTGAAGCTCTTCCCACATCCCGTGCACTCATAGGGCTTTTCCCCAGTGTGGATCCTCTGGTGCTGGATGAGCTCAAAATTCCGCCTGAAGCTCTTCCCACACTCCCCACACTCGTAGGGCTTTTCCCCGGTGTGGATCATCCGGTGGGCGACGAGGTTGCCGTTTTGCTTGAACCTCTTCCCACAGTCAGGGCAGCGGAAGGGCTTCTCCTGGGTGTGAATGCGCTCATGGAGGAGGAGATGGGAGCTGGTCTGAAAACTCTTCCCACACTGCCCGCACTTGTAGGGCCTCTCCCCGGTGTGGATCATCTTGTGCTGGATCAGGTGAGATCTCCGCCTGAAGCTCTTCCCACATTCTTTGCAATTGAAGGGCTTTTCCCCAGTGTGGATCCTCTGGTGCTTCATCAGGTCAGACATCACATAGAAGCTCTTCCCACATTCTGCACACTCATAGGGCTTTTCCCCTGTGTGGATCCTCTGGTGCTGGACCAGGAAGGACATCAGCCTGAAGCTCCTTCCACATTCCCCGCACTTGTGGGGCTTTTCCCCGGTGTGGATGGACTGGTGGCGGATCAGGTAAGATCTCCATTTGAAGCTTCTCCCACATTCCCCACACTTGTGGGGCTTCTCTCTGCCCTCAGGCTTCTCCCCCAGCTCCGAGCTCTGGCTGCATCTCTGGCCACCTTCCCGGCACCGCGAGGCTCTTTCCTCCTCGCAGCTCCCTGGCCTGCGTTTGCAGCTCCTCCTCCTGCAGCATCTCCGGGCCTTTTCCTCCTCCTCCTCCATCAGGCCACACCTTGGCAATGACAAATCCTGCTTTGGAGGAAAAACAAGGGCTCAGCGCCTTGCTCTGGGGGTTCCTCCTGCCAAGCTCCAGATCTGCAAGTCTCCCAGGGGTTTGTTGCCATAAAATCCCCAAACCACCACCAGTCACCTCAAAACCCTCCCAGCATTTCCCCCTCTCTGCTCTTTTCACTTTGGCCTCCTCAGGACCTCCCTTCTCTTCACTCATGGGGCTCCCGTGGCTCCAGGGCTTCCCTATTTTCCAAGGTCCCGCTTAGGGTTGATACGGGGGGTTAGGGGGTCCCAGGGGTCCCTTCTCCCCTCATTCTCTGCTCCACGCTTCCAGGGATCCCAGGCTTCCCCCTTATCCACGCTCCCCCCTCTCCAGCCTGCCGGGGCTCCCCCAGCTCCGCCATCGCCCCTCTCCGCTCACCCCACTCCGGGGCTCCCGCCCTTCCCCTCCACCGCTCTCCCGGGGGGACCGCATGCCCCATGTCCCCCTCCCACCCCGACACCGGGCCATGGCCACCTGCAGCCCCCAAAATATCCCCCAAACGGCCATTGGCACCTCAGCTTTGGCCTTCCGCCACATCCAAACATTCCCCCCGCACAATCAAACCCTCCCAGCGACCCTAAACGAGATTTGGGGCTCAATCCCGGGAGCTGCGAGCTCCAAACACCCGCCCAGAAAAAACGCCGCTCGGGGACCCCCGAGACATTTGGGGCGACTTCCTCCTCCCCCTCACCTGCGCCATGCGGGGCGCCGATGCTCCCGGGGCTGCTGCGGACAAAGAGCTCCGCGCTGCTTCTGCTGCTCCTCCTCTTCCTCTCTCCAACCTCTTCCTTCTCCTCCTCTTCCTCTCTCCTCCTCCTCCCGCGGCTCGTACTCCTTCCTCCTCCCGCCTCCTCCTCCTCCTCGGATCTCTGGCGTTTCTCCCGCTCCTTCCTCATCCCTCCTCCTCCTCCTGGATCACTTCTCCTCCTCCCCCCAAGCCCAGCGCCCACCCTTTCCCCCCCTTTTCCCCACGCCGTCGCATCCCGCAGGCAGCCCCTCCCTCAGCGGCCTCAGGTCAGGAGAAACACGGGGAACCGGGGGGACACGGTGGAACGAATCCGCCAGAGCACCCCTCGCCGCGGTCGCCTCCCACACGGACCGCCCGCAGGTAGCCCCGAGCCCCGATAGTACCGAGGGTGGGTCCCACCAGCAGCCCTGAGGGGGTTCAGCATTGTCCCCTGCGTCCCCTGAGCTGGCGGGTTGGAGCCCGGGGACAGCAAGTGCTGGCAGCGCCCTTTGGGTCCCTGCCCGGAGCAACAGGAGGGGACTGGCAGGGAAGGCGGAACTTGGCTGCGCCTGCCGGGGTGCCGGGCGGCTTTCGGGAGTTCTCCCCCTGCACTGAGCGGGGATGACTCACAAGTCATATATGGAATATCTACATTTAATGCGCGTTTAACTCTGCCCGGCTACGGACATCTCCCGCTGCACCAGGGGCTCTCAGCCCCGTCCCGCATGGCCGGGAACAGTCCCGGGGACAGGGCTACCGCCTCTGTCCTACTGACTGCAAGCGGGACGAGACCATGCTGCTCCGGCACCGCCTCCTGCCGAGGCAGCAGCGGCAAGGAGACCGCGGGCAGCCGCTCCCTCAGCGGCCTCAGGCCAGCGGCAACACGGCGCCACAGCCACGGAGGGAGGGAGGGAGACGGGAGAACGAAGCCGCCACAGCCCCCCTGCCGCACCCTCCATCCCCTCCATCCGCCCGCAGCGAGCCCCGAGCCCCGGCACAAGCCAGCGCGGCTCCCACCTGCGCTGGGACAGCCTCTCCGAGCTCCGCCGCCTCCTCCCCGGGCTCCGCTCCGCTCACTGCAGCCGCTCCGCTCCGCTCCGGTCACTGCTGCAGCTCCCGAGGATCCGGAGGCACTGCTGGACCTGCGAATGCTCGAATGAGGTGGGGCGGGGCGGGACCGTCCCTCAGCCCCGCTCTGACCAATCAGCGCTGCGATCTGGAAGAGTGACAAGCAAACCACCCAATGGGGGCGAGGCAGTGTCTTCCGTGTCCCGCAGCTGGTAAAAAAAGTTCCACATCGCTTTGTGCGCCCCGCGCTGCCCAATTACAATAATTCCTCGCCCCTGTTAGCTCCGCTGAGCTGATGGTAAACATCGCTGCATCTCAGGCACGGGTGCAACGAGCTCCTCTTTGCCTTATGAAAAGAAAAAGGTTTGTGTTTCCCTGTGGAGAAAAAACAGCAGAAGAATCAAAAGCGTTTAGGTTAGGAAAGACCTCGAAGATACAAAATCCAAGCATAAATTATAAGGTTTAATACACGCTTTTTGCCCTGCGAAGTGCCACAGCATCCCTGCACTCACACTTTCTAAGCAAGCTGAGACCCAAACTGTGTCTAGGTGAAGCATTGTTCTGATAGGGAAGATGTGTGCTGATGTCTTTACAATTCCGTGGCAGAGGGGATGGGTGTTAACTGGATCAACTTCAAGCTGCAGGTTTGGATATGTCACAGTTTGACTCTGGCTAAAAGCCAGGAATTGCCACATGACATCTGCTCAGGGCCCAGAAACAGAAAAATCCTGAAATACCAAACGGGTCTGCACAAGCCTGAGTTTCTGAACTTTGGGATAAAACGACAAGTTCAAGGGGGAAATATGTGGTAGGCAGTTCGGGAAGGCTGTACCTTCCTAGGACGTCAGCCAATGGGGGAAGGAACAGGGCAACACATGGACGGGAGTTTGGGATAAAAGGGGGCTGCGCCCCCCAAAACCTCGAGAAAGAAAACCCTGCAGGCGTGTGCCTCATCAGATTCTCTCCCTTTATTAGAATAAAATCTCAGGACTCTTCTGTCTCCTTTATGGACATTGTCTTTTCATAGCATGGTTTCCTGTACATGACTAAAGCCCATCTCTCTGGCCCTATAAACAGCAATCCAAAATGAGCCCCAAAATGAGGAGCAGCTCCTCCCTCTGAGTGAGGCCTCTCCAAGCTGGGAAATCTCCCGTTTGCTGAACTTGGGGGATCCCCAAAAAACGAGGCACCTCCCACTCCTCGAGGCTCAATCTGCAGCGTTAAACACATGATCTCTACGATGGTATGGCAAAGACCCCTTTATTGCAAAAATCCAGGGTTCTTAAACCGTTCGTTTGTTATGAGTTTACATACTTGTGAGGCATAACAGATGTGTTTAGCCAACCGCTATAGACCGTGATAGGAACAGGTATCAGGTATAACCACCCACGAGCCCCACGGTGAGAGCACTTATTGGTACTAATAATTGTTTTACAATTATGTAACTTGTTTTTCACCTCCAGCTTGGCTGAGTCGTTCCCAGAATGCTTTTCTAGTTTGCCAAAGTAACAGAAGTGAGCAAGGATTTTACAAGGGCAGCAAGGCCCTCACTTTGCAAGGCCTTTCTGTTCTGCAACATCAACCCTTCCCTCTCTGGGGAGATGGAAAAGGATCCAGAGTGAGCATTTCTCTGTACTCGAGGGGAATTCCTGACAGGTCCCTGGCACTGACTCTTTCTGTGTGCACACACTGTGCCTGTGTTTTGGCAAATGTGGCAGAAATGCTGCTCTGAGGTGTTTGAGTGCCTCGGATATCTGACTAAATCAGGCCTGTAAGTGAGGTTAAGTTAGAGTTATAAACCAAGAGAAATGCTGCTAAGTGTAGTTCCTCTGTTAAGTGGCTAAATTTGACTTCAAAGTCATAACTCAGGTTAAATGTTGTTAAGTGTTACTCCTCTGTTTTTAATTGTTAAATTAAAGCATAAGTCAGGCTAAATGTTAAGTGTTACTCCTCTGTTAAATTGTTAAGGTATAAGCCAAGTTAAATGCTGCCAAATGTTGTTCCTCTGTTAAAGTGAGACATCAGTGAAGGCATAAGTTAAGTTATAGATTCAGAGAAGTTAAAATACTGATAAGTTTGAGTGCTGTGAAGCTTTTACACCTGGTTTCTTTTTATCCTCCTCCTCACCGTGCTTTCACACACCCACAGTGTTCTTCGCTCCCTTTCCAGTTTAATATCCTGCGATTTGTCTGGGTTTTTTTGCTTATTTCCCCTTGCTGTGCCTTGACTGCCCTGTAAGCAGCAGGGTGACTCTTGCCAAAGAACTCTGTCATTCTGTCGCTTAAGATTAAATCTGGGTTTTGCAGATCCCCTCGGGGCTCGTTTATTAACAACTGCAAACACACAATTTTCACAGTCGATTTTCTGGTTTCGGAGGCATTTCCTGGTTCGGGGGACAGGTGAGAGTTTGGGATGACCTGGAGCTGAAGGTGCTGAGAGCTGTGGGTGAGTCTGGGATGGAGCAGAAACTCCACAGAAGTCGTGACATGAGCTGGCTGTGATCCCAGTCCCTCTGTGGGGAGGATAAAGGGAAGCTTGGAAAGGAGAGAGGAGCAGGAAGAAGGTGTTTTTGTAGGATTTATTTTACTAGTCATTTTCCTGCTGTGATTTGTTTGATAATCAATTCAATTAATTTCCTCAAATCGCTTCTGTTACAACCATGAGTGATGTCTCCTCACCCTTATCCTGACCCTCCAGCCTTTCCTTGTGTGAAAGGTATCACTGTCCTGTTAACATTTAAAAGGTTTAATAAAGCACAATGGGGAGCAAAGACAATAAAGCAAAGTAACAGCGCTGGGTGCTTGGCAATTAACCAGAAGGACGCCTGATATTGATGGAGATAAGCTTTAAAAACCTTTTCTATTACAGCAGTCTAATACATATTCCTACTGTTTCCTGCCTAGGGTGAGGAGGGCACTGACAGAGCAGCTTTGGTCTCTCTCAGGCATCCCCTGGGCTCCTGCAGGGAGACTCTGCTCCATCCCAGACTCACCACAGCAGTTCTTTGGCCTCCTGAGCGCCCCAGAACATTCCAGGCTCGTTCCTCTCCCGACATTTTGAGATGCTGGGGGGAATGCGGGAGCCAACAGGGAGGATGTGGGAGCTGCTGCCACCATCGCTGCACAACAACCACCTGCACAAATGGACAGTGACATTTCCTGCCTCTGCTCTGCTGTGTTCAAACCACATCATGAACAAAGAGCAAAACCCCCAAAATTGTGTTTTCCTGGCTGCAAAGCTCAGCGAGGCTTGTGCCTTATATAAATATTTCTTATATTCTTATATAAACTAAGAATATAGTTTATACATTCTGATATGTTTCACTCGAATCTGCCCCAAGGCATCAACCACAAGACCTTCAGTCACCACCTCAGGGCTGGGCTGGAACAGTAAATTTACTCTTACAATTTTTTTACTGGAATAAAAGTACAACATTTACTCCAGTAGTAAATTGCCATCACATTCGGGATTCCTTGGCTCTTCCCATCAGTGTGGTCCAGAGCTGCTGTGGGGTTTTCTGCGCTTGTGATGTTTTTCTCTAGGAGAAAAGTCCGAGAGACCCTGGGAGGGAAATGGGAGCACATTGACCCTCCTGGGGTCAGTGAGGGGTTGGAAAGGTCTGAGTGCCCCGGGAGAGTCCAAGGAGAACTGTCATTGCCTGAAGTTAAAGAGCTGTAAAAGTTAAAGAGCTGCTGATCCTCCTCCCCAGGACCTGGCCGACAACAACTGACAGAACCCGCAGGCAGTGCTGGATGGTGAACTCTGATCGCTCCGATCTGCTCCGGCAGAGCCCAAAGCTCTGCTCTGCCCCAAATTCCCCTCCAGCTGCTCCCCCACGCCTCTGGCTCCATCCAGTGCTGCCGATGTCCCCAGGTCCCCAAACCTAATGAAATTGGCTCAAATTCAGGTGGAAGTGCCCGGTGCCTCCGCCAGAGGGTGGAATTTCACAATGGAATGATGGAATCCTGTGAGGCACCGTACAGAGTCCCTCAGGAACAGGCCGGGAGTCCCGCCGGGAGCAACTGCCATGGCTCTGAGGGGCTTCCCACGGGCTCGGGGTCTCTCTCAGGTATCTCCTGCTCTGGCCTGGGCTGCTGCCGGGGCTGCAGGAGGTCTCTGCTCCATCCCGGACTCACCACAGCGGTTCCTTTGCCTCCTACCCGGCCCAGGACATTCCAGGGCAATCCCGAGTCTGACTTTGAGGCTCCGGGGAGCTTCGAGCCCCTCAGAAACCCTTTTATAGAACCCGCCCAAAGCCCGCCCCTCGCTCCCATTGGCTGATATTCCTGCCCAAACCCCACCGCTCCTTTTGATTGGCCGAGTCTGCCGCCACTCCTCGTTCTCGAACTCTGATTGGTCAGAACGCGGGTGAGGGACAATCCCGCCTTGTCCCCACATCGCTTTGATTGCCCCCAAAAAGCCAAAATCTCCCCAAACCCCTTGGGCTGAGCGGAGGAACGGACAGGGTTTGGGCAGAAAACTCCCAAATCGTTGTTCCCCAGGCTGGGAAGGAAAAACGGAACCAAACTGATTTGGGAGCTCCCAGCAGCTCCTCTCTGACAGCCCAGCTGAAGGCCTCGCTGGCTGCTGGAGGCTGCACGGGCAGACTGGGAGCACTGGGAGCACTGGGAAGAGGCTCTGGCTCGGCTGAAGCCCCCGGGGCAGGGGGAGCAGGGAAGGGACAGGGCTGCCGGTGCTGAGGGGACACGAGGGACAGCACGGCCTTGATTAGCATTTATTACAAAAGTAATAAAGTAATGAAGGAAATAACAACAACAACATTTACACCATAAATACTGATGGAGGTCACAAAGGACATCTCACAGAATCCTCTCAGTTAGAAGGGACCCACAAGGATGCAGTCCAATCCTTAAGCGAATGGCCCCACTGGGGTCAGATCATGACTTTGGTATTATCAGAACCTTACGCCAGCCAAGGTCACATTCATAAGGCAGCAAACGTTTCACAGCTGAATCCACAGGGACATACAAATATATATGTACCTGGTTAGTAAACACACAGTGTGCAAGAGAAACACAATGACTGTTGTCATGCTTTTAGAATGACAAAAGAACCCTCAGGCCCAGCCCAGGCAGCGCAGAACAGGCACTGAGGTGACCTGAGAGTAAGTGCAAGACAGACACTGCAGCTGAGGAAAGAAATCCCCATGCTGGGGGGACAAAGTGAAGCTGAGAGTGCCCAGCACAGAAAATATCCTTCCTCCATTCCCCATTACTGGTGAGTTTGGGTTCTGCTGCAGATATACTGCATCTCATTTGAACAGATCACACTCCCGAGATAATTCTCAGCC
The DNA here is from genome assembly GCA_024500445.1 of Entomyzon cyanotis. Classification (NCBI taxonomy): domain Eukaryota; kingdom Metazoa; phylum Chordata; class Aves; order Passeriformes; family Meliphagidae; genus Entomyzon; species Entomyzon cyanotis. Next base: position 170,213 of record JAKEPQ010000859.1, read on the forward strand.
AGGTGCACACACCCTGCATTGCCCAGGACAGGAACCCTGCAAGGAAACGCAGAGACATTGCTGGAACCACAGGGGAACACATTGTGCCCCTGTGCCGCCCAGGGCCCTGCCTGTGCCCCCCAGGCCCTGCCTGTGCCCCCCAGGACTCAGGAGGAGTTGAAGTTGCTGCCATCCACCCACTGCAGCCGCTGGCCCTGTCTGTGCAGCCCGAGCCAGGAATCGTCCTTCGTGCTGAGGCGAAGAGGAACTCCTGGCAAGGAGAGAGGAGCAGATAATGGGAGCTGCACCCCTGGCCCAGGAGCTCCCCAGGCTCCCCTCAGCCACCCCAAACCCCTCACTCACCATTTCCCAGTCCTTGAGCACAGCCAGGGAGGCCCCGAGCTCGGAGCACTGAGCCTGAGCGTGATCCCAGGTGAGATGATCCCTCGAGAGGAAGTAGCAGATCCCGTTGTACCCAACCCAGTCATGGGGACAGGCCAGAAGCTGAGGAGTGTCAGATGTAACCGGAGTAACTGGAGTAACCGGAGTGTCTCCACAGCTTCTCCCAGCAGAGCGAACAGAAGGTCTGAGGATTCTCCCCTCACGGAGCAGCTCGAGCTCCCATTGGCTGATTTTCCCGCTCAAACCGCCAACACGCGACGATTAGCTAATTCAGCCGTCACTCGTCTTTTCCCGCGCGCTGATTGGTCAGAGCGGGGCTGAGGGACGATCCCGGCCGTGAGGGAGCAGTGAGCCCGCAGTGCCCCGAGGGGTTGGGCTGAGGCTGCTGCTCCTCCTTACCTGACACAGCAGCCAAGGGCACCGCGAGAGCCACAGCCAGGAACAGGAGCAGAGTCAGCACAGCCAGGGTGAGCACGGGATGGGATCTGATCCACTCAACACTAGCTGGAAAGAGCCGCAGGCCGTGAGCATGGAGCTGTCCTGAGAAGGCCCAGCCCTCACATCCCCACCCAACACCCGGGGAGCACAGCAGGGACCCTCAGCCCGTGTGCCACTCATTCAGCTGGCAGCAGGAGACAAGGAATGGGGACAGAGCCAGGGACAAGGGACACAGACAGGGACAGGGGACAGCTACGGCTGAGCTGCCCAGGGCCAGGCATGTCAGTCCCAGCAGAGCACCACATCTCTTCCAGAGCGCTGGACACAGCCACACCCTGCCAGCCCTGTGCTCCTGGACTGACACTGTCCCCTTCCTAGAGGCCACCCGTGAGGGTTCTTTTGAGTTCATTCCTGGTTGCTGAAGTGCTGTGGACTTCCAGCAGCTCCTACACACTCCAGACACACGGGGTCGTGTGTCCCCCCAGCCCTGCTGTCACTCTGAACCCGCCCGGCTGCTCCCAGTGCTCCCAGTGAAGCTTCCCAGTTGGCTCCGGTCGCGTTTCTTGGGGGGCACTGGGGAGGGAATTGGGGGGACCCCGCGGTGGGGCTGTGACTGGGGGGCAGACCTGACCCTGGGATGGATCGGAAATGGGGACCCCATGTGTCCCCAAGTGTCACCCCGCTCTGGGGGGCCTTGGGAGGCAGCTGAACCCCGACACGGCACACAGCGAACCCCAGAAAAGGCGCTGAGACCCCCTGAGCCCCCCAGAACCTCCAAACCCCATACAAAAACAGCCCCGAAAAATAGCCCCGCGGAAATGAGCCAATCGGAGAAGGCGCTGAGCGATTATGATCCAATCCGAGCTCGCGGCGCTGATGACTCTCCAGTTCCCAGGCACACCCGCAGCGCCCAGCGCTCCCCACCCCAACCCCACCTGCGCCCCCCCCTCGCCCCCAGCGCTTCCCGCCAGGCCAATTTGGGGAGGGGGCGCCTGGGGGGCGCCCAGGCCTGGCCCGGAGCCCAGCGCTGCCCCAGCCCGACCTGCCCCGGCTCCATCCCGGCTCCTCCCGCGGCATGCGACGGCGTGGGGAAAAGGGGGGAAAGGGTGGGCGCTGGGCTTGGGGGGAGGAGGAGAAGGGATGGAGGAGGAGGAGGAGGGATGAGGAAGGAGCGGGAGAAAGGCCGGAGATCCGGAGGAGGAGGAGGAGGAGGAGGAGGAGGAGGAGGAGGAGGAGGAGGAGGGAGGAGGAAGGAGGAGGAGCAGCGGGAGGAGGATGAGGAGAGAGGAAGAGGAGCAGCAGGAAGAGGAGGAGCAGCAGGAAGAGGAGGAGCAGGAAGAGGTTGGAGAGAGGAAGAGGAGGAGCAGCAGAAGAAGCGCGGAGCTCTTTGTCGCGGCTCCGGGAGCATCGGCGCCCCGCATGGCTCAGGTGAGGGGGAGGAGGAAGTCGCCCCAAATGTCTCGGGGGTCCCCGAGCGGCGTTTTTTCTGGGCGGGTGTTTGGAGCTCGCAGCTTCCGGGATTGAGCCCGAAATCTCGTGAAGGGTCGCTGGGAGGGTTTGATTGTGCGGGGGGAATGTTTGGATGTGGCGGAAGGCCAAAGCTGAGGCGCCAATGGGGCTTTGGGGGATATTTTGGGGGCTGTAGGTGGCCATGGCCCGGTGTCGGGGTGGGAGTGGGACATGGGGCATGGGGTCCCCCCGGTAGAGCGGTGGAGGGGAAGGGCGGGAGCCCCGTAGTGGGGTGAGCAGAGAGGGGCGATGGCGGAGCTGGGGGAGCCCCGGCAGGCTGGAGAGGGGGGAGCGTGGATAAGGGGGAAGCCTGGGATCCCTGGAAGCGCGGAGCAGAGAATGAGGGGAGAAGAGACCCCTGGGACCACCAAAGCCCCCGGATCATCCCTAAGCGGGACCCTGGAAAATAGGGAAGCCCTGGAGCCACGGGAGCCCCATGAGTGCAGGGAAGGGAGACCCTGAGGAGGCCAAAGTGAAAAGGGCAGAGAGGGGGAAATCGTGGGAGGGTTTTGAGGTGAATGGTGGTGGTTTGGGGTTTTTATGGACACAAAACCCTGGGAGACTTGCAGAGCTGGAGGTGGGCAGGAGGAACCCCCAGGGCAAGGCGCTCAGCTTTTGTTTTTCCCCCAAAGCAGGATTTGTCATTGCCAAGGCGTGGCCGGATGGAGGAGGAGGAAAAGGCCCAGAGATGCTGCAGGAGGAGGAGCTGCAAACGCAGACCAGGGAGCTGTGAGGAGGAAAGAGCCTCGCTGTGCCGGGAAGGCGGCCAGAGATGCAGCCGGAGCTCGGAGCTGGGGGAGAAGCCTGAGGGCAGAGAGAAGCCCCACAAGTGTGGGGAATGTGGGAAAAGCTTCAGGTGGAGATCTCAGCTGATCCGGCACCGGCGCATCCACACAGTGGAAAAGCCGTATGAGTGTGGGGAGTGTGGGAAGAGCTTCGGCCAGATGTCCACTCTGATCACACACCAGAGGATCCACACCGGGGAAAAACCCCACAGGTGTGGGGAATGTGGGAAAAGCTTCAGGTGGAGATCTGAGCTGATTGTGCACCAGAGGATCCACACAGGGGAAAAGCCCTACGACTGTGGGAAGTGTGGGAAGAGCTTCAGCCGGATGTCACACTTGATGCAGCACCAGGTGACGCACACTGGGGAAAAGCCCTACGATTGCGAGGAATGTGGGAAGAGCTTCAGCCAGAGCTCCAGCCTGATCATGCACAAGAAGATCCACACCAGGGAGAGGCCCTATGAGTGTCCAGAGTGTGGGAAGAGGTTTCAGACCAGCTCCCATCTCCTCGTCCATGAGCGCATTCACACCCAGGAGAGGCCCTTCCGCTGCCCTGACTGTGGGAAGGGCTTCAAGCGAAACTCCACCCTCATCACCCACCGGCGCATCCACACTGGGGAAAAGCCCTATGAGTGTGGGAAGTGTGGGAAGGGCTTCAGCCGGATGTCCACCCTGATGCAGCACCAGGTGACCCACACTGGGGAAAAGCCCTGTGAGTGTGGGAAGTGTGGGAAAAGCTTTGGATCGAAAACGAAGCTCAGTGTGCACCGCAGGATCCACACTGGGGAAAAGCCCTACGAATGTCCCGAGTGTGGGAAGAGATTCTCACAGAGCTCTACCCTGACCCGACACCAGAAGAGGCACAAGTGAAGGAAGGCCTTCTGAGTTAGGGTAAAATAGAAATTATTAATTTAAAAGAACTAGAAGCTGGATAATAATAACTTTTGAACTGATTTAGAAGGCCAGAGATTGGATAATGATTTACTAAGATTTGCCTGCTGGAGACAATTTGTGATTCGCTTAATGATTTTGTGCCTACCTAGTATTGGGGATGATAGAGGGAAGAGAGCCAAATAATTGAGAAAAACTACTGAGTGTGACCGAGCATCCCGCCCTTGGACCCCGAACCGGTACAGGTGTGTTCTCAGGTCTGGACTTGGACCAAGAACCAAGAGAGCATGCACAGGGGAGCAAGGTGAAGAGTTCATCGTGAGGAAGACTATCGATTATCTCATCATTAACCATTTGGGACCCTTGCCCACAATTAATCTGAGACACTGTGTTTCTGTGAGCATATTTAAATGAGCTTTGAACTCATTATAATACAAAGCGGGGATAGGTAATGAGTATGTATAGGGGCTTTGTCTAACTATGCATATGTAACCTGTAACCTGATATAAACCTAGTGAAGTGCTGCTGAGGGGCTACCTTTGCCTTTGGAGGGGCTACCCGCCATGCACCCCAGCTGGAATAAACATGTAACTACTTCATAACTATCTGAGTTGGGGAGTCAATTTCGTGCTTCACTCTCACCCCCCACAATTCCCCATTCCCATTGCCCCACACCATCATCCAGACAAAATATAACCAAAAATCCATTTCCAGGGGAATCCAGCCCAATTCCAGGTGCGTCTGACTCGATTCCGGGAGGATCCTGGGGGAATTCCAGCCTCTACTGCGGTACCAACACCATTCAAACCCAATTCCAGGTGAATTCATCCAAATTTCAGGTGAGTCAAATCCAACTCAAGGTTGGTCCAACCCAATTACAAGTAGATTAAAGCAAATTCCAGGGGCATTCAATCCAATTCCAGGTAGATAAAACCCAATTCCAGATGGATCAAATCCAACTCCAGGTGGGTCAAACCCAATTCCAGGTGGATCTAACCCAATTCTGGGTTGAGTCAACCAAATCCCAGGAAAATCCAACTCTTTTTCAGGTGGATCAAACCGAAATCCAGGTAAATCCAACCCAATTCCAGGTAAATCAAACTGAATTCCAGAATGATCAAACCCAGCTCCAGGTGAGTCAAAATAAATTCCAGGGGGGTCAAACCCAATTCCAGGTCGAGTCAACCCCATTCCAGGTAAACCAAATCCAGTTCCAGGTGGATCAAACCAAATTCCAGGACAATCCAACCCAATTCCCAGTCAATCCAATCCAGTTCCAGGAGGACCAAACCAAATTCCAGGTGGATCAAACCCAACTGCACTCTTTTAAATGTCCCAATGCCCCTTTCCCTCCATTCAGGCAGCTCCTGGCAGCTTTTCTCTGGGAGAAATCCCTGAATTTGGGGATTTTTGGGGTGCAGTTTTGGATGGGGACAGCTCTGCCTGCCTTTCCCCTCCCTGGCTGTGACCCCAATGTCCCACCCTGGCTGTGTCCCCAGTACTCAACCATGCCTGTGTCCCCAATGTCCCACCCTAGCTGTGTCTCCAATGTCTCACCATGGTTGTGTCCCCAATGTCCCACCCTGGCTGTGTCCCCAGTGTCCCACCATGGCTGTTATCAGAGACTGAAATAGCTCATGCCTCAAACATTGATACCAAGTTTTGCTCATTATAACAAAAAGTGTATAAAGAAGCTACAATCAAAGAAGCCTCCCTGAAGATACCTGACTGGGACTTTGGACTGAGAGTCAAACTGCTGAGATTCGATAAAGGGAAACCTATTGTTCAGTCATCTCAGGCTGAGGGAAAGGAATGCATACACAAAGGCCAAAGCCACCAGCTGCTCTGAGAATCATCCCTGGCTGAGTTTGGGGTGGGGGCAGAGCACGGCTCACAGTGATGCCTAAAATGCTGGTAAAGATTGAGCACAGACCCCGCAGTATAGGAAAAGGGTATTACCTTGGTTTAATAGGATTCCAGGTGCACCACGACGAAAAGAGAGCGACAATATCACGCATTTACAATTTGTGGACTTCATTGATTAACATACCTATCTAAAATTCCCCAATAAGAAACCTAACAAATGAAGTAATTGCCCCCTTATTCAAATTACCTCCCCCCCCCAAAAAAGTTACAACTTAGTTTACAAAAACATGTCCCAGTGATAAAGCTCTTTAAAGGTTGGTGCCTCATGCTCTTGAAATTGTGGAGATTGTTTCGTCTTCTCCAAAGAGTTCTGAACGAGGCTGGAGTACAAGGGTTATAAACATGTGGGGCTAAGATACAGAGAGTAACAAGTACAGGAATAGGAAAGGGTAAAAAGGATATAAAAAGAGTATAAAAGTACAATGAAAAAGGACAAAAATCCATCAGGCATCAACAGAAGCCAAGTTTACACAAACTGTCCAGCTGCGGAACCCCCAACCCCACCGGCCACATCCACGGGACTTTCATGTGAGAGGAGCTGAGGGGGAGTCACACTCCATCACAGACCCCCCAAATGCTAGGCCTTGCACCACAGGAGTGCAGGTGATGCAAGCAGAGTCTGCTGCTAGAGACTGCCCCCTGCCCCAGGGGGACATGCTGGACATTGCCCCTGGCCTGAATGTATATTAACCCATGGCACTCTGTGCTTTTTGGGGGGAAAACCACCACTGAGAAGACCAGCTGGAGAAGATCAGTGTGACATCGTTGGGATCCACGGATGGTGATATTTTCTTTCTTCCTCTTTCTGTCCCCCTCACCTCTTTTCCTACTTCTCTTTTCCTCTCTTTTCTTCCCTCTTTCTCTCATACTTACCATCAAATAAAACCTATACTACTGACTGGCATATGGTCTCATTTGCACCTTAATTTGGGCAGAGGTATTTCCAAAGAACCTTAATATTTGGATCGTAACAGCTGTGACCCCAATGTACCACCCATGTCACACCTCAATATCTTCATTTTTACCCCAAATTCAGGTGTTTTGAAGGATTGAAATGAAAACAATACCAAGCCCGAAAGAAAAGTATTTACATATCTGTGCCCGCTGAGGATCCCTGTGGTTGGGTGGGAGGGAAGAACATTTTTGGAGATTTCCACCCCAAAATCTTGCTCTTTGCCCTAATCCAGAACCATTTGGCTGTGGAAGATACCGTTGGGTGAGAGAAAATCAGAATCATGGAATCACTGAGGTTGCAAAAGACCTCCAAGGCCATCCAGTGTTGCCTCATGCCAAGAGATTATATAACTGAACACAAAAAGTGAGATTTTCTGGGGTGGAAAGTCAACAAATCCGCTCTCCCCAGTGAATTTCTGATGTCCCCAGGAATTCCGATGGACATTCCTGGCCCTGCCTTCATCCAGGTGCCCACGGGGAGCCAGGAGGGTGTGGAGTCACCAGCCAGGTGTCTTTACCACACGGATCATCAGCACCACGGATCACCAGGGCTCTGCACAGCTGGGATCACTGGGGATCATCCACTTCAGATCTTCCCACTGGGGATGGAGTTGGAGCAGCAATGAAGCTCTTCATGCACTCGGGACACTCACAGGGCTTCCCTCACTTGTGCCTCTGTTGGTGCTGAGTCAAGTGAGATTTTGTATAGAAGCGCTTCCCACATTCCCCACACTCATAGGGCTTTTCCCCAGTGTGGATGCGCCAGTGGATGATGAGTGTGGAGTTGTGCTTGAAGCCCTTCCCACAGTCAGGGCAGCAGAATGGCCTCTCCTGGGTGTGAATGCGCTCATGGACGAGGAGATGGGAGCTGGTCTGAAACCTCTTCCCACACTCTGGACACTCATAGGGCCTCTCCCCTGTGTGGATCTTCTTGTGCCGGATCAAAGCGCAGCTCTGGCAAAAGCTCTTCCCACATTCCGTGCAATCATAGGGCTTTTCCCCAGTGTGGATCACCTGGTGCTGCATCAGGGTGGACATCCGGCTGAAGCTCTTCCCACACTTCCCACACTCGTAGGGCTTCTCCTCAGTGTGGATGAGCCGGTGGCTGATGAGGTGGTTGTTTTGCTTGAAGCCCTTCCCGCAGTCAGGGCAGCGGAAGGGCCTCTCCTGGGTGTGAATGCGCTCATGGACGAGGAGATGGGAGCTGGTCTGAAACCTCTTCCCACACTCTGGACACTCATAGGGCCTCTCCCTGGTGTGGATCTTCTTGTGCATGATCAGGCTGGAGCTCTGGCTGAAGCTCTTCCCACATTCCTCGCAATCGTAGGGCTTTTCCCCAGTGTGCGTCACCTGGTGCTGCATCAAGTGTGACATCCGGCTGAAGCTCTTCCCACACTTCCCACAGTCGTAGGGCTTTTCCCCTGTGTGGATCCTCTGGTGCACAATCAGCTCAGATCTCCACCTGAAGCTTTTCCCACATTCCCCACACCTGTGGGGCTTCTCTCTGCCCTCAGGCTTCTCCCTCAGCTCTGAGCTCCAGCTGCATCACCAGACCTTTCCCTCCTCTTCCATCCGGCCATGTCTTGCCAATGACAAATCTTGCTTTGGGGGAAAAACAAGGGCTCAGCGCCTTGCCCTGGGGGTTCCTCCTGCCCACCTCCAGCTCTGCAAGTCTCCCAGGGTTTTGTGTCCATAAAAACCCCAAACCACCACCATTCACCTCAAAATCATCCCACGATTTCCCCCTCTCTGCCCTTTTCACTTTGGCCTCCTCAGGGTCTCCCTTCCCTGCTCTCGTGGGGCTCCCGTGGCTCCCGGGCTTCCCTATTTTCCAGGGTCCTGCTTAGGGATGATCCGGGGCTTTGGGGTCCCTTCTCCCCTCATTCTCTGCTCCGCGCTTCCAGGGATCCCAGGCTTCCCCCTTATCCACGCTCCCCCCTCTCCAGCCTGCCGGGGCTCCCCCAGCTCCTGTAAAATGCTAATGACTCCACAAAAAGCATAGGGTATTGGTGGCCCAAACCTCCCCAAGGATACTGGTTAGTGAATTGTACTAATGAAGTTATATGCTAGAAAAATGAGACAAATGCCAATCCTTTCAAAGGAGTGACTGATCTAAAAATATTTTGGGAAAAGCCTAGGAATAATAAGATAGAGTGGAAAGCACCAGATGATTCTACAAGATTTGTAGTAAGAAAGCATACACTCAACTGCCTAGCAATTAGAAGGGAACCTGTACCATAGGGATGATACAACCAGCATTTTTTCTGTTGCCCAAACATAAAAGAGAATCTCTAGGAAGACCTCCATATGAAACCCTAAGTGGGGAAAAGCGCAGCAATACTACATTGGAGGGACCCAAAAATGGAGTGATGAGAAATGGCCTCCAGAAAGAATAATTGAATATTATGATCCAGCAACTTAGGCTCAAGATGGCAGCTGGGGTTATCGAACACCCATTTACATGCTAAACCAAATAATTTGACTGCAAGCAGTTGTTGATTGGAAGTAACCAATCATCTGATGCCCTGAAACTAATTGCTAGACAGTTAACTCAAACTAGGGCAGCAGCATATCAAAATAGGTTAGCACTAGATTACTTACTGGCAGAAGAAGGGGGAGTCTGTGGAAAGTGGAATACCTCAGAACGCTGTCTGCAAATAGGTGACAATGGACAAGCAATTGTGAGAATTGCTGATGAAATCACAAGACTCGCACATGTACCTGTTCAGAAGTAAAATTCAATTTACACGGTGACTGGTGGGACCAATTATTTGGGGGAGTTTGGTAGAAGAAATTGGGGTTTCTATTACTGTGTAGCCTAACAGGACTGTTGTTTTTATCATGTTTAATTCCATGCCTTATCAGAATAATCCACTCTGTAGTCCAGAGCATGCAAATAGCAGCTATGCCCATAGACCCAGAAAAGCGACCTTTGGGAAAACATCTAAACTAATTATAGTAAGAACAGAAGAAACTTCAATATTGCAAGCCGCAGTGCAAGCCACTAAAAAGGCAGTTTTAATTTTAAATTCTAAATTTTAATAAGACACCGATCAATGAATTATCAAGAAGAGAAGTGGGAAATTGTAATATATGCAGGTATGATTCCACGGCACACAGCGAACCCCAAAAAAGGCGCTGAGACCCCCCTGAGCCCCCCAGAACCTCCAAACCCCATACAAAAACAGCCCCGAAAAATAGCCCCGCGAAAATGAGCCAATCGGAGAAGGCGCTGAGCGATTATGATCCAATCCAAGCTCGCGGCGCTGATGACTCTCCAGTTCCCAGGCACACCCGCAGCGCCCAGCGCTCCCCACCCCAACCCCACCTGCGCCCCCCCCTCGCCCCCAGCGCTTCCCGCCAGGCCAATTTGGGGAGGGGGCGCCTGGGGGGCGCCCAGGCCTGGCCCGGAGCCCAGCGCTGCCCCAGCCCGACCTGCCCCGGCTCCATCCCGGCTCCTCCCGCGGCATGCGACGGCGTGGGGAAAAGGGGGGGAAAGGGTGGGCGCTGGGTTTGGCGGGAGGAGAAGGGATGGAGGAGGAGGAGGAGGGATGAGGAAGGAGCGGGAGAAAGGCCGGAGATCCGAGGAGGACGAGGCGGGAGGAGGAAGGAGTACGAGCCTTGGGAGGAGGAGGAGAGAGGAAGAGGAGGAACAGGAAAAGGTTGGAGAGAGGAAGAGGAAGAGCAGCAGAAGCAGCGCGGAGCTCTTTGTCTGTCGCGGCCCCGGGAGCATCGTCGCCCCGCATGGCGCAGGTGAGGGGGAGGAGGAAGTCGCCCCAAATGTCTCGGGGGTCCCCGAGCGGCGTTTTTTCTGGGCGGGTGTTTGGAGCTCGCAGCTTCCGGGATTGAGCCCGAAATCTCGTTTAGGGTCGCTGGGAGGGTTTGATTGTGCGGGGGGAATGTTTGGATGTGGCGGAAGGCCAAAGCTGAAGCGCCAGTGGGGCTTTGGGGGATATTTTGGGGGCTGCAGGTGGGCATGGCCCGGTGTCGGGGTGGGAGTGGGACATGGGGCATGGGGTCCCCCCGGGAGAGCGGTGGAGGGGAAGGGCGGGAGCCCCGGAGTGGGGTGAGCGGAGAGGGGCGATGGCGGAGCTGGGGGAGCCCCGGCAGGCTGGAGAGGGGGGAGCGTGGATAAGGGGGAAGCCTGGGATCCCTGGAAGCGCGGAGCAGAGAATGAGGGGAGAAGGGACCCCTGGGACCCCCAAAGCCCCCGGATCATCCCTAAGCGGGACCTTGGAAAATAGGGAAGCCCTGGAGCCACGGGAGCCCCATGAGTGCAGGGAAGGGAGACCCTGAGGAGGCCAAAGTGAAAAGAGCAAAGAGGGGAAAATCCTTTGATTTTGAGGTGAATGGTGGTGGTTTTGGGTTTTTATGGACAGAAAACCCCTGGGAGAGTTGCAGATCTGGAGCTGGGCAGGTGGAACCCCCAGGGCAAGGCGCTGAGCCCTTGTTTTTCCCCCAAAGCAGGATTTGTCATTGCGAAGGCGTGGCCGTATGGAAGAGGAGGAAAAGGCCCGGAGATGCTGCCCGAGGAGGAGCTGCAATCGCAGGCCAGGGAGCTGCGAGGAGGAAAGAGCCTCGCTGTGCCGGGAAGGCAGCCGGAGATGCAGCCGGAGCTCGGAGCTGGGGGAGAAGCCTGAGGGCAGAGAGAAGCCCCACAAGTGTGGGGAATGTGGGAAAAGCTTCCAGTGGAGATCTGGGCTAATCCGGCACCAGATGATCCACACAGTGGAAAAGCCCTACGACTGTGGGAAGTGTGGGAAGAGCTTCAGCCGGATGTCCAACCTGATGCAGTACCAGAGGATCCACACTGGGGAAAAGCCCTACGACTGTGGGCAGTGTAGGAGGAGCTTCAGCCTCAGATCCCATCTGATCAGGCACCAGATGATCCACACAGTGGAAAAGCCCTACAAGTGTGGGAAGTGTGAGAAGAGCTTCAATCTGATGTCCACCTTGATGCAGCACCAGGTGATCTACACTGGGGAAAAGCCCTATGATTGCGAGGAATGTGGGAAGAGCTTCAGCATCAGGTCCAGCCTGATCCAGCACAAGAAGATCCACACCGGGGAGAGGCCCTATGAGTGTCCAGAGTGTGGGAAGAGGTTTCAGAGGAGCTCCAATCTCCTCAGCCATGAGCGCATTCACACCCAGGAGAGGCCCTTCTGCTGCCCTGACTGCGGGAAGGGCTTCAAGCAAAACTCCCACCTCATCACCCACCAGCGCATCCACACTGGGGAAAAGCCCTATGAGTGTGGGGAGTGTGGGAAGAGCTTCTCACATAGTTCTTACTTGACCAAGCACCAACAGAAGCACCGGTGAGGGAAGCCCTTCGAGTGTCCTGAGTGCAGGAAGAGCTTCATTGGTGCTCCAACTCCATCCCCAGTGGGAAGATCTGCAGTGAATGATCCCCAGTGATCCCCGTTGGGCAGAATCCTGGTGACCCCCATTCCAGGTGATCCCCTTTGGATGGGAAGAAAGTATTTTAAGTGGTCAAATTTTACTTCTTCTTCTGCTCTGAGTTTGTTAGCAATAAATTCAATTCACATTGCCAATTCCGAGCCTGTTTTGTGCACAAAGGTGTTTGATGAGGGATCTCTCAGCCAGGTCCTTCTATCAACTCAGGAAGCCTTGGTTCAATTTTCTCTCCCCATGGCAGCTGTGCAGGGCAGTGAGAGAGCAGCTCTGCTGGGTGCCTGCATGGGGCCAGCGTCACCCCACTGCAATGTGCCATGGCCTCGTGTGGCCCTGTGCTCTGGAGCCAGCGCTGCTGTTGCTTTTTCCTTCCTGATGATTTTCTCTTTTGCACCAAAGGCTTGTGAAGTGTACCCACTGTCCCTGGCGTCCCCTGGGCGCCGGCAGCCGCGTCCCTTGGCCTGCTCCCCCTGGGCCGTTGCAGGGCGGCTGGCGGAGGCTGGGAGCTGCCGTGGGGGCCGTGGGGCTACCCCGGGGGCTGCGTGCCGAGGCGGGGCCGGGAGGTGCGGAGAACTTGGTCGCTATTTGCAGAGCAATGGCGCCTTGGGCCCGGGCCCGTTGCAGGGCTGTTCCTCATGTGCGGCTTTGGCCTCGGCCAGCCCGGGGGACGCTGAGAGCGCGGGGCTTGGGCTGTGCGCTATGCAGAGCCCGCGCCTCGCTGCCCTTGGCTGGCTGTGCTGTCACTCGCAATTGTCGCGGCGCAATTGCTGCTCGGTGCCAGCGAGCGGGGACAAGCCCGGTGCCGGTGTCGCCCCCAGGCAGGCAGGCAGGCAGGCAGGGCTTTAGTGAGGCAGCAGCGGCGCCATGGTGGGAGCGTGTGTGCGGCCCGGGAGCGGTGGTAGCGGGCGGAGCCCGGGGAAGCGGCGGCAGAGCTCGGAGAGGCTGTCCCAGCGCAGGTGGGAGCCGCGCTGGCTTGTGCCGGGGCTCGGGGCTCGCTGCGGGCGGATGGAGGGGATGGAGGGGGCGGCAGGGGGGCTGTGGCGGCTTCGTTCTCTCGTCTCCCTCCCTCCCTCCCTCGGTGTGGCGCCGTGTCGCCGCTGGCCTGAGGCCGCTGAGGGAGCGGCTGCCCGCGGTCTCCTTGCCGCTGCTGCCTCGGCAGGAGGCGGTGCCGGAGCAGCGCTGGCTCGTCCCGCTTGCTGTCGGTAGCACAGAGGTGGCTGCGCTGTCGGCGGCAGTGTGCGGGAAAATCCGCGTGGCCAGAGGTTTGTGTGCCCGCAGGAGACAGAGGAGTCGTGTAAAAGTGACTTTATGGATGGAGAGAGGGAGAGGCCGTGGGGCATTTGCCATGGGGTCTGTGAAACGCAGCCTCCTTCTTATGCTCGTTTCCCGGCCGCATCTCCCTGTCCCTTTGCCGTCTGGCTGAGGTACTTGGAAGGTACAGACTTCCCGATCCGCCCACTGCCTGTGTCCCTCAATATGCACCCCTAGTTTTTGTAACATTCGGTATTTGTGGCTCTGGGATGTGTTTGTTCTGCTTGTGGAAGTTCAGGAATGGAGCAGGAGCTTGGCTGAGCAGCATTCTGTGTCAATTAGTAACAATTCAAATTCACAAATGGGTTCTGGGACCTGATATGAATTCTTAGGATTCCCAGAGGCTGCTCCATGGTGTTGTAGCATTTGTTCCAGTGGCCGTTTTAATTTTTTTTAAACTTTTTTGGGGCGCTGCCTCCAGCCCCAGTTGAGCACTTTTGTGTAATTTAATCATCCAATATTTGGATTCCCAACTGATTTCTCTGAACTTGTGGTATCAAGAACTCCCCGTGGTTTACTACACTCTATAAAGCATCCACGATGCTAGCACATGTTGGAATGAGGAGAGAGATAATTCCCCCCCACTTTTATTAATGATGTTTTCCCAACATTTTCCGTGTTTGTCCTTTGCATCTGAACCAATTTGTGCTGCAGAGTCAGATGTCCTCAGTCTGGGCTCTGCCTTGAGCTGTGCAAATTCCATCTGTGCAAGCAGGCAGAGCTTGGGCTGAGGGACAGAGGGAATTGGCCCAACTGCTCCCCCAGGCCAGAAGGCCCTGGTCCATTGTCCAGCCTTTGCCCTAGCAGTGTTCATTTGCATTTCTAAAGCTCCTTCCTCTGGTGGCTGCCTGGAACAGAAGCTTCTCTGCCAGGGCAGCCATCGGGTGACTCACATGTGGCTCTGCCCCCCACAAGCTGCTTTGGGGTTTTTTCTTCAACAGTATTGTATTAATTAGTTGTAGGAGGAGAAGGAGGTGGGATTTTGTAGAAGGAAGAGGAGGAGGAGTAGTGAGAGGAAGAGGAGTGTGAGGAAGAGTAGGGATAGAGGAGGAGGAGCAGGAAGAGGAGGCAGCCCAAGGTTCCAGCACTCCCTGTATCTGCAGCCCCCCACATGAAGCAGGTGACTGGGGAGGGGGATCTACGATTTTCACGGGGCTAAATTTTGATGTTTTGGGAGTCTGGGGTCTGTGTCTTTATGTTTGTGGGATATTTGGGAATCTTGGTGGTTAGTGGTTTTTACAGCCACCAAACTGCCAGAGACTTGCAGATCTGGAGCTGGGCAGTGAGGCATGGAATGACTCCACAACTGAGGTAGTTATGAAGTATGTGTTTATTCCATCTGGAGTGCATGGGGGGTAGCCCCTCCAAAGGCATGCACACCCTCAGCAGCACTTCACTTGGTTTATATTAGGTTACAGGTTGCATATGCATAAAGTTAGACAAAGCCCCTATACATATTCATTACCTATCCCTGATTCGTATTATAATGAGTTCAAAGTTCATTTAAATATGATCGCACAAGCGCAGTGTCTCAGATTAACTGTGGGCAAGGGTCCCAAATGATTGATGACGGCGTAATCGATAGTCTTCCTCACAATGAACTCTTCACCTTGCTCCCTTGCGCATGCTCCCCTGCTTCTTGGTCCAAGTCCAAGCCTGAGAACACACCTGTTATAGTTCTGGGGTCCAAGGGCGGGATGCTTGGTTACACTCAGTGGTTTCTCTCAATTATTTGGCTCTCTTCTCTCTATCCTCCCCAATACTAGGTAGGCACAAAATCATTAAGCGAGTAATAAATTGTATCCAGCAGGCAAATCTTAGTAAATCATTGTCCAATCTCTGGCCTTCTAAATCAATTCAAAAGTTATTATCCAGCTTCTAGTTCTTTTAAATTAATAATTTCTATTTTACCCTAAATCAGTCCCCACTTTTCTATAAAATTAGAAAATTCTTGTACTAGTAAATGGATTCTTATTCTAGCAAGCTTCTGCGATAACTATCTCTCAATGCCTTACCATGTACATTCGATAAAGTAGTAAAAATGGATAGCCTCTTTAACATCCTACAATTCCAAACAAATAGCAGAACAGATAACACACGACTAATACCTACCAAAATTAGTAAAACAATTATGGGGTGACATAATGTATTAAGGATACCAGTTGCAGTAGGTGACCATCCAAAAAGCACATCCCACCAGTGGTGATCTGCATCCTGTCTTGCTCTTTGTAAGACTCTGCTTATTTCCTCTGTATCATGGTGAATGGTTATTAAAGTTTTCTTTCCACTTTGTTGAATTCCTTTTAGGATGTTAATTAAGTCTTGATGCTCTACCAATTGTGTTACCAGCGTAAGGTTCATCCCAATAGGTGTTGATGGTAAGTCAGGATACATTGTGTAATTGGATTTTATCAATCGATGAGATACAACTGGTGCCAAATACAAAAAGTCACACCCAATGATCTTCACAAAATTACAAACACAAAAATTGGAATGATTCCTAACATCCAAAGTAACATTGTCATTATCTAGTTCTATGAGAACACACATTGTTCTTTAGCAAACACAACCCTGACCAATATATACAAGTACTGTTTTCTGACTAGTATCCGGGTGAACTTCAAAGTGGCAAATGCTTTGCTCAACATCTAAGCATATATCTTTGGCATTAATTGTGTTACTCTCACAGATAAACCCTTGTTGTTCTTGTGTAATGCATGAGTCTAAATTTACAGTTTGCCAATTTTTAATAAAACATATTTCTTTAAAAATATTAGACTGGATTTTAAATGCTAAATTAAAATTTATTAAAAACCAGGTTCTATTTTCCTTCATCCCACCTGGATTTTTTCATTAATGATACCAGGTAGGGTCATGATCCACTCCTCTCGATTCCAAGCCCATTCAGGTGGGTGGTAAATTTCATCATCATGCATTACAATCATAGCCAAATCCGGATGGCTGTCTGTAGGGTACTTTCCCTGAAAGCTGGTATGCCCTATGAGGGCTTGTGACCAAGGCCATTCAGTGTCGCCCTGGTTGAAAGTACCTCCTTTTTCTTGAAGTATGGTTATAATTGTGAGAACACCAAGGAGAGTAACTTTTCTAATTCCATTCATTTTACCCGGGTAAATTTCAATTTCAGTTCAGTATCGTTAGAAGCCACTTTCCAAGGGGTCTCTGGAGCCTTCTTCACTCGAGTATGATGAATCCAGGCGTTCTGTTCTTTGATTTTGACCGCAGTGAAAGTGGTAAGGAGTACTTGAAATGGTCCTTCCCACTGTGGCTCCAAAATTTTCTCTGTAAGAGACTTAACATAAACATATTCTCCAGGTTGAATGTTGTGTACTGGACTGTCTAGGCCCCGACTCTGAGTTCCAGCCACATGCTTTTCAATTTTCCTGAGTTGCTTACTCAAGGCCGCCATATAGGCGGTCAGTGTTTCCTCCCCAGCTTGGGTGGATAGTCCTTTCTGTACTCTGTATGGTCTCCCATAGAGCATCTCAAAAGGACTTAATTTTTCTTTACTTCTGGGTTTAGTTCGGATTCGTAATAACGCAAGTGGAAGAGATTGGGGCCAGGGTAAATTGGCTTCTTGCCCCAGTCTCACAATTTGCTGTTTGATTAGGTGGTTCATTTTCTCCACCTGACCACTTGACTGTGGGTGGTATGGGGTGTGAAGCTCCCAAACTATGCCTAAATGATGGCTAACTTGTTTTACCACCTTTGAGATGAAATGTGGTCTTCTATCTGAGGACATTGTGGCTGGAACTCTGAAGCATGGTATTATTTCTTGTAACAATACCTTGGTTACCTCCCTGGCTTTGACAGTTCTAGTGGGAAAGGCTTCTGGCCATCCTGAAAAGGTATCTGTTAATATCAACAAATATCGACACCCCCCTTCTCTTGGGAGTTCCGAAAAATCAAATTGCCACTGCTGTCCAGGCTCATTCCCTTTCCCAGTTTGGCCCAATTTTGGTTTGGAGATATTTTTAGGGCTAGTCTGGAGTCAAAGGTCACACTGTCGGGTTACTTGTGTGATGGTAGCATATAAATTTCTGGCAATAATTCTTTCAATTAAATATTTGTGTAGGGCATCTATTCCCCAGTGTGTCTTTGGGTGTTCTGTTCTTACTAGTGCCCACACTAAATGAGAGGGAATGACCAACCTCCCCTGTGCAGTAATAGCCCAACCCTCTTCATTATATGACCCATTCTGATCTGCGATTAGTTTTTTGTCCTCTTTGTTATAGGTTGGCTTGCCTTCTAGGGAGATTTGGCCGTCTGGAATTGAAGCCCCTTCAGCTGTCACCTCACCTTTCACTGCTTCTTTTGCCTCTCTGTCCGCCAGATCATTTCCTTCTTCCAATTCTGAGCTCACTTTCTGGTGTGCCTTAATGTGCATGATTGCTACTTTCTCGGGTAGCTGGACTGCTTCCAACAGCTGGGTTATCTCTTGTGCATGTTTACTGTTTTTTCCTTGTGAGTTCAACAGTCCCCTTTCCTTCCAAATGGCTCCGTGTGCATGTGCAACTCCAAATGCACACTTTGAATCTGTATAAATGTTTATCTTTTTCCCTTTTGCTATTTCCAAAGCACGGGTTAAAACAATTATTTCAGCTTTCTGGGCAGAAGTGTTTATTGGTAGGGGTCCAGATTCTATTACCTTTTTGCTGGTGGTGACTGCACACCCTGCATGTCGCTTTCCGCTGATGACGTAGCTGCTCCCATCAGTAAACCAGGTTTCTGCATCATCCAAAGGTGTATCCTTCAGATCTGGACGACTGGAGTATGTGGCTTCGATAGTTTCCAGGCAGTCGTGGTGCACCTGCTCCCCGCTGTTTCCACTGAGGAAAGAAGATGTGTTGACAATGTTAGTGACCATAATTTCCACATCATCCTGCTCCACCATGATGAGTTGGTATTTCAGGAACCTCTGTGGGGAAAGCCAGTGTCCGCCTTTCACTTCCAGCACTGCAGACACTGTATGGGACACTAGCACAGTCATTTTCTGGCCCAAGGTGAACTTGCATGCCTCTTGGATGTTTGGCACGACAGTTTAGCCCTGAGGAATCCTGGCCACCCTTTGGCTGCTGCGTCTAGTTGCTTAGACAGATAAGCAACTGCCTGTCGATATGGGCCCAGGTCTTGTGCTAGTATTCCCAGGGCAATCCTCTGCTTCTCACGAGAAAACAGAAAAAATGGTTTACTCACATCTGGAAGTCCCAGAGCTGGAGCTGACATCAGGGCATTCTTCAGTTGTTTGAAGGCCCTCATGGCCTCTTTCGTCCACTGAAGATCTCTGCTTTCCTTTTTGATGACCTCATACAAAGGTTTTACAAGGACCCCATAACTAAGGATCCAAAGCCTACACCATCCCATCATCCCCAGGAAAGTCCTTAGCTCCTTTACAGTTCGGGTTTTGGCAAATGGCCTCCTTCCGGTCTTGTCCCAAAGTTCGCTGCCCAGCACTGATTTCATAACCCAAATAAATTACTTTTGGTTTTACTACTTGAGCCTTTTTCTTGGACAGCCTGTACCCTTGGAGCCCCAGGAAATTTAGTAAACTTACTGTCCAGAGTACACAGGCTTTTTCTGTACACAGTGAGGGAGCGAGAGAGGGACACAGGACAATGAAGCCGCCACAGCCCCCCTGCCGCCCCCTCCATCCCCTCCATCCGCCCGCAGCGAGCTCCGAGCCCCGGCACAAGCCAGCGCGGCTCCCACCTGCGCTGGGACAGCCTCTCCGAGCTCCGCCGCCGCCTCCCCGGGCTCCACCCGCTGCCGCCGCTCCCGGGCCGCACACACGCTCCCACCATGGCGCCGCTGCTGCCTCACTAAAGCCCTGCCTGCCTGCCTGCCTGCCTGCCTGCCTGGGGGCGACACCGGCGCCGGGCTTGTCCCCGTTCGCTGGCACCGAGCAGCAATTGCGCCGCGACAATTCCGAGTGACAGCACAGCCAGCCAAGGGCAGCGAGGCGCGGGCTCTGCATAGCGCACAGCCCAAGCCCCGCGCTCTCAGCGTCCCCCGGGCTGGCCGAGGCCAAAGCCGCACATGAGGAACAGCCCTGCAACGGGCCCGGGCCCAAGGCGCCATTGCTCTGCAAATAGCGACCAAGTTCTCCGCACCTCCCGGCCCCGCCTCGGCACGCAGCCCCCGGGGTAGCCCCACGGCCCCCACGGCAGCTCCCAGCCTCCGCCAGCCGCCCTGCAACGGCCCAGGGGGAGCAGGCCAAGGGACGCGGCTGCCGGCGCCCAGGGGACGCCAGGGACAGCGGGGGCACTTCACAAGCCTTTGATGCAAAAGAGAAAATCATCAGGAAGGAAAAAGCAACAGCAGCGCTGGCTCCAGAGCACAGGGCCACACGAGGACATGGCACATTGCAGTGGGGTGACGCTGGCCCCATGCCAGGCACCCAGCAGAGCTGCTCTCTCACTGCCCTGCACAGCTGCCATGGGGAGAGAAAATTGAACCAAGGCTTCCTGAGTTGATAGAAGGACCTGGCTGAGAGATCCCTCATCAAACACCTTTGTGCACAAAACAGGCTCGGAATTGGCAATGTGAATTGAATTTATTGCTAACAAACTCAGAGCAGGAGAAGAAGTAAAGTTTGACCATTTAAAACACCTTCCCCCCAACTGACAGGAATCAGCTGCAATGGGGGTCACCAGGATTCTGCCAAACTGGGGTCACTGGGGATCATCCACTGCAGATCTTCCCACTGGGCATGGAGTTGGAGCAGCAATGAAGCTCTTCCTGCACTTGGGACACTCACAGGGCTTCCTTCACTGGTGCCTCCGTCGGTGCCGAGTGAAGTGAGAGCTGCTGGAGAAGCTCTTCCCACACTCGGGACACTCATAGGGCTTTTCCCCAGTGTGGCTCCTCTGGTGTACGATGAGCTCAGTTTTCGATCTAAAGCTCTTGCCACACTCCCCACACTTCCAGGGCCTCTCCCCGGTGTGGATCATTTGGTGCCTGATGAGGTTGCCATTTTGCTGGAAGCCCTTCCCACAGTCAGGGCAGCGGAAGGGCCTCTCCTGTGTGTGAATGCGCTCATGGAGGAGGAGATTGGAGCTGGTCTGAAACCTCTTCCCACATGTGGGACACTCATAGGGCCTCACCCCGGTGTGGATCTTCTTGTGCTTTATCAGGGACGAGTTGTCGCTGAAGCTCTTCCCACATTCCTCGCAATTGTAGGGCTTTTCCCCAGTGTGGATCCTTTGGTGCTGCATAAGGATGTACATCAGTCGGAAACTCTTCCCACACTTCCCACACGTGTAGGGCTTTTCCCCAGTGTGGATCACCTGGTGCGCCATCAGGGTGGACATCTGGCTGAAGCTCTTCCCACACTCCCCACACTCATAGGGCTTTTCCCCAGTGTGGATCCTCTGGTGCACAATCAGCTCGGATCTCCGCCTGAAGCTTTTCCCACATTCCCCACACTTGTGGGGCTTCTCTCTGCCCTGAGCCTTCTCCCCCAGCTCCAAGCTCTGGCTGCATCTCCGGACCTTTTCCTCCTCCTCCATCCGGCCACACCTTAGCAATGACAAATCCTGCTTTGGGGGAAAAACAAGGGCTCAGCGCCTTGCCCTGGGGATTCCTCCTGCCCAGCTCCAGCTCTGCAACTCTCCCAGGGGTTTGGGTCCATAAAAACCCCAAACCACCACCATTCACCTCAAAATCATCCCACGATTTCCCCCTCTCTGCCCTTTTCACTTTGGCCTCCTCAGGGTCTCCCTTCCCTGCTCTCGTGGGGCTCCCGTGACTCCCGGACTTCCCTATTTTCCAGGGTCCTGCTTAGGGATGATCCGGGGCGTTTGGGGGTCCCAGGGGTCCCTTCTCCCCTCATTCTCTGCTCCGCGCTTCCAGGGATCCCAGGCTTCCCCCTTATCCACGCTCCCCCTCTCCAGCCTGCCGGGGCTCCCCCAGCTCCGCGATCGCCCCTCTCCGCTCACCCCACTCCGGGGCTCCCGCCCTTCCCCTCCACCGCTCTCCCGGGGGACCCCATGCCCCATGTCCCACTCCCACCCCGACACCGGGCCATGGCCACCTGCAGCCCCCAAAATATCCCCCAAAGCCCCATTGGCGCCTCAGCTTTGGCTTTCCGCCACATCCAAACATTCCCCCCGCACAATCAAACCCTCCCAGCGACCCTTCACGACATTTCGGGCTCAATCCCGGACGCTGCGAGCTCCAAACACCCGCCCAGAAAAAAGCCGCTCGGGGACCCCCGAGACATTTGGGGCGACTTCCTCCTCCCCCTCACCTGCGGGATGCGGGGCGACGATGCTCCCGGCGCCGCGGCAGACAAAGGGCTCCGCGCTTCTTCTGCTGCTCCTCCTCTTCCTCTCTCCAACCTTTTCCTCTCTCCTCCTCTTCCTCTCTCCTCCTCCCCGCGGCTCCTCCTCCTTCCTCCTCGGATCTCTGGCCTTTCTCCCGCTCCTTCCTCATCCCTCCTCCTCCTCCATCCCTTCTCCTCCTCCCCCCAAGCCCAGCGCCCACCCTTTCCCCCCCCCTTTTCCCCACGCCGTCGCATGCCGCGGGAGGAGCCGGGATGGAGCCGGGGCAGGTCGGGCTGGGGCAGCGCTGGGCTCCGGGCCAGGCCTGGGCGCCCCCACGCGCCCCCTCCCCAAATTGGCCTGGCGGGAAGCGCTGGGGGCGAGGGGGGGCGCAGGTGGGGTTGGGGTGGGGAGCGCTGGGCGCTGCGGGTGTGCCTGGGAACTGGAGAGTCATCAGCGCCGCGAGCTCGGATTGGATCATAATCGCTCAGCGCCTTCTCCCATTGGCTCATTTTCGCGGGGTTTTTTCGGGGCTGTTTTTCTATGGGGTTTGGAGGCTCTGGGGGGCTCAGGGGGTTCTGAGCTCCTTTTTTGGGGTTCGCTGTGTGCCGTGTCGGGGTTCAGCTGCCTCCCAAGGCCCCCAGAGCGGGGTGACACTTGGGGACACACGGGGGTCCCCATTCCCGATCCATCCCGTGGTCAGGTCTGCCCCCCAGTCACAGCCCCATCGCGGGGTCCCCCAAGTCCCTCCCCAGTGCCCCCCAAGAAACGCGACCGGAGCCAACTGGGAAGCTTTATTGGGAGCACTGGGAGCAGCCAGGCGGGGTCAGAGTGACAACAGGGCTGGGGGGACAAACGAGCCCCCCCAAAATCAGCGCGGGGACAGAGCGGGGGTCCCGGCCGGGCCCGAGGCCACGGGGAGGGGCTGCGGCCGGCGGCGGCTCAGGAGCTGTGTGGCCAGAGAAAAGTGGGTGACACTGGGCTGGGGGGCCCCGGGGGGAGCACAGCCGCTCCGGGGCAGGGTGGGGCACGACCCCCGGGACCCCCCCCTCACCTTCTTGCGCAGGTAGAAGCCGAGCCCCAGCGCCAGGAAGACGAAGCCCAACACGAAGCCCCCCGATCTCCATCAGCATCTTGCTGCGGGCAGCATCCGGCGGCATCTCTGGGGGGTCAGCAGGGCTCAGGACCCCCAGAAACCTCTCATCGACACCTCAAGCCCCTCCAAGCACCCACCCAGGAGCCCCTGAAACCTCCTCCCAATCCATTCCCAGCCTCCCTAGGACACACCAAAGCCCCTCCCGTCCCTCTCAGCACCCCACAATCCCTCCCAGTTGCCCCCCACCGCCCCAGGACCCCCAAACCCTCTCCCAGTCCCTTCCCAGCCCCACCAGGACTCACCAAGATCCTTCCCAGTCTCTTCCCAGCACAACCAACCTCATTCCGAACTTTGCTTTTCCATCCCCAATCTCCTTCCAGCCCCTCCAGCCTCACTCCAACTCCCTCCCAGTTCCTCCCAGGAGCCCTAAACTCCCTCCCAGTGCCCACCAGCACCCCCCAGCACCTCATCCCACCCTCCCCAACATCCTTCCAACCCCTTCCCAGCCCTCCCACACCCCCAAGCCCCCCCACACCCCCAAGCCCCTCTCCCAGTATAAACCAGCCTCTCTCCACCTCCCTCCCAGTTCCCCCCAGCACAGCCCAATCCCCCTGCCAGCCCCCCCAGTGCCTCCCCCCGCTCCCCCGGCGCTGTGGGCTCTGGCCGTACCCCAGTGCCGCCTCAGGGGCTGCTCCAGGCTGACGTGCTCCACCTGGCAGCTGGAGGTGACCCCGCGCCGGGGGGGCGTTTCCAGCAGCACCAGCAGCTGGTAGGTCCAGTCCCCGTTGGGGAGCAGGTCGGTGCTCATCACTTGCTCCGAGAGCTCCTGCTGGCCCTGGAACCACCTCAGCTGCACCTGCGCAGGGTAGAAATCCATCACGGAGCACAGCAGGCGGCCGGGCTCGGGCTGGGAGCTCGAGGGCACCAGCGAGATGGACATTCTGGAGGGCACTGGGAGAGAGAGGGGAGACACTGGGATCAGCTGGGGGGGTGCTGGGAGAGAGCTGGGAGTGTTTGGGTTTTTTTCTTTTTGTGTGAGAGAGTGAGTTTGCTGGTATGTTAAAATTTTGTGTGTTTTTTCTTTACTATTTTTATTAATTATAGTTAGATTTAAATTGACTATATAGATATTTGATTTGGATTTAATTTGGTTTAATTTTAAGTAATAATAATTGATTTTTTTCGGGCTGAGTTGCTTAAGTTGTGGTTTAATTGTATTTGGTTAGTTTTAGTTATTTTACTAGATTTTTGTTAGTTTCAATTGGTTTTGGTTAGTTTGCCTTCAGTTGGTTTTGGTTGGAGTTTAATCATGGGACAAAAGAAGAGCAAACTTGTTGGCTCAGAAAAGGCACTGCTACCTCTACGTGAAGTGCCATTAGGGAAACAGCATGAAGGAACAGGATTTGTATCAGTTCCCCTAAACACCAGGGACGTTAGACAATTTAAAAAGGAAATAGAAAATTTATTAAATGACCCCTTAAGGGTTTCAGAAGAAGTAGATCAACTTTTAGACCCCAACATCTATGTGAGAGATGAAATGCAATTCATTTTAAAAGTATCGCTTACAGCTGTTATAATAAGAATTAAAACAGCCGAGAGGCAAATTTGGGAACGGCAAGCTCAGCAGAACCTGCCTGCTGATGAGACAAATGAGACAAATGCCAATCCTTTTAAAGGAGTGACTGATCTAAAAATATTTTGGAAAAAACCTAGAAATAATGAGATAGAGTGGAAAGCACCAGATGATTATATAAGATTGTTAGTGTTGACTTTGAGTGGCAAAGTATGGAATATTGGTAAAGCCTCTGTATGAAACCCTAAAAACAGCTGAAAAGGGAACCATTAACTGGACAGAGAAACCGAAAGCTGCCTTTAAACAATTAAAATATTCCTTGATGTCTGCTCCAGCTTTAGGGCTGCCAGATTTAACGAAGCCCTTTGAACTGTTTACATACGAGCGGCAGAATGTAGCTCTTGGGGTGCTAGCACAATATCTTGGGGATCAGCAAAGAGCTGTGGCCTATTTTTCAAAACAGCTAGACAATGTTAGCCAAGGGTGGCCAGGGTGTCTGAAAGCCGTGGCAGCAACTGTCATCCTAATCCAAGAAGCTCGGAAATTCACCCTTGGGCAACACATTGTTGTGTATGTATCCCACGCCGTGATTTCTGTGCTGGAGCAAAAGGGGGGACACTGGTTATCCCCTAGCAGAATGCTTAAATACCAGGCTGTATTGTTGGAACAGGACGATGTCACTCTAAAAACAACATCTGTTGTAAACCCTGCAATGTTTTTGTCATCCACATTGCTTGATAACGTGCCTGAGCATGACTGTTTGCAGGCAATAGAAGAAACCTACTCCAGTAGACCAGACCTGAAGGATGTGCCTCTGGAGAATCCAGATTGGGAACTTTTTACTGATGGCAGCAGTTTCATACGGAACGGTAAGCGTATGACAGGCTACACAGTGACCACCACAGATGGAGTAATTGAGGCAAAAGCCTTGCCTTCAGATGTATCATCACAGAAAGCCGAACTGATTGCACTGACCAGAGCTCTAGAACTGAGCGAGGGGAAGAAGGTAAATACATGGACTGATTCCAAATATGCATTCAGTGTTGTTCATGCCCATGGAGCTATTTGGAAGGAACGTGGCCTGCTGACTGCTCAAGGTAATGGCATTAAACATGCCAAACAAATCCTAGCACTCCTGCAGAGCATCTGGAAACCTACAGAAGTAGCTGTCATGCACTGCAAAAGTCATCAAAAGGGGAAGACAACTCCTGAAGTGGAAAATCGCTTTGCTGATGAAATGGCAAGGGGGATAGCAGAAAAAGACATTTTTGCAGTAGTGCCGCAGAAAAAAGTATATCTGACAGGGTTTGCTCCAAAATTTGATCAGAGTGACCAAAGGTTAATTAAATTTCTTAACGCTGAAATTAAGGAGGGTGGGTGGGCTGTTACACCCATAGGCCAGGTTGTAGTCCCACCCTCGATCCTTCGATAAATAGCACAAAGAGAACATGAAAGTATGCACTGGGAAACAAAAAATCTTTTAAAACATCTAAAGAAAGTAGTGATAGGGAGAGGAATGACTGATATCGTGCAGTCTGTAACAAGCAAGTGTGAAACCTGTTGCAAACAACCAAAAAAGTTAGGAGTGACCAAGACAGGGAATCTCCCGGGAGATTACTGGCTAATAGATTTTGCTGAAATGCCACGTAAGGAAGGACACAAATATGTGTTGGTATTGGTTGATACATTCAGTGGATGGCCTGAAGCTTATCCCTGTCGCACCAATGCAGCAAAAGAGGTAGTAAAAGCCTTGCTCAATCATATAATTCCAAGGTTTGGGGCTCCTGTGGGAATGTCATCAGATAGAAAACCACGTTTTGTTGCAACAGTGATTGGGGAAGTTAGCAGAATTCTGGGACTTACTTGGGACCTGCACACAACATACAGGCCCCAAGCAAGTGGCAAAGTTGAATGTATGAATGGAACCCTCAAGGCCCAGACTGGTAAGATCTGTCAAGAAACATCCATGACATGCGTTCAGGCTTTGCCTATAGCCTTACTGAGGGTTGGTAAAATCTTTCAGATTGGTAAAATCAGATTTTGGTAAAATCTGCCAAGAAACATCTATTTCATGGGTTCAGGCTTTGCCTAGAGCCTTACTGAGAGTCCACATACAACCAAGGCAGAGGGACAGTATAAGTCCCTAAGGAAGCCTATATGGCAAATCATATCAGGTTCCACATATTCCGGGGAAAATTCACGAGGAGAAAAATAGATTTACAGAAATACTTAACAGCTTTAAGCTCGATTCTGCAGAAGCTCCAGAGATTTGTCGTGCAGTCCAAAGTTATAGGATTGGACACCCCTGCTCAGCCATTTCAGCCTGGAAACTGGGTCTGCATCAAGTGGTGGACCAGCAACCCCTTCCAAGCTAAGTGGAAGGGACCATTCCAAGTTTTGCTGACCACCCTCACTTCTGAGAAAGGTTGCTGGGAAAAGATCGTGACTCCAGGATGAAGAAAGCTTCTGCCCCTGAGACCATCAAAACAGAGACTGATGCAAATCAAAATGATGTAGTTTAAATTGTTCTTTACATGTCTTTTGTTTGCCCAATTAGTAACTATGACTCAAGGCTCAGCCAAAAATTACACAACACTGTGATCCAAAAAATATATCCAGAATACTTAATATGAGCAATTCCTGGATCTGCACCCAGTTACCACCTCTAGATGAATGTGACAACTGGCCATGTAAAATCAGAGGAGACTTAGAAGAAATTTGGAAAGGAACTCAAATTCTACATGAAGTGGGTTCAAAAAATTACACCTTGAAATTTGACCAGATCTTCCATGCCCTCACTTCATGGTTGCCAGACTGGGCCAGGGTGAAAGAACCATTTTTAATGATTGTAATTGTAGTTACTATTTTTGCCATAGCTAATTGTGTAAACCAATGTTGTAAGTAGCGTAGTTTAGAAACTAGACAAAGTAAAAGCTTGTTAGTCTCCAAAAACGGGGGAAATGATGCCTGATGGGTTTTTTCTCCTTTTTCATTATACTTTTATACCCTTTTTATATACTTTTTCCCCTTTCCCATTCCTGTACTTTTACACCCTGTATCATAGCCCCACATGTTTATAACTCTTATACTATACCTAGTTCAGAATTCTTTAGGCTAAACAAAACATCCCCACAATCTCAAGAACATGAGGCACCAACATTAAATATGTTTTTGCAAACTAAGTTGTAACCTTTTGGGGGGGAAGTAATTAGAATACGGGGACAATTACTTCATTTGTTAGGTTTCTTATTGGGGAATTTTAGATAGGTATGCTAATTGGTGAGGTCCATAAAATTGCACACTTGTTGTACCCAGGGCTCTTTTCGTCATGGTGCACCTGGGATGCTACTAAACCAAGGTAATATCCTTTTTCCTATACTGCGGTGTCTGCGTCTCAATTTTTACCAGCATTTTAGGCATCAACATGAGTCCTCTTGTCCATAAGGTGCAGACTCTGCTGAGCCAAGGCAAGGCTGCTTCCATGCCAGGAGCAAGGCCTTTCTCTCCCTTGCAAGACCTTTGCAGCTTTAAGTCTTTACATGAGACTCTCTCTGGATCACAGCTTCCTCCAGGCATCCACCTGCTCCTCTGGCGTGGGCTGTGGGTGGATTTCTGCACCCCTGTGGACTCCATGGGCTGCAGGGGAACCTCCTGCTCCCCCCACGGCCTTCAGCACGGCTAGCAGAGGGTTTTCAGCTCTGGCACCTGGAGCACCTCCTCCCCCACCTTCTCCACTCACCTTGGTGTCTCCATGCTGTTCTCCCTCACATATTTTTACCTCCTCCTCCGCTAGCTAAAAAGAAGTGAGTGCCTACTTTTGTTTTCAATTTTTCTTAAATACGTTTTCACAGAGGCATAACTAGCGCCTCTAATTGACCCAAACCTGGCCAGCAGCATGTCCATCACTTTCAGAGTCATCAGAGATTGGCTCTGCTGGACTTGATGAAAAACGTCCAGAACTTTCACTCAGGACACACAGGAGCCATCTTTGTGCCACTCCCCACCCCTCAGACACTTCCTATGGCTTACTACAACAGCTACTGGGGGGTTTAAATTTCTCTTAGATGTTAAAGATACCTTGCTGATGTTCTGGGCCAATCAAAACCACCGCAGTCCCCAAGTGTCACCCCGCGCTGGGGGCCTTGGGAGGCAGCTGAACCCCGACACGGCACACAGCGAACCCCAAAAAAGGCGCTGAGACCCCCCTGAGCCCCCCAGAACCTCCAAACCCCATAGAAAAACAGCCCCGAAAAATAGCCCAGCGAAAATGAGCCAATCGGAGAAGGCGCTGAGCGATTATGATCCAATCCGAGCTCGCGGCGCTGATGACTCTCCAGTTCCCAGGCAGACCCGCAGCGCCCAGCGCTCCCCACCCCAACCCCACCTGCGCCCCCCCCTCGCCCCCAGCGCTTCCCGCCAGGCCAATTTGGGGAGGGGGCGCCTGGGGGGCGCCCAGGCCTGGCCCGGAGCCCAGCGCTGCCCCAGCCCGACCTGCCCCGGCTCCATCCCGGCTCCTCCCGCGGCATGCGACGGCGTGGGGAAAAGGGGGAGAAAGGGTGGGCGCTGGGCTTGGGGGGAGGAGGAGAAGGGATGGAGGAGGAGGAGGAGGGATGAGGAAGGAGCGGGAGAAAGGCCGGAGATCCGGAGGAGGAAGGAGGAGGAGCCGCGGGAGGAGGAGAGAGGAAGAGGAGGAACAGGAAGAGGTTGGAGAGAGGAAGAGGAGGAGCAGCAGAAGAAGCGCGGAGTTCTTTGTCTGTCGCGGCACCGGGAGCATCGTCGCCCCGCATCCCGCAGGTGAGGGGGAGGAGGAAGTCGCCCCAAATGTCTCGGAGGTCCCCGAGCGGCGTTTTTCTGGGCGGGTGTTTGGAGCTCGCAGCTTCCGGGATTGAGCCCGAAATCTCGTTTAGGGTCGCTGGGAGGGTTTGATTGTGCGGGGGGAATGTTTGGATGTGGCGGAAGGCCAAAGCTGAGGCGCCAATGGGGCTTTGGGGGATATTTTGGGGGCTGCAGGTGGGCATGGCCCGGTGTCGGGGTGGGAGTGGGACATGGGGCATGGGGTCCCCCCGGGAGAGCGGTGGAGGGGAAGGGCGGGAGCCCCGGAGTGGGGTGAGCGGAGAGGGCCGTGGCGGAGCTGGGGGAGCCCCGGCAGGCTGGAGAGAGGGGAGCGTGGATAAGGGGGAAGCCTGGGATCCCTGGAAGCGTGGAGCAGAGAATGAGGGGAAAAGGGACCCCTGGGACCCCCAAAGCCCCCGGATCATCCCTAAGCAGGACCCTGGAAAATAGGGAAGCCCTGGAGCCACGGGAGCCCCATGAGTGTAGGGAAGGGAGACCGTGAGGAGGCCAAAGTGAAAAGAGCAGAGAGGGGGAAATCCTGGGAGGGTTTTGAGGTGAATGGTGGTGGTTTTGGGTTTTTATGGACACAAAACCCTGGGAGAGTTGCAGAGCTGGAGGTGGGCAGGAGGAACCCCCAGGGCAAGGCGCTGAGCCCTTGTTTTTCCCCCAAAGCAGGATTTGTCATTGCCAAGGTGTGGCCAGATGGAGGAGGAGGAAAAGGTCCGGAGATGCAGCCACAGCTCGGAGCTGGGGGAGAAGCCTGAGGTCAGAGAGAAGCCCCACAAGTGTGGGGAATGTGGGAAAAGCTTCAGGTGGAGATCAGAGTTGATCGAGCACCAGAGGATCCACACAGGGGAAAAGCCCTATGAGTGTGGGGAGTGTGGGAAGAGCTTCAGCCAGATGTCCACCGTGATCAAACACCAGAGGATCCACACTGGGGAAAAGCCCTATGACTGTGGGAAGTGTGGGAAAAGCTTCAGCCGGATGTCCACCCTGATGCAGCACCAGGTGATCCACACTGGGGAAAAGCCCTATGATTGCAGGGAATGTGGGAAGAGCTTCAGCCACAGCTCCACCCTGATCAAGCACAAGAGAATCCACACAGGGGAGAGGCCCTATGAGTGTCCCACGTGTGGGAAGAGCTTTCAGAGGAGCTCCCATCTCCTCGTCCATGAGCGCATTCACACCCAGGAGAGGCCCTTCCGCTGCCCTGACTGCGGGAAGGGCTTCAAGCACAACTCCACCCTCATCACCCACCGGCGCATCCACACTGGGGAAAAGCCCTACGAGTGTCCCAAGTGTGGGAAGAGCTTCTCACAGATCTCTAAATTGACTCAGCATCAACGGAGGCACCATTGAGGGAAGCCCTGCGAGTGTCCCAAGTGCAGGAAGAGCTTCATTGCTGCTCCAACTCCATCCCCTGTGGGAAGATCTGCAGTGGATGATCCCCAGTGACCCCAGCTGTGCAGAGCCCTGGTGATCCGTGTTGCAGGTGATCCATCTGGCAAAGACACCTGACTGGTGGCTCCACACCCTCCTGGCTCCCCATGGGCACCTGGATGAAGGCAGGGCCAGGAATGTCCATCGGAATTCCTGGGGACATCAGAAATTCACTGGGGAGAGCGGATTTGTTGACTTTCCACCCCAGAAAATGTCACCTTTTGTGTTCTGTTATATCATCTCTTGGCATGAGGCAACACTGGATGGCCTTGGAGGTCTTTTGCAGCCTCAGTGATTCCATGATTCTGATTTTCTCTCACCCAAGGGCATCTTCCACAGCCAAATGGTTCTGGATTGGAGCAAAGAGCAAGATTTTGGGGTGGAAACCTCCAAAAAATGTTCTTCCCTCCCACCCAACTGTGTTGATCCTCAGCGGGCACAGACATGTAAATCCTTTTCTTTTGGGCTTGGTTTTGTTTTCATTTCAGCCTTTCAAAACAGCTGAATTTGGGGTAAAAATGAAGATATTGAGGTGTGACATGGGTGGGACATTGGGGTCACAAGTGTTATGACCCAAATATTAAGGTTCTTTGGAAATACCTCTGCCTGAATTAAGGTGCAAACAAGACCATATGCCAGTCAGTAGTATGGGTTTTATTTGATAGTAAATATGGGAGAAAGTGGGAAGAGAGGAAAAGAGAAGTAGGAAAAGAGGTGAGGGGGACAGAAAGAGGGAGAAAGAAAATATCACCATCCGTGGATCCCAATGATGTCACATTGATCTTCTCTAGCAGGTCTTCTCAGTGGTGGCTTTTCCCCCCAAAAGCACAGAATGCCATGGGTTAATATACACTCAGGCCAGGGGCAATGTCCAGACATGTCCCCCCGGGGCCGGGGACAGTCTCTAGCAGCAGACTCTGCTTGCATCACCTGCACTCCTGTGGTGCAAGGCCTAGCATTTGGGGGTCTGTGATGGATTGTGACTCCCCTCAGCTCCTCTCACATGAAAGTCCCGTGAATGTGGCCAGTGGGGTTGGGGGTTCCACAGCTGGGCCAGTTTGTGTAAACTTGGCTTCTGTTGATGCCTGGTGGGTTTTTGTCCTTTTTCATTATCCTTTAATACTCTTTTTATATCCTTTTTACCCTTTCCTATTCCTGTGCTTTTTACTCTCTGTATCTTAGCCCCACATGTTTATAACCCTTGTTCAGAATTCTTTGGAGAAGACGAAACAATCTCCACAACTTCAAGAGCATGAGGCACCAACCTTTAAAGACCATTATCACTGGGACATGTTTTTGTAAACTAAGTTGTAACTTTTTTGGGGGGGAGGTAATTTGAATAAGGGGGCAATTACTTCATTTGTTAGGTTTCTTATTGGGGAATTTTAGATAGGTATGTTAATCAATGAAGTCCACAAATTGTAAATGTGTGATATTGTCGCTCTCTTTTCGTCATGGTGCACCTGGGATCCTATTAAACCAAGGTAATACCCTTTTCCTATACTGTGGTGTCTGTGCTCAATCTTTAGCAGCATTTTAGGCATCACTGTGAGCTGTGCTCTGCCCCAACCCCAAACTCAGCCAGGGATGATTCCCAGAGCAGCTGGTGGCTTTGGCCTTTGTGTGTGCATACCTTTCCCTCAGCCTGAGATGACTGAACAATAGGTTTCCCTTTATGGAATCTCAGCAGTTTGACTCTCAGTCCAAAGTCCCAGTCAGGTATCTTCAGGGAGGCTTCTTTGATTGTAGCTTCTTTATACACTTTTTGTTATAATGAGCAAAACTTGGTATCGATGTTTGAGGCATGAACTATTTCAGTCTCTGACAACAGCCATGGTGGGACTTTGTGGTCACAGCCATGGTTGGACATTGGGGACACAGACAGGGAGGGGAAAGGCAGGCAGAGCTGTCCCCATCCAAAACTGCACCCAAAAATCCCCGAACTCAGGGATTCCTCCGAGAGAAAAGCTGCCAAGAGCTGCCTGAATGGAGGGAAAGGGGCGATGGGACATTTAAAAGAGTTGAGTTGGGTTTGACACCCCTGGAATTGGGTTTGACTCACCTGGAGTTGGATTTGATCAATCTGGAATTGGGTTTTACCTACCTGGAATTGGATTGAATGCCCCTGGAATTTGCTTTAATCTACCTGTAATTGGGTTGGACCAACCTTGAGTTGGATTTGACTCACCTGAAATTTGGTTGAATCCACCTGGAATTGGGTTTGAATGGTGTTGGTGCTGCAGTAGAGGCTGGAATTCCCCCAGGATCCTCCTGGAATCGAGTCAGACGCACCTGGAATTGGGCTGAATTCCCCTGGAAATGGATTTTTGGTTATATTTTGTCTGGATGATGGTGTGGGGCAATGGGAATGGGGAATTGTGGGGGGTGAGAGTGAAGCACGAAATTGACTCCCCAACTCAGATAGTTACAAAGTAGGTATGTGTTTATTCCAGCTGGGGTGCATGGCAGGTAGCCCCTCCAAAGGCATGCACACCCTCAGCGGCACTTCACTTGGTTTATATTAGGTTACAGGTTACATATGCATGAAGTTAGACAAAGCCCCTATACATATTCATTACCTATCCCCGCTTCGTATTATAATGAGTTCAAAGCTCATTTAAATATGCTCACAGAAACACAGTGTCTCAGATTAATTGTGGGCAAGGGTCCCAAATGATTGATGATGGCGTAATTGATAGTCTTCCTCACAATGAACTCTTCTCCTTGCTCCCTTGTGCATGCTCCCTTGGTTCTTGGTCCAAGTCCAAGCCTGAGAACCCACCTGCACTGGTTCAGGGTCCAAGGGCGGGACACTTGGTTACACTCAGTGGTTTCTCTCAATTATTTGGCTCTCTTCTCTCTATCCTCCCCGATACTAGGTAGGCACAAAATCATTAAGCAAATAATAAATTGTCTTCAGCAGGCAAATCTTAGTAAATCATTATCCAATCTCTGGCCTTCTAAATCTGTTAAAAAGTTATTAATATTATTATCCAGCTTCTAGTTCTTTTCAATTAATAATTTCTATTTTACCCTAAATCAGTCCCCACTTTTCTATAAAATTAGAAAATTCTTGTACTAGTAAATGGATTCTTATTCTAGCAAGCTTCTGCGATAACTATCTCTCAATGCCTTACCATGTACATTCGATAAAGTAGTAAAAATGGATAGCCTCTTTAACATCCTACAATTCCAACCAAATAACACAAGACTAATACCTACCAAAATTAGTAAAACAATTATGGGCTGATATAATGTATTAAGGATACCAGTTGCAGTAGGTCACCATCCCAAAAGCACATCCCACCAGTGGTGATCTGCATCCTGTCTTGCTCCTTGTAAGACTCTGCTTATTTCCTCTGCATCATGGTGAATGGTTATTAAAGTTTTCTTTCCACTTTTTTGAATTCCTTTTAGGATGTTAATTAAGTCTTGATGCTCTACCAATTGACTTACCAGTGTAAGGTTCATCCCAATAGGTGTTGATGGTAATTCATGATACATTGTGTAATTGGATTTTATCAATCGATGAGATACAACTGGTGCCAAATACAAAAAGTCACACCCAATGATCTTCACAAAATTACAAACACAAAAATTAGAATGATTCCTAACATCCAAAGTAACATTGTCATTATCTAGTTCTATGAGAACACACATTGTTCTTAAGCAAACACAACCCTGACCAATACATACAAGTACTGTTTTCTGACTAGTATCCGGGTGAACTTCAAAGTGGCAAATGCTTTGCTCAGCATCTAAACATATATCTTTGGCATTAATTGTGTTACTCTCACAAAAAACCCCTTGTTGTTCTCGTGTAATGCATGAGTCTAAATTTACAGTTTGCCAATTTTTAATAAAACATATTTCTTTTAAAATATTAGAGTGGATTTTAAATGCTAAATTAAAATTTATTATAAACCAGGTTCTATTTTCCTGCATCCCACCTGGATTTTTTCATTAATGATACCAGGTAGGGTCATGATCCACTCCTCTCGATTCCAAGCCCATTCAGGTGGGTGGTAAATTTCATCATCATGCATTACAATCATAGCCAAATCCGGACGGCTGTCTGTAGGGTACTTTCCCTGAAAGCTGGAATGCCCTATGAGGGCTTGTGACCAAGGCCATTCAGTATCACCCTGGCTAAAACTACCTCCTTTTCCTTGAAGTATGGTTATAATTGTGAGAACACCAACGAGAGTAACTTCTCTAATTGCATTCATTTTACCCGGGTAAATTTCAATTTCAGTTCATTATCGTTAGAAGCCACTTTCCAAGGGGTCTCTGGAGCTTTCTTCACTCGAGTATGATGAATCCAGGCGTTCTGTTCTTTGATTTTGATCGCAGTGAAAATGGTAAGGCGTACTTGAAATGGTCCTTCCCACTGTGGCTCCAAAGTTTTCTCTGTAAGAGATTTAACATAAACATAATCTGCAGGTTGAATGTTGTGTACTGGGCTGTCTAGGCCCCGACTCTGAGTTCCAGCCACATGCTTTTCAATTTTCCTGAGTTGCTTACTCAAGGCCACCATATAGGCTGTCAGTGTTTCCTCCCCAGCTTGGGTGGATAGTCCTTTCTGTACTCCGTATGGTCTCCCATAGAGCATCTCAAAAGGACTTAATTGTTCTTTAGTTCTGGGTTTAGTTTGGATTCGTAATAACGCAAGTGGAAGAGATTGGGGCCAGGGTAAATTGGCTTCTTGCCCCAATCTCACAATTTGCTGTTTGATTAGGTGGTTCATTTTCTCCACCTGACCACTTGACTGTGGGTGGTATGGGGTGTGAAGCTCCCAATCTATGCCTAAATGATGGCTAACTTGTTTTACCACCTTTGAAATGAAATGTGGTCCTCTATCTGAGGACATTGTGGCTGGACCTCCAAAGCGTGGTGTTATTTCTTGTAACAATACCTTGTTTACCTCCCTGGCTTTGACAGTTCTAGTGGGAAAGGCTTCTGGCCATCCTGAAAAGGTATCTGTTAATACCAACAAGTACAGATACCCACCCTTTTCTTGGGAGTTCTGAAAAATCAAATTGCCACTGCTGTCCAGGCCCGTTCCCTTTCCCAGTTTGACCCAATTTTGGTTTGGGGATATTTTTAGGGCTGCTCTGGAGGTAAAGGTCACACTGTCGGGTTACCTGTGTGATGGTAGCATATAAATTTCTGGCAATAATTCTTTCAATTAAATATTTGTGTAGGGCATCTATTCCCCAGTGTTTCTTTTGGTGTTCTGTTCTTACTAGTGCCCACACTAAATGAGAGGGAATGAGCAACCTCCCCCTGTGCAGTAATAGCCCAATCCTCTTCATTATATGACCCATTCTGATTTTCGATTATTTATTTCTCTTCTTTGTTATAGGTTGGCTTACCTTCTAGAGAGATTTGGCCGTCTGGAATTAAAGTCCCTTCAGTTGTCACCTCACCTTTCGCTGCTTCTTTTGCCTCTCTGTCCACCAGACCATTTCCTTCTTCCAATTCTGAGCTCACTTTCTGGTGTGCCTTGATGTGCATGATTGCTACTCTCTCGGGTAGCTGGACTGCTTCCAACAGCCGGGTTACCTCTTGTGCATGTTTAATGTTTTTTCCTTGTGAGTTCAACAGTCCCCTTTCCTTCCAAATGGCTTCGTGTGCATGTACAACTCCAAATGCACACTTTGAGTCTGTATAAATGTTTATCTTTTTCCCTTTTGCTATTTCCAAAGCACGGGTTAAAACAATTATTTCAGCTTTCTGGGCAGAAGTGTTTATTGGTAGGGGTCCAGATTCTATTACCTTTTTGCTGGTGGTGACTGCACACCCTGCATGTCGCTGTCCGCTGATGACGTAGCTGCTCCCATCAGTAAACCAGGTTTCTGCATCATCCAAAGGTGTATCCTTCAGATCTGGATGACTGGAGTATGTGGCTTCGATAGTTTCCAGGCAGTCGTGGTGCACCTGCTCCCCGCTGTTTCCACTGAGGAAAGAAGATGTGTTGACAATGTTAGTGACCACTATTTCCACATCATCCTGCTCCACCATGATGAGTTGGTATTTCAGGAACCTCTGTGGGGAAAGCCAGTGTCCGCCTTTCACTTCCAGCACTGCAGACACTGTATGGGACACTAGCACAATCATTTTCTGGCCCAAGGTAAACTTGCGTGCCTCTTGGATGTTTAGCACGACTGTTTAGCCCTGAGGCATCCCGGCCACCCTTTGGCTGCTGCGTCTAGTTGCTTAGACAGATAAGCAACTGCCCGTCGATATGGGCCCAGGTCTTGTGCTAGTATTCCCAGGGCAATCCCCTGCTTCTCATGAGAAAACAGAAAAAATGGTTTACTCACATCTGGAAGTCCCAGAGCTGGAGCTGACATCAGGGCATTCTTCAGTTGTTTGAAGGCCCTCATGGCCTCTTTCGTCCACTGAAGATCTCTGCTTTCCATTTTGATGACCTCATACAAAGGTTTTACAAGGACCCCATAACTAAGGATCCAAAGCCTGCACCATCCCGTCATCCCCAGGAAAGTCCTTAGCTCCTTTACAGTTTGGGGTTTCGGGGTTTGGCAAATGGCCTCTTTCTGGTCTTGTCCCAAAGTTCATTGCCCAGCACTGATTTCATAGCCCAAATAAATTACTTTTGGTTTTACTACTTGAGCCTTTTTCTTGGACACCCTGTACCCTTGGAGCCCCAGGAAATTTAGTAAACTTACTGTCCAGAGTACACAGACTTCTTCTGAACACAGAGAGGGAAGGATGGAGGGGACACGGGAGAATTAAGCTGCCACAGGCGCCCTGCTGCCCCCTCCATCCCCTCCATCCGTCCGCAGCGAGCCCCGAGCCCCGGCACAAGCCAGCGCGGCTCCCACCTGCGCTGGGACAGCTTCTCCGAGCTCCGCCACCGCCTCCCCGGGCTCCGCCCGCTGCCGCCGCTCCCGGGCCGCACACACGCTCCCACCATGGCGCCGCTGCTGCCCCACTAAAGCCCTGCCTGCCTGCCTGCCTGCCTGCCTGGGGGCGACACCGGCGCTGGCCTTGTCCCCGCTCGCTGGCACCAAGCAGCAATTGCACTGGGACAATTCCGAGTGACAGCACAGCCAGCCAAGGGCAGCGAGGCGCGGGCTCTGCACAGCGCACAGCCCAAGCCCCGCGCTCTCAGTGCCCCCCGGGCTGGCCGAGGCCAAAGCCGCACATGAGGAACAGCCCTGCAACGGGCCCGGGCCCAAGGCGCCATTGCTCTGCAAATAGCGACCAAGTTCTCCGCACCTCCCGGCCCCGCCTCGGCACGCAGCCCCCGGGGCAGCCCCACGGCCCCCACGGCAGCTCCCAGCCTCCGCCAGCCGCCCTGCAACGGCCCAGGGGGAGCAGGCCAAGGGACGCGGCTGCCGGCGCCCAGGGGACGCCAGGGACAGCGGGGCACTTCACAAGCCTTTGATGCAAAAGAGAAAATCATCAGGAAGGAAAAAGCAACAGCAGCGCTGGCTTCAGAGCACAGGGCCACACGAGGCCATGGCACATTGCAGTGGGGTGACGCTGGCCCCATGCCAGGCACCCAGCAGAGCTGCTCTCTCACTGCCCTGCACAGCTGCAGTGGGGAGAGAAAAATGAACCAAGACTTCCTGAGTTGATAGAAGGACCTGGCAAAGAGATCCCTCATCAAACAACTCTGTGCACAAAACAGGCTAGGAATTGGGTATGTGAATTGAATTTATTGCTAACAGCTCAGAGGAAGAGGAGAAGTAAAATTTGACCATTTAAAACACCTTCCACCCACCCCATGGGGATCACCTGGAATGGGCGTCACCAGGATTCTGCCCAACGGGGATCATCCACTGCAGATCTTCCCATTGGGGATGGAGTTGGAGCAGCAATGAAGCTCTTCCTGCACTCGGGACACTCGCAGGGCTTCCCTCACTGGTGCCTCTCTCGGTGCTTGGTCAAGTTAGAGCTCCTGGAGAATCTCTTTCCACACTCCCCACACTCATAGGGCTTTTCCCCGGTGTGGATCATTTGGTGTCTGATGAGGTGAGAGTTTCGCTTGAAGCCCTTCCCACAGTCAGGGCAGCGGAAGGGCCTCTCCTGGGTGTGAATAATCTCATGGCGGAGGAGATGGGAGCTGGTCTGAAACCTCTTCCCACACGTGGGACACTCATAGGGTCTCTCCCCTGTGTGGATCTTCTTTTGCCGGATCAGGTGGGAGCTCTGGCTGAAGCTCTTCCCACATTCCGTGCAATCATAGGGCTTTTCCCCAGTGTGGATCACCTGGTGCTGCATCAGGGTGGACATGTGTCTGAAGCTCTTCCCACACTTCCCACACTCATAGGGCTTTTCCCCAGTGTGGATCCTTTGGTGCATCTTGAGCACAGGTATCGATCCAAAGCTCTTCTTACATTCTCCACA
>JAKEPQ010000860.1:0-22990 GCA_024500445.1 Entomyzon cyanotis
AATCCTTGCTGGCACTGCTCGAGGTTCAGTGCTTTCTGTGCCTGCACTCACCATGGGTGGTGCAGAAGACACCGTGAGAATCAGACCCTGGGTCTAAATCAGACTCACACACTGGGCTGGCTGTGATTAGACTGCACCATTAGAGTATTTTTTTAAATATCAATAATCCTACTTTTATATTGTCAGTTAGCTTTGGGCCAGGGTGTGACAATCAATTTTTAGTATTAGAACAAGAAGTAGCAAAAGTGTTTATTGTTTTGGATTTCATCTTTTCTATGTGTTTGTGTGGCTGTTAGTGATGGCAAAATTTTGTTATGAATTTTATGATGGTCACCTTTAGGTTGTATGCTGCAGAACTGGAAGAGTTTTAAAGGTGACTCTAACTCATAAACACTTAATAGAATATTGATCCTAAAAAAAAACCAAACAAAAACAACCAGCTTGTGGGGGAGGGCACATGTGAGTCACCCCATGGCTGCCCTGAAGAGAAGCTCAGCTCCAGGAAGCCACCACAGGACTTTTAGAAATGCAAATTAAAACTGCAGGGGGAAAGTGTGGACAATGGACCAGAGGCTTCTTGCCTGGGGGAGGAATCCTGCCAATTCCCTCTGTCCCTCAGCCCAAGCTCTGCCTGCTTGCACAGACAGAATTTGCATAGCTAAAGGCAGAGCCCAGACTGAGATCTGACTATGCAACAGAAATTGGTTAAGTTGCAAAGGAAGACAGCAAATGGAGAATGTTGGGAAAACTTCACTAAAAAAAGTGGGGGAGAATCATCTCTCTCCCGACTCCAACATTTCCTAGCACTGTGGATGCTTTATAGGGTGTAAAGGACCACTGGGGTTTTTTTGGTACCACAGGTTCAGGGAAATCAGTTGGGTATCCAAGTATATGATGATTTCATCCGAGAAAAGCAGTCAGTTGATGCATGCTCCTCCTGGCTAGAGGTAGCACCCCAAAATGTGGAAAAGATAAACAGCCACCAGAACAAATCCTACAACGCCATGGACCAGCACCTTGGAAGCCTAATGAATTCATATACAGGAGCCAGAAAACCCATCTGTAATTTGAATTGCATCATTAGCTTACAAGCTGACTTGGAAATAATAACCAACCAGACACCTCCAGCTCCTGACCTTCTTGCTGACCAAATCCACTCAAACGAGGAACATGACATTTCACCATGGGATGGTATCAGATTATCTATCAGCAGAAGGAGGAGGAGTTTGTGGAGAATTAAATAACTCAGACTGCTGTTTGCATATAGTTGACAATGGAAAAGTGGTAAAACAGATAACAAAGCAAATAAGAAACTAGCTCATGTACTGGATCAAACATGGAAAGGATGGGAATGGGACATGTTTTTGTGGTTCCCTGGCAGACCATGGGTTAAACCAATGCTGTTTCACCTCTTATGTGCTACAGCAATTCTCATCTTTTTACCATGCACCACACTCTGCTGAGTGCAGCTCATTCAGCAGCTGGTCAAGGGGATGCAGGTGGCAGCCAGGCCTGCTGATCCAGAAATGGCTACAAAAGGACAGAGAATGAGATCACTGAAAATAATCCCGAAACCAAAGAAAACCCAGGAAGAAGAGTAAATAGCAATTAAAAGTTAAAAGGACAACTACTGGGAAAATAGGAAGAGGAGGGATTGAAAGGGATAAAATTAATGTGTCTTTACAAACAGATAGTGTGAATTTGCTTGGAGATTGGGCCAGGGACCTGTAGATAAGGAAGTAATGAGAGAAACCGTCAATTTCAGAAGATGTTACTAATTGACACAGACTGCTGCTCAACCACGATCGTGGTGAATTCCAGGACTTCAAGAACAAAGACTTAACACAGCCATGCATACCCTATATCATACAAAGTGGGGGTGCATAATAAGGGGGACATGCAGTAGGCGGATCGGGAAGTCTGTACCTTCCAAGTACCTCACCCTGTGGGGAAAGGGAGAGATGCGGCCGGGAAAATTAGGATTAAAAGGAGGCTGCGTCCTCCAACACTTAGAAAGCTGCCCCATGGCCTCTCCCTTTGCTCACGAATTAAGTTACTTTTACAGAACTCGTCTATATCCTTTGGGGACACAAACCTCTGGCGATGAGAATTCTCCCGCACACTGCCGCCGACAGCGCAGCCACCTCTGTGCTCCCCACAGCAAGCGGGACGAGCCAGCGCTGCTCCGGCACCGCCTCCTGCCGAGGCAGCAGCGGCAAGGAGACCGCGGGCAGCCGCTCCCTCAGCGGCCTCAGGCCAGCGGCAACACGGCGCGGGGAGGAGAGACGGGAGAACGAAGCCGCCACAGCCCCCCTGCCGCCCCCTCCATCCCCTCCATCTGCCCGAGCGAGCCCCGAGCCCCGGCACAAGCCAGCGCGGCTCCCACCTGCGCTGGGACAGCCTCTCTGAGCTCCGCCGCCGCCTCCCCGGGCTCCGCCCGCTGCCGCCGCTCCCGGGCCGCACACACGCTCCCACCATGGCGCCGCTGCTGCCCCACTAAAGCCCTGCCTGCCTGCCTGCCTGCCTGGGGGCGACACCGGCGCCGGGCTTGTCCCCGCTCGCTGGCACCAAGCAGCAATTGCGCTGGGACAATTGCGAGTGACAGCACAGCCAGCCAAGGGCAGCGAGGCGCGGGCTCTGCACAGCGCACAGCCCAAGCCCCGTGCTCTCAGTGCCCCCCGGGCTGGCCGAGGCCAAAGCCGCACATGAGGAACAGCCCTGCAACGGGCCCGGGCCCAAGGCGCCATTGCTCTGCAAACAGCGACCAAGTTCTCCGCACCTCCCGGCCCCGCCTCGGCATGCAGCCCCCGGGGCAGCCCCATGGCCCCCACGGCAGCTCCCAGCCTCCGCCAGCCGCCCTGCAACGGCCCAGGGGGAGCAGGCCAAGGGACGCGGCTGCCGGCGCCCAGGGGACGCCAGGGACAGTGGGGGCACTTCACAAGCCTTTGGTGCAAAAGAGAAAACCATCAGGAAGGAAAAAGCAACAGCAGCGCTGGCTCCAGAGCACAGGGCCACACGAGGCCATGGCACATTGCAGTGGGGTGACGCTGGCCCCATGCCAGGCACCCAGCAGAGCTGCTCTCTCAGTGCTCTGCACAGCCGCCATGAGGAGAGAAAATTGAACCAAGGCTTCCTGAGTTGATAGAAGGACCTGGCTAAGAGATCCCTCATCCAAAACCTCTGTGCACAAAACAAGCTCACAACTGGTGATGTGAATTGAATTTATTGCTAACAAACTCAGAGCAGAAGTAAAATTTGAACATTTAAAACACATTGCCCCCACGTGACGAGGATCAGCTGGAATGAGGGTCACCAGGATTCTGCCCAGTGGGGATCACTGGAGATCATCCAATGCAGATCTTCCCACAGGGGATGGAGTTGGAGCAGCAATGAAGCTCTTCCTGCACTCAGAACACTCGCAGGGCTTTCTTCACTGGTGCCTCCATTGGTGCCGAGTCAAGTTAGAGCTCCTGGAGAAGCTCTTCCCACACTCGGGACACTTGTAGGGCTTCTCTCCAGTGTGGACCCTCTTGTGCTTGATCAGGGTGGAGCTGTGGCTGAAGCTCTTCCCACACTCCCCACACTCGTAGGGCTTTTCCCCAGTGTGGATCCGCCGGTGGATGATGAGCGTGGAGTTGTGCTTGAATCCCTTCCCACAGTCACGGCAGCGGAAGGGCCTCTCTTGTGTGTGAATGCGCTCATGGTGGAGCAGATGGGAGCTGGTCTGAAACCTCTTCCCACACTTCCCACACTCATAGGGCCTCTCCCCTGTGTGGATTTTCTTGTGCTGGATCAGGTTGGAGCTGTCACTGAAGCTCTTCCCACATTCCGTGCAATCATAGGGCTTTTCCCCAGTGTGGATAACCTGGTGCCGGATCAGGGTGGACATCTGGCTGAAGCTCTTCCCACACTCCCCACACTCATAGGGCTTTTCCCCAGTGTGGATGCGCTGGTGGGTGATGAGGTTGGAGTTGTGCTTGAAGCCCTTCCCGCAGTCAGGGCAGCGGAAGGGCCTCTCCTGGGTGTGAATGCGCTCATGGAGGAGGAGACTTGAGCTGGTCTGAAACCTCTTCCCACACTTGGGACACTCATATGGCCTCTCCCCGGTGTGGATCTTCTTGTGCTTGATCAGACTGGAGTTCTGGCTGAAATTCTTCCCACATTCTACGCAACTGTAGGGCTTTTCCCCAGTGTGGATCACCTGGTGCTGCATCAGGTGTGACATCCGGCTGAAGCTCTTCCCACACTCCCCACACATGTAGGGCTTTTCCCCTGTGTGGATCCTCTGGTGAACAATGAGCCCAGATTTCCAGCTAAAGTTCTTCCCACATTCCCCACAGTCGTAGGGCTTTTCCCCAGTGTGGACTACCTTGTGCTCGATCAGGCATGACATCTGGCTGAAACTCTTCTCACACTTCCCACAGTCGTAGGGCTTTTCCCCAGTGTGGATCACCTGGTGCCGCATCAGGGTGGACACCCGGCTGAAGCTTTCCCCACACTTCCCACACTCATAGGGCTTTTCCCCTGCGTGAATCACCTGGTGCTGGATCAGGTGTGACATCCGCCTGTAGCTC
Organism: Entomyzon cyanotis; assembly: GCA_024500445.1. Classification (NCBI taxonomy): domain Eukaryota; kingdom Metazoa; phylum Chordata; class Aves; order Passeriformes; family Meliphagidae; genus Entomyzon; species Entomyzon cyanotis. The sequence continues at coordinate 4,575 of JAKEPQ010000860.1, forward strand.
TTCCCACACTCCACACACTCATAGGGCTTTTCCCCAGTGTGGATCCTCTGGTGCTCGATCAGCTCAGATCTCCACCTGAAGCTTTTCCCACATTCCCCACACTTGTGGGGCTTCTCTCTGCCCTGAGCCTTCTCCCCCAGCTCCGAGCTCTTGGTGCATCTCCGGCTGCCTTCCCGGCACAGTGAGGCTTTTTCCTCCTCGCAGCTCCCTGGGCTGCGTTTGCAGCTCCTCCTCGGGCAGCATCTCCGGGCCTTTTCCTTCTCCTCCATCCAGCCACACCTTGCCAATGACAAATCCTGCTTTGGGGGAAAAACAAGGGCTGAGCGCCTTGCCCTGGGGGTTCCTCCTGCCCACCTCCAGCTCTGCAAGTCTCCCAGGGTTTTGTGTCCATAAAAACCCCAAACCACCACCATTCACCTCAAAACCCTCCCAGCATTTCCCCCTCTCTGCTATTTTCACTTTGGCCTCCTCAGGGTCTCCATTCCCTGCACTCATGGGGCTCCCGTGGCTCCCGGGCTTCCCTATTTTCCAGGGTCCCGCTTAGGGATGATCCGGGGGCTTTGGGGGTCCCAGGGGTCCCTTCTCCCCTCATTCCCTGCTCCACGCTTCCAGGGATCCCAGGCTTCCCCCTTATCCACGCTCCCCCTCTCCAGCCTGCCGGGGCTCCCCCAGCTCCGCGATCGCCCCTCTCCGCTCACCCCACTCCGGGGCTCCCGCCCTTCCCCTCCACCGCTCTCCCGGGGGGACCCCATGCCCCATGTCCCCCTCCCACCCCGACACCGGGCCATGGCCACCTGCAGTCCCCAAAATATCCCCCAAACGGCCCATTGGCGCCTCAGCTTTGGCCTTCCGCCACATCCAAACATTCCCCCCCACAATCAAACCCTCCCAGCGACCCTTCACGAGATTTGGGGCTCAATCCCGGAAGCTGCGAGCTCCAAACACCCGCCCAGAAAAAACGCCGCTCGGGGACCCCCGAGACATTTGGGGCGACTTCCTCCTCCCCCTCACCTGCCGCATGCGGGGCGCCGATGCTCCCGGGGCCGCGACAAGACAAAGAGCTCCGTGCTGCTTCTGCTGCTCCTCCTCTTCCTCTCTCCAACCTCTTCCCGCTCCTCCTCTTCCTCTCTCCTCCACCTCCCGCGGCTGCTCCTCCTTCCTCTTCCCGCCTCCTCCTCCTCGGATCTCCGGCCTTTCTCCCGCCCCTTCCTCATCCCTCCTCCTCCTCCTCCATCCCTTCTCCTCCTCCCCCCAAGCCCAGCGCCCACCCTTTCCCCCCCTTTTCCCCACGCCGTCGCATGCCGCGGGAGGAGCCGGGATGGAGCCGGGGCAGGTCGGTCTGCGGCAGCGGTGGGCTCCGGGCCAGGCCTGGGCGCCCCCCACGCGCCCCCTCCCCAAATTGGCCTGGCGGGAAGCGCTGGGGGCGAGGGGGGGGGCGCAGGTGGGGTTGGGATGGGGAGCGCTGGGCGCTGCGGGTCTGCCTGGGAACTGGAGAGTCATCAGCGCCGCGAGCTCGGATTGGATCATAATCGCTCAGCGCCTTCTCCAATTGGCTCATTTTCGCGGGGCTATTTTTCGGGGCTGTTTTTCTGATGGGGTTTGGAGGTTCTGGGGGGCTCAGGGGGTCTCAGCGCCTTTTTTGGGCTTCGCTGTGTGCCGTGTCGGGGTTCAGCTGCCTCCCAAGGCCCCCCAGAGCGGGATGACACTTGGGGACACACGGGGTCCTCATTCCCGATCCATCCCAGGGTCAGGTCTGCCCCCCAGTCACAGCCCCACCACGGGGTCCCCCCAAGTCCCTCCCCAGTGCCCCCCAAGAAGCGCGACCGGAGCCAACTGGGAAGCTTTATTGGGAGCACTGGGAGCAGCCGGGCGGGGTCAGAGTGACAGCAGGGCTGGGGGGACACACGACCCCCCCCAAAATCAGCGCGGGGACAGAGCGGGGGGTCCCGGCCGGGCCCGAGGCCACGGGGAGGGGCTGCGGCCGGCGGCGGCTCAGGAGCTCTGTGGGCAGAGAAAGGGGGTGACACCGGGCTGGGGGGCCCCGGGGGGAGCACAGCCGCTCCGGGGGAGGGGGGACACGACCCCCGGGACCCCCCCCTCACCTTCTTGCACAGGTAGAAGCCGAGCCCCAGCGTCAGGAAGACAAAGCCCAACACGAAGCCCCCGATCCCCGTCAGCATCTTGCTGCAGGCAGCGTCCGGCGGCATCTCTGGGGGGTCAGCAGGACTCAGGACCCCCAAAAACCTCTCATCGACACCTCAAGCCCCTCTAAGCACCCTCCCAATCGCCCCCAGCCCACCCAGAAGCCCCTGAAACCTCCTTCCGATCCATTCCCAGCCTCCCCAGGACCCACCAAAGCCCCTCCCTTTCCTCTCAGCACCCCTCAACCCCTCCCAGTTGCCCCCCACCGCCCCAGGACCCCCAAACCCTCTCCCAGTCCCTTCCCAGCCCCACCAGGACTCACCAAGGTCCCTCCCAGTCTCTTCCCAGCACAGCCAACCTCATTCCAACCTTTGCTTTTCCATCCCCAATCTCCTTCCAGCCCCTCCAGCCTCACTCCAACTCCCTCCCAGTTCCCCCCAGCACCCCCAAACTCCCTCCCCGTGCCCACCAGCACCCCAGAACCTCATCCCACCCTCCCCAACATCCTTCCAACCGCTTCCCAGCCCTCCCACACCCCCAAGCCCCTCTCCCACTATAAACCAGCCTCTCTCCACCTCCCTCCCAGTTCCCCCCAGCACAGCCCAATCCCCCTGCCAGCCCCCCCCCGTGCATCCCCCGCTCCCCCCGGCGCTGTGGGCTCTGGCCGTACCCCAGTGCCGCCTCAGGGGCTGCTCCAGGCTGACGTGCTCCACCTGGCAGCTGGAGGTGACCCTGCGCCGGGGGGCGTTTCCAGCAGCACCAGCAGCTGGTAGGTCCAGTCCCTGTTGGGGAGCAGGTCGGTGGTCATCACTTGCTCTGAGAGCACCTGCTGGCCCTGGAACCACCTCAGCTGCACCTGCGCAGGGTAGAAATCCATCACGGAGCACAGCAGGCGGCCGGGTTCGGGCTGGGAGCTCGAGGGCACCAGCGAGATGGACACACTGGGGGGCACTGGGAGAGAGAGGGGAGACACTGGGATCAGCTGGGGGGGTGCTGAGAGGGAGCTGGGAGGGGTGGTGTGGCATTGAGAGGGACTTGGAATCGAGTGGGAGGGACTGGGAATGGAGTGGGAATGGGATTAGAGGGAGTGGGAGGGACTGTTGTGGCACTGGGAGAGACTGGGAACAGAGTGGGACGGACTGGGGGGGGGGTACTAGGAAAGAGGGGAGTGCATTGGGGAGCACTGGGAGGGCACTGGGCGAGAGTGTTGGGGTCTTGGAATGGACTGATAATGGACTGGGAATGGACTGGGGAGAGGCTTAGTAGGACTACAGAATCACAGAATCACCAGATTGGAAGAGACCTTCAAGATGAACGAGTCCAACCTATGTCCCAACCCCTCAACTAAACTAAACCATGGCACTGAGTGCCACATCCACGTCTTTTTAAACACGTCCAGGGATGGTGATTCCACCACCTCCCTGGGTAGACCATTCCAATATTTTATCACTCTTTCTGTAAAAAAAACTTTTTCCTAATATCCAGCCTATATTTTCCTTGGCGCAACTTAAGACTGTGTCCTCTTGTTCTGCCAGTTGTTGCCTGGAAAAAGAGACCAGCCCCCACCTCACTACAACCACCTTTCAAGAAGTTGTAGAGAGTGATAAGGTCGCCTCAGTCTCCTTTTCTCCAGGCTAAACAACCCCAGTTCCCTCAGACGTTCCTCACAGGGCTTGTGTTCTAAGCCCCTCACCAGCCTTGTTGCCCTCCTCTGGACGCGCTCAAGTGTCTCCACGTCCTTCCTGAGCTGAGTGGCCCAGAACTGGACACAGCACTCGAGGTGCAGCCTCACCAGTGCCGAGTATAGGGGAAGAATGACTTCCCTGGTCCTGCTGGCCACACTATTTCTGATCCAGGCCAGGATGCCACTGGCCTTTTTGGCCACCTGGGCACACTGCTGGCTCATGTTGAGTCGGCTGTTGACCAGTACCCCCAAGTCTCTTTCTGCCTGGGCACTGTCCAGCCACTCTGTCCCCAGCCTATAGCGTTGCAGGGGGTTATTGTGGCCAAAATGCAGGACTCGGCACTTGGACTTATTAAACTTCATCTTATTGGACTCTGCCCATCCATCCAACCGTTCCAGGTCTCTCTGCAGAGCCCTCCTACCTTCCAACAGATCAACACATGCTCCCAGCTTCGTGTCATCTGCAAATTTACTAATGAAAGATTCAATACCCTCGTCCATGTCATCAATGAAAATATTAAACAGAACTGGTCCCAACACAGACCCCTGAGGGACACCACTGGTGACTGGCAGCCAGCTGGATGCAGCACCATTCACCACCACTCTCTGGGCCCGGCCATCCAGCCAGTTCTTAACCCAGCAAGGAGTGCTCCTGTCCAAGCCGTGGGCTGCCAGCTTTTCCAGGAGTATGCTGTGGGAAACAGTGTCAAAGGCTTTGCTGAGGTCTAAATAGACAACACCTACAGCCTTTCCTGCATCCACCAGGCGGGTTACCTGGTCATAAAAGGAGACCAGGTTGGTCAAACATGACCTACCCCTTCTAAACCCATGCTGGCTGGGTCTAATCCCCTGTCCATCCTGTAGGTGCTGTAATAGCACTCAATATAAACTGTTCCATAACCTTCCCTGGTACCAAGGTCAGGATAACCGGCCTGTAATTACCAGGATCCTCCTTCTTACCCTTTTTATGAATGGGCGTCACGCTGGCCAGCTTCCAGTCATCTAGAACCTCACCAGTGAGCCAGGACTGCTTGGTAAACGACAGAGAGCAGCTTTGCAAGCTCATCTGCCAGCTCCCTCATCACCCTGGGATGGATCCCATCTGCTCCCATAGATTTGTGAATGTCCAAGCAGCTCAGCAGTTCCCTGACTGCCTCCTCTTGGATAACAGAGGGACCATCCTTCTTCTTGACACTATCTACCAACCCAGGAGGACAGTTGTCCTGAGCACCATGTGTCTTTCCAATACAGACCAAGGCAAAGAAGTCATTAAGCACTTCTGCCTTCTTCTCATCTGCTGTTATTAAATTCCCTTCCACATCCAACAGACAACAAAGGTTGGTCTTGCCCTTCCTTTTGTCATCAATATATTTGTAAAAACATTTTTTATTGTCCTTTACAAAGGTTGCCAAATTGAGTTCAAACTGAGCTTTGGCCTCCCTAATTTTTTTCCTACATGCCCTAGCAGCCTCCTTAAATACTTCCTGAGAGACCTGACCCTCCTTCCAAAGATGATATATCCTCTTTTTGTTCCTAAGTTCCTTCAAGACCTCCTTGTCCATCCAGGATGGACGTTTGCCTTGCCGACTCATCTTTCGTCGCACTGGAACAGTCTGCTCCTGTGCCCTCAGGATCTCTTTTTTGAAGTATGCCCACCCTTCCTGTACTCCCCTGTTTTTAAGGGCTGCTTCCCAAGGAACTCTCTGAATAAGTCTCCTAAATAGGTTAAAGTCTGCCCTCCTGAAGTCCAATGTAAAAGTCTTGTTGATGTTCACCCTCATTTCACCAATTACTGAAAACTCTATAATTCCATGGTCACGATGCCCCAGTTGTCCTCCAACCACCACATCTCCCACCAGCCCATCTCTATTTGTAAACAACAAATCTAGTGTAGCCCCACCCCTGGTGGGCTCACTCACCAGCTGCAACAGAAGATTGTCCTCCACCCACTCCAAGAACTTCTTGGACTGCCTCTTTCTGCTGTATTACATTCTCAGCAGATGTCCGGTAGGTTAAAGTCACCTACGAGAACAAGGGCTGGTGACCCTGAAACATCCTCTAGCTGCTTATAGAATAAGTTGTCCACTTCTTCATCCTGGTTGGGTGGTCTATAACAGACTCCCAGTAGGATGTCAGCCTTGTTGGCCTTCCCCTTAATCCTTACCCATAGGCATTCAGCTTCATCATCATTAATTTCAATGCCCATGGCATCAAAAACCTCCCTAATGTAAAGGGCCACCCCTCCACCTCACCTCCCTTTTCTGTCTCTTCTGAAGAGCTTGTAGCCATCCAGTGCAGAGCTCCAGCTATGCGAGTCATCCCACCATGTTTCAGTGATGGCAACTACGTCATAGCTTTGCTGTTGCACCATGGCTTGCAGCTCCTCTTGTTTGTTACCCATGCTGCGTGCATTAGTATACATGCACTTCAGCTGGGCTACTGATTTCACCCCTAACTCAGGCCTGTTTCCAGAGAGCCCAGCTGTATCCCCTTCCCCCTTTGAACCTAGTTTAAAGCCCTTTCAATGAGTTCAGCCAGTTCATGAGCTAAAAACCTTCTGCCCTTAACAGAGAGATGGAGCCCATCTGGTTCTACCAGACCAGGTGCTGTAAAAGTTTCCCCATTATCAAAAAACCCAAAATTCTGCTGACAGCACCAACCCTTGAGCCACTTGTTGACAATGGGGGCTCTCCTATTTCTTTCATCATTTTTCTCTACCACCAAGAGGACTGAGCAGAACACTACCTGAGCTCCTGCCCTATTAACCACTTGACCCAGTGCCCTAAAGTCCCTTTTAATTGCCATGATGCTCCTCCTCTCAATCTCATCATTGCCAGCCTGGAGTATCAGCAGTGGGTAGTAATCAGAGGGTCAAATCAGCCCAGGTAGTCTCTCGGCGATATCCCGTACCCGGGCCCCAGGGAGGCAACAGATCTCCCTGTGGGATGGGTCTGGTCGACATATGGGGCCCTCTGTTTCCCTAAGAAGGAAGTCACCCACTACCACTACCCTTCTTTTCTTTTTAGTGTTAGAGGTGGTGATCTGTCTGACAGGTGAACCACCACTGGGGGGATCACTGGACAGATCATTCTCCTCTATGTCCTCTAGCTGATCTTCTACATCCAGGGCCTCATACCTATTCTGAAGTGGCACCTGGGTAGGTGAGGGGGGTAGAGAGGAATTTCTATTATCTCCTCGGAATTTCTATTATCTCCTCATCCCCCAGGTGTCCTCCTATTGCCTGACAGTGGGAAGCATAGGAGTCTTCTGACTCCTGGTGAGCCTCCCTCAAGGATGGAAGGGTAGAGCTCCACCAATCTATTTCCCTCTCACTTTCCCTAATACTCCTCAGTCTTTCTACTTCCTCCCTAAGCTCAGCCACCAGTGAAAGCAGGTCGTTCAGCTGGTCGCACCGCAAACATGTTTCTTCTGCATCGCCCCCTGGTACTGCCGATAAGCTCAAACACGCCGCACAGGAATGGGTCAGGACAGACACATCCTTTATGAAGGGTGCTTTTTGGCTACATACACTTGTAGCATTTCCAGGTTTTGATCGTGAAAAGACCATGACCACCAAAGCACAACAAGTAACAACTAAAAACCCCACCAGCAGTAAACCTGCAGCCCTGCCTGCTTGTCCTGCCTGCGCGAACTGCCGTGCCACGCCCTCAGAGAAGTGCCACGACCCTGTTTGCCCGCTCCGGAGCCGCCGCCGGCCGCAGCCCCTCCCGGTGGCCTCGGGCGCGGCCGGGACCCACCGCTCTGTCCCCGCGCTGATTTTTGGGGGTCGTGTGTGTCCCCCAAGCCCTGCTGTCACTCTGACCCCGCACGGCTGCTCCCAATGCTCCCAATAAAGCTTCCCAGTTGGCCCCGGTCGCGTTTCTTGGGGGGCACTAGGGAGGCACTTGGGGGGACCCCGCGGTGGGGCTGTGATTGGGGGACAGACCTGACCTGGGATGGATCGGGAATGGGGACCCCCGTGTGTCCCCAAACGTCGCCCCGCTCTGGGGGGCCTTGGGAGGCAGCTGAACCCCGACACGGCACACAGCGAAGCCCAAAAAAGTCGCTGAGACCCCCCTGAGCCCCCCAGAACCTCCAAACCCCATAGAAAAACAGCCCCGAAAAATAGCTCCGCGAAAATGAGCCAATTGGAGAAGGCGCTGAGCGATTATGATCCAATCCAGCTCGCGGCGCTGATGACTCTCCAGTTCCCAGACAGACCTGCAGCGCCCAGCGCTCCCCACCCCAACCCCACCTGCGCCCCCCCCCCTCGCCCCCAGCGCTTCCCGCCAGGCCAATTTGGGGAGGCGGCGCGTGGGGGGCGCCCAGGCCTGGCCCGGAGCCCACCGCTGCCCCAGACCGACCTGCCCCAGCTCCATCCCGGCTCCTCCCGCGGCATGCGACGGCGTGGGGAAAAGGGGGGAAAGGGTGGGCGCTGGGCTTGGGGGGAGGAGGAGAAGGGATGGAGGAGGAGGAGGAGGGATGAGGAAGGGGCGGGAGAAAGGCCGGAGATCCGAGGAGGAGGAGGCGGGACGACGAAGGAGGAGGAGCCGCGGGAGGAGGAGAGAGGAAGAGGAGGAGCAGCAGAAGAAGCGCGGAGCTCTTTGTGTGTCGCGGCCCCGGGAGCATCGGCGCCCCGCATGGCGCAGGTGAGGGGGAGGAGGAAGTCGCCCCAAATGTCTCGGAGGTCCCCGAGCGGCGTTTTCTCTGGGCGGGTGTGGCTAGCACAGGTTCTTCCCGTGGGAACATTTTGCTATATTTCATAAACAAAATAAAGTTTGGATGTTTTGCAAACAGTTTCTCCGGATGGAGTCAGTTCGGGCTTGGCCAATTGGGCCTAGGGGGAGGACTCGGGCTGACCAATCTGGGGCACCTCTGTAAACTCTATATATATGGAATTCAAAACAATAAAGCTCTCTTCTCCTCTCTTTCCTTGTCTGAGAACTTGGGTCATTCCTCAGCTAGCCGCTCAACAGCGACAGGCGGGTGTTTGGAGCTCGCAGCTTCCGGGATTGAGCCCCAAATCTCGTGAAGGGTCGCTGGGAGGGTTTGATTGTGGGGGGGAATGTTTGGATGTGGCGGAAGGCCAAAGCTGAGGCGCCAATGGGCCGTTTGGGGGATATTTTGGGGACTGCAGGTGGCCATGGCCCGGTGTCGGGGTGGGAGGGGGACATCGGGCATGGGGTCTCCCCGGGAGAGCGGTGGAGGGGAAGGGCGGGAGCCCCGGAGTGGGGGTGAGCGGAGAGGGGCGATCGCGGAGCTGGGGGAGCCCCGGCAGGCTGGAGAGGGGGCAGCGTGGATAAGGGGGAAGCCTGGGATCCCTGGAAGCGTGGAGCAGAGAATGAGGGGAGAAGGGACCCCTGGGACCCCCAAACCCCCGGATCATCCCTAAGCGGGACCCTGGAAAATAGGGAAGCCCGGGAGCCACGGGAGCCCCATGAGTGCAGGGAATGGAGACCCTGAGGAGGCCAAAGTGAAAATAGCAGAGAGGGGGAAATGCTGGGAGGGTTTTGAGGTGAATGGTGGTGGTTTGGGGTTTTTATGGACACAAAACGGCAGGACACTTGCAGAGCTGGAGGTGGGCAGGAGGAACCCCCAGGGCAAGGCGCTCAGCCCTTGTTTTTCCCCCAAAGCAGGATTTGTCATTAGCAAGGTGTGGCCGGATGGAGGAGGAGGAAAAGGCCCGGAGATGCTGCCCGAGGAGGAGCTGCAAACACAGCCCAGGGAGCTGCGAGGAGGAAAGAGCCTCGCTGTGCCGGGAAGGCGGCTGGAGATGCAGCCGGAGCTCGGAGCTGGGGGAGAAGGCTCAGGGCAGAGAGAAGCCCCACAAGTGTGGGGAATGTGGGAAAAGCTTCAGGTGGAGATCTGGGCTGACCCAGCACCAGAGGATCCACACTGGGGAAAAGCCCTATGAGTGTGGGAAGTGTGGGAAGAGCTTCAGCCTGGTGTCCACCCTGAGGCAGCACCAGAAGATCCACACTGGGGAAAAGCCCTACGATTGCGAGGAATGTGGGAAAAGCTTCAGGCAATGTTCCAACCTCATCCAGCACAAGAAGATCCACGCCGGGGAGAGGCCCTATGAGTGTGGGAAGTGTGGGAAGAGGTTTCAGACCAGCTCCCGTCTCCTCCTCCATGAGATTATTCACACCCAGGAGAGGCCCTTCCGCTGCCCTGACTGCGGGAAGGGCTTCAACCGAAACTCCACCCTCACCAGCCACCAGGTGATCCACACTGGGGAGAGGCCCTACGAGTGTGGGAAGTGTGGGAAGGGCTTCAGCTACCTGTTCATCCTGATGCATCACCAGAGGATCCACACGGGGGAAAAGCCCTATGAGTGTGGGAAGTGTGGGAAGAGCTTCAGCCAGATGTCACACCTGATGCGGCACCAGGTGATCCACACAGGGGAAAAGCCCTACAATTGTGCAGAATGTGGAAAGAGCTTTAGCAACAGCTCCCACCTGAGCTGCCACAAGATGATCCACACAGGAGAGAGGCCCTATGAGTGTGGGAAGTGTGGGAGGAGGTTTCAGACCAGCTGCAATCTCCTCCTCCATGAGCGCATTCACACCCAGGAGAGGCCCTTCCGCTGCCCTGACTGCGGGAAGGGCTTCAAGCAAAACTCCCACCTCATCATCCACAGACGCATCCACACTGGGGAAAAGCCAAATGAGTGTCCCAAGTGTGGGAAGAGCTTCTCACATATCTTTAACATGACTCAGCACCAGCGGAAGCACCAGTGAGAGAAGCCCTGCGAGTGCTGGAAGAGCTTCATTGCTGCTCCAACTCCATCCCCTGTGGGACGATCTGCAGTGAATGATCCCCAGTGATCCCCGTTGAGTTAGGGGAAGGTGTTTTAAATGGTCAAATTTTACTTCTGCTCTGAGTTTGTTAGCAATAAATTCAATTCACATCACCAGTTCTGAGCCTGTTTTGTGCTGAAAGGTGTGTGATGAGGGATCTCTTAGCCATGTCCTTCTATCAACTCGGGAAGCCTTGGTTCAATTTTCTCTCCCCATGGCGGCTGTGCAGGGCAGTGAGAGAGCAGCTCTGCTGGGTGCCTGGCATGAGGCCAGCGTCACCCTACTGCAATGTGCCATGTCCTCGTGTGGCCCTGTGCTCTGGAGCCAGCGCTGCTGTTGCTTTTTCCTTCGTGATGGTTTTCTCTTTTGCATCAAATGCTTGTGAAGTGCCCCCGCTGTCCCTGGTGTCCCCTGGGCGCCGGCAGCCGCGTCCCTTGGCCTGCTCCCCCTGGGCCGTTGCAGGGCAGCTGGCGGAGGCTGGGAGCTGCCGTGGGGGCCGTGGGGCTGCCCCGGGGGCTGCGTGCCGAGGCGGGGCCGGGAGGTGCGGAGAACTTGGTCGCTGTTTGCAGAGCAATGGTGCCTTGGGCCCGGGCCCGTTGCAGGGCTGTTCCTCATGTGCGGCTTTGGCCTCGGCCAGCCCGGGGGGCACTGAGAGCGCGAGGCTTGGGCTGTGCGCTGTGCAGAGCCCGCGCCTCGCTGCCCTTGGCTGGCTGTGCTGTCACTCGGGATTGTCCCAGCGCAATTGCTGCTCGGTGCCAGCGAGCGGGGACAAGGCCGGCGCCGGTGTCGCCCCCAGCCAGGCAGGCAGGCAGGGCTTTAGTGGGGCAGCAGCGGCGCCATGGTGGGAGCGTGTGTGCGGCCCGGGAGCGGCGGCAGCGGGCGGAGCCCGGGGAGGCGGCGGCGGAGCTCGGAGAGGCTGTCCCAGCGCAGGTGGGAGCCGCGCTGGCTTGTGCCGGGGCTCGGGGCTCGCTGCGGGCGGATGGAGGGGATGCAGGGGGCGGCAGGGGGGCTGTGGCGGCTTCGTTCTCCCGTCTCCCTCCCTCCCTCCCTCCCTGGCTGTGGCGCCGTGTTGCCGCTGGCCTGAGGCCGCTGAGGGAGCGGCTGCCCGCGGTCTCCTTGCCGCTGCTGCCTCGGCAGGAGGCGGTGCCGGAGCAGCGCTGGCTCGTCCCGCTTGCTGTCGGTAGCACAGAGGTGTCTCTCCTGTCCCCGGGTCGCTGCGCTGCGGTCACCGCCGAGCTCCGCCGCCTCACGGCGCTCCAGCCCCTGCCGCTCCCGAGCCCTCACTGACCCTCCAGCAATGGCGGCACTGGGGGCGACATCAGGGGCGGTGCTTGTCCCCTCTCTGAGCAATCACCGCGCGAGAATTAGGAGTGACGGCATAATCAGCCAATGGGAGTGAGGTGGGAGAGCTCTGCACACGGCACAGAATCGCCCCAGTCGCTCCAGGCACAATCCCGGGGTTGTGGCCGAAATTTGCTTTTTGGCTCCTCAGCCCTGCAATGTCCCAGCCCGGGCAGGAGGACAAAGAATCGCTGCTGCCCTCAACCGGCGGGAGCTCGGTGTGACCTGGAGCTGAAGGTCCAGCTCGGTGTGAGCTGTGGGTGAGGCCGGGGTGGAGCAGGGACTCCCCTGCAGCCCCGGCAGGAGCCCAGGCCGGAGCAGGGGATGCCTGAGAGAGACCCTGAGCCATGGGAAGCTCCTGCAGAGCCATGGAAGTGGCTGCTGGCGGGACTTGTGGGGGAACCCTGCTGGAGCAGCCTGTTCCTGAGGGATTGTGTGCTGTCGAGGGACATCAGGGTGAGGAGGACAGTGTCACAGCAGTTTTCACCTCCCGCCGGTTCAGAGCAGCAGCGGTTCCTTGGCCTCCAGCACGGCCCGGGACATTCCAGGCCTTTTCCTCCTCCGACATTTTATGAAGAATTCCTTGCCGCTCATTGATCCCGTTTATATACCCTGTGGAGATCCTGCCCTCCACTCCCATTGGCTGATTCTGCCGCCACTCCTCGTTCTCGAACTCTGATTGGTCAGAACGCGGCTGAGGGACAATCCCGCCTTGTCCCCACATCGCTTTCATTTCCCCCAAAAAGCCAAAATCTCCCCAAAGCCCTTGGGCTGAGCGCAGGAAAAACGGACAGGGTTTGGGCAGAAAACTCCCAAATCGTTGTTCCCCAGGCTGGGAAGGACAAACGGAACCAAACTGATTTGGGAGCTCCCAGCAGCTCCTCTCTTGCCGGCCCAGCTGAAGGCCTCGCTGGCTGCTGGAGGCTGCACGGGCAGACTGGGAGCACTGGGAGCACTGGGAAGAGGCTCTGGCTCGGCTGAAGCCCCCGGGGCAGGGGGAGCAGGGCAAGGGACACGAGGGACACAGGGATGCTTCATAAGCATTTAATAAAAAAATAATAATATTATAAAGAATACAACAATAACAGAAACATTGGCGCTGTACATACTGATGGGGTCACACAACAACATCTCACAAAATCCTCTGAGTTGGAAGAGACCCACAAGGATCAAGTCCAACTCCTAAGGGAATGGCACCTGTAGGTTCCAATCACAACCCTGGCATTATTTTGCACTCTGCTCCCACAAAGGTCACATTGCCATGGCAGCAGATGTTTCAAATCTGTATCCACAGTGCTGTATCAATATATGCAATATTAGTGTATAAATACAATGTTAGAAGAACATGTAGTTCTGTATCCAGAGTGTTATAGTAATATATGTTAATATATATAAAGTCAGTGTGTAAATACAGTTTTAAAAGAACAGGTAGGTCTGTATCCACAGTATTATATCAAGATATACAAGGTTAGTGTAAAAAACAATGTTAGAAGAACATGTAATTCTTTATCCAGAGTGTTATATTAATATATGCTAATATATATAAGGTTAGTGTAGAAATACAGTTTTAGAAGAGCATGTAGGTCTATACTCACAGTGTTATATTTTCATATATATATATACAAGGCTAGTGTGTAAAAACAATTTTAGAAGAACATGTAATTCTGTATCCAGAGTGTTACATTAATATATGCTAATATATATAAGATCAGTGTACAAATACAGTTTTAGAAGAACATATAGGTCTATACTCACAGTGTTAAATTTTCATATATAGATACAAGCTTAGTGTATAAATACACTGGAAGTGCTGGAAGAATGTATTTGAAATCCCTTTCCATATCAATATATATATAAAAGGTCACTGTAGAAACATGTAGTGCAAGAGAAACAGGAAGATTCCTGGAATGGCTCCAGAGGGAGACAGGAACACCCAGCCCAGGCAGCCACAGATCAGCTTCCACATCATCTCCTCTCCCTACAGATTCATCTCCTTGAGATCAGACACTGAGGTGACTCTGCAAAGTGGCACTGAGGTGACCCTGAGAGTCAGTGCAAGGCAGATGCTGCAGCTGAGGAAGGAAATCCCCATGCTGGGGGAAGAAGAGGCTAAGCTGTGAGTGCTCAGCACAGAGAAGGTAATTCCTCCATCCCCAGTTACAGCTCAGTTTGGGCTCTGCTGCACAGATAGTGCAGGTGATCTGAGCAGGTTGTACTCCTAAACTTTCCCTCTCACAGGAACACACACTCTCCATTGCCAAGGATCTTTAACCTGTAAGGAGGAGCAGAGAAAGAGGTTGTGCTTTGTCCTCCCCAGCAGGAGAAACAGTGCTGCACACAAGGGACAGTCCCAGCAGCCCTGTGCTCCCCAGGCCCTGCCTGTGCCCCCCAGGACTCACGAGGAGTTGAAGTTGCTGCCATCCACCCACTGCAGCCACTGGCCCTGTCTGTGCAGCCCGAGCCAGTAATCGTCATTCCTGCTGAGGCGGAACAGGAACTCCTGGCAAGGAGAGAGGAGTAAACAATGGACTCCTAGCCCAGGAGCTCCCCAGGGTCCCCTTGGCCTTCCCAAACCCCCCAAACCCCTCACTCACCATTTCCCAGTCCTTGAGCACAGCCAGGGAGGCCCCAAGTTTGGAGCACCGAGCCTGAGCCTGATCCCAGCTGCCCACATCCCTTGAGAGGAAGTAGCAGATCCCTCGGTACCCAACCCAGCCATGGGGACAGGCCAGCAGCACCCAAGCTGCAGGGTTAACTGGAGTAACTGCTCTGCCTCTGTGTATTTTCCCTGCAGAGGGAAATGGAGAATGTTCAAGGGTTCCATGCCACAGGCAGCAGTGAGCCTGCAGTGCCCCGAGGGGTTGGGCTGAGGCTGCTGCTCCTCCTTACCTGACACAGCAGCCAAGGACACCAGCAAAGCCACAACCAGGGCTAGGAGGACAATCAGCACCAAGATAACCTTGAGGTGGGATCTGATCCACAGGCCTGGAGATGGAAAGAGTCACAGGCTGTGAGCATGGAGCTGTCCTGAGCAGGCTCAGCCCTCACATGTCTCATCCAATGCCCAGGGAACACAGGAGGAACCCTCAGCCCGTGTGCCACTCACTGAGCTGGCAGCAGGAGAGACAAGGGATGGGGACAGAGCCAGGGACAAGGGACACAGACACAGACAGGGGACAGCTATGGCTGAACTGCCCAGGGCCAGGGCTGTCAGTCCCAGCCACTGCTGGGGCCCAGCAGAGCACCAGCTCTCTTCCAGAGCCCTGGACACAGCCACACTCTGCCAGCCCAGTGCTCTGGGGCTCACACTGTCCCCTTCCTAGAGGCCACCCATGAGGGTTATTTTGAGTTTATTCCTGGTTGCTGAAGTGCTGTGGACTCCCAGCAGCTCCTTCACACTCCAATCACAGGAGCAGAATCCTTCCACCACATCCTCACTTGCTGCACGCTCACCAGTGGCACCTTTCTGCTTGGGACAAGTGGCTTCTTGTACCCAAGGCAAGTGTGTCACCTTGCCTGGTGATCTATTCCGGACACAATGGATCTTCTTTAGAACCTCTTTAGTGCAGCCAGATTGCTTCTTCTCCAGCACAGAGCTGGTAGGTCTCTGATTGGAATAAACCACACGTGGCTCTGGAGACATCAACAGTGCTGAAAAAGCCTTTTGAAGACCAGCCTCGGGAAGTTTGACAACCTGATATCAGCAGGTTAAAAGGATCACGATGAGAGGCCCCAGCTGGTCTGTGCCCTGAGGTTCCCCCACGTTCAGGAAGGCACTGCCAGCTCAGTCCTGCCCTGTCTCTGCTCCCCGGCAGCACCTGGGGACACAAACACAGTGTCAGAGCGCTCCGGGCCCAGATCGGCCCTGCAGCCCCAACCCCTCTGGCTGGGCAGCTCCGGGCTGGGACAGGCAGGGACAGTTAGGGACAGGCAGGGACAGTTAGGGACAGCACCCGGGAGCTGCCGAGTGCGGGAACAGGGCAGCTGCGGATCGGGCTCAGCCTGCCGGGGGGAAGAACCAGCAGCCCTGAGGGGCTCAGCATTGTCCCCTGCATGCCCTGCGCTGAGGGTTGAAACTCAGGGACAGCGAGCGCTGGCAATGGCGTTTGTGTCCTGTCTGGGAAGAGGACGGGGTCCCGGCAGGGAAGGTGGAACTTGCATGAATGACTGCAGCCGCCCTGGGGCGACAGGACGGGACGACGCTGCCCTGCCTCCCCTGAACGCGTCTTTCTTTCTGTTCCATAGAGATTTGGGTTGTGAGGGACACTCAAGTTCCTCCCGTCCCACACAGCCCTGGGCATGGACACCTGCCGGTAGCCGATGTGGCTACCAGCCCGGTGCCGAATGGCCTGGAACAGACCCGGGGACAGGAGAGACACCTCTGTGCTACCCACAGCAAGCGGGACGAGCCAGCGCTGCTCCGGCACCGCCTCCTGCCGAGGCAGCAGCGGCAAAGAGACCGCGGGCAGCCGCTCCCTCAGCGGCCTCAGGCCAGCGGCAACACGGCGACACAGCCAGGGAGGGAGACGGGAAGGAGGGAGACGGGAGAACGAAGCCGCCACAGCCCCCCTGCCGCCCCCTCCATCCCCTCCATCCGCCCACAGCGAGCCCCGAGCCCCGGCACAAGCCAGCACGGCTCCCACCTGCGCTGGGACAGCCTCTCCGACCTCCGCCGCCGCCTCCCCGGGCTCCGCCCGCTGCCGCCGCTCCCGGGCCGCACACACGCTCCCGCCATGGCGCCGCTGCTGCCCCACTAAAGCCCTGCCTACCTGCCTGCCTGGGGGCGACACCGGCGCCGGCCTTGTCCCCGCTCGCTGGCACCGAGCAGCAATTGCGCTGGGACAATCCCGAGTGACAGCACAGCCAGCCAAGGGCAGCGAGGCGCGGGCTCTGCACAGCGCACAGCCCAAGCCCCGCGCTCTCAGTGCCGCCCGGGCTGGCCGAGGCCAAAGCCGCACATGAGGAACAGCCCTGCAACGGGCCCGGGCCCAAGGCGCCATTGCTCTGCAAATAGCGACCAAGTTCTCCGCACCTCCCGGCCCCGCCTCGGCACGCAGCCCCCGGGGCAGCCCCACGGCCCCCACGGCAGCTCCCAGCCTCCGCCAGCCGCCCTGCAACGGCCCAGGGGGAGCAGGCCAAGGGACGTGGCTGCCGGCGCCCAGGGGACGCCAGGGACAGTGGGGGTACTTCACAAGCCTTTGGTGCAAAAGAGAAAACCATCAGGAAGGAAAAAGCAACAGCAGCGCTGGCTCCAGAGCACAGGGCCACACGAGGCCATGGCACATTGCAGTGGGGTGACGCTGGCCCCATGCCAGGCACCCAGCAGAGCTGCTCTCTCACTGCTCTGCACAGCCGCCATGGGGAGACAAAATTGAATCAAGGCTTCCTGAGTTGATAGAAGGACCTGGCTAAGAGATCCCTCATCCAACACCTTTGTGCTCAAAACAGGCTCGCAATTGGCGATGTGAAGTGAATTTATTGCTAACAAAGTCGGAGCAGGAGAAGAAGGAAAATTTGACCATTTAAAACACCTTCCTCTAACTCGACGGGGATCAGCTGGAATGGGGGTCACCAGGATTCAGCCAAACGGAGGTCACTGGGGATCATCCACTGCAGATCTTCCCACAGGGGATGGAGTTGGAGCAGCAATGAAGCTCTTCCTGCACTCGGGACACTCGCAGGGCTTCTCTCACTGGTGCTTCCGTTGGTACCGAGTCAAATGAAAGTTCGTAGAGAAGCTCTTCCCACACTCGGGACACTCGTAGGGCTTTTCCCCAGTGTGGATGTGCCGGTGCCTGATGAGGTGGGAGTTCTGGTTGAAGCCTTTCCCACAGTCAGGGCAGCGGAAGGGCCTCTCCTGGGTGTGAATGCGCTCATGGACGAGGAGATCGGAGCTGGTCTGAAACCTCTTCCCACACTTCCCACACTCATAGGGCCTCTCCCCAGTGTGGATCTTCTTGTGCCAGATCAGGTGGGAGCTGCTGCTGAAGCTCTTCCCACATTCTGCGCAATCATAGGGCTTTTCCCCAGTGTGGATCACCTGGTGCCGCCTCAGGGTGGACACGCAGCTAAAGTTCTTCCCACATTTTCCACACTTGTAGGGCTTTTCCCCTGTGTGGATCCTGCGGTGCACGTTGAGCTCAGTTTTCGATCCAAAGCTCTTCCCACACTCCCCACACTTGTAGGGCTTTTCCCCAATGTGGATGTGCCGGTGGGTGATGAGGTTGGAGTGGTGCTTGAAGCTCTTCCCACAGTTAGGGCAGCGGAAGGGCCTCTCCTGGGTGTGAACGCGCTCATGGCGGAGGAGACAGGAGCTCCTCTGAAACCTCTTCCCACACTTGGAACACTCATAAGGCCTCTCCCCTGCGTGGATCCTTTTGTGCTGGATCAGGTGGGAGCTGTGCCCAAAGCTCTTCCCACATTCCTCGCAATCATAGGGAGACCCTGCT
>JAKEPQ010000861.1:0-10542 GCA_024500445.1 Entomyzon cyanotis
GGCCCGCTGAAGAGCTGTGTGATTCTCTTCAGAACCATCCTCCCAGATAAGGAACCATTTCTGGTTGTAGGCAACTGCCAAGACAAGATTGGTGGGTGTCAAAAGGAGTGTGGTTCTAAAAACAAGGGGTGTTTGTTGAAAAAGAAGAAACAACAAACCTGTGGCTTTGGCTGCAACCTGGGCCTAAGGTTTTCTAGTTTGCTGACCAACTTGTTGGTGAGCCTTGCAGCTTTGCATATTCAGGTTCTAAAGTTGGATTCCATGGCTGTTTTACTGATGCCTCTGGGTGTGGGCTCTGGCATGGTCGGGGGCTGTGTGTGTTAGGCCAGACTGTGCACGCTGTAGTAGCTGCCTTCTAACTGCTTGCTTTTCCCCCATCGTTTTCCTGCTTGCAGCCCTCACCGCTCTCCTAGGCACTGAGCAAGGACACCTGCTGCTGAATTCCTCTGTGCCTGGGAAAAGCTGAATGGAGCCAAGCATTGCGAGCTGCCAGGTGAGAAGTCAAGGTTGCATTTCCATGAGTGGAGGGATTGTTGGGGAAGAAAGCAGGAGGGGAGAGCCTGGCGAATAGACTATGCCTAGGACAAATGAACATTTTCTCTTGCAGTTTAGGGAAGCCGGGCTTTGGAATTGCTTGATGCATCTCTCTCTGAGCAGCATTCTCTCCGTGCTTTTTCAGGGAACCTCGGGGGATGAGAAGAATCCTTTCCCAGTGACACCTTTCCCACAAGAAGACAAGACAAGAAGACCTCAAGTTTGAACAGGAAGTGTTCGTTTCGCAGCCCTGCCTGCAGTTTCTGAAGCCACCAGGCAGAA
Organism: Entomyzon cyanotis; assembly: GCA_024500445.1. Lineage (NCBI taxonomy): Eukaryota > Metazoa > Chordata > Aves > Passeriformes > Meliphagidae > Entomyzon > Entomyzon cyanotis. The sequence goes on from JAKEPQ010000861.1 coordinate 817, forward strand.
GTGGCCCTGCAGCTCCCCGACTTTTGCTTCCCTGATCATCAGCACTTCTTTCGGGAGCAAAGAGAGAGGGCGACATGGGGGAGACCTGCCCAGTCAGGGTAGCACCTGCTGAGTCAGTTGGCTGCAGGTGAGCAGCACTTGAATTGTTGACTCCATGCTGGGCCTGTGACCTGGATTTGCCAGCAAAATTCCTAGAATTGCTGCTACTCTTTTCATTGTAGGCTTTAGTCCTTACAAATGTTGTGCTGTCCTGTTTTGCAAGCAGTGGGGAATGCTGAGAAGCTGTAACCTGCCATCCCACATGGCCTTTGCAGTGTCATTTTCCATACAACACCAAGTTTTGTGACACCCTCTGGGCAAAGGGATGCATTGGCACCATCTATTGGCAAGCTTGCAAAAGAAAAGAAACACCATGTGCCTGGCTGAAGGGCTGCAAGGCCCTAAAAATCCTCCCCTTAAGGAGGCAGCTGCTGAAATTCAAAAGGCTTTGCCGGTCCTCTTGGAGCAAAGTCACACCATTCATTGACTGTCCTCTGCCACATGTGCCACATGGTTGGATGAATCCAACCAAATGTTTTCTCTCTCCCTGCCCTTCTTCCAGGCTTTTCTGCTGAGAGAAAAACAGCTGACGTGACCAACACCCTGCCTGACCTTATCCACTGCATCACACACAATTTACAGTGACCCAGACTGGAAGCCAAAGTGCCTTACCTGGCTCTCCAGGATGTAAAGAGTTCAAAGTTCTTTGCTCTTTTGAAGCCTTAGAAACACTTTTGTTCTTTTTTTTTTTTTTTTTTTGATTGGTCAATGCAAAAGATCTGTATGTTATTTTTATTTGAAATACAGTTGTAAGTTATTTTGGCTCCTTTTAGAAAACTTGGTGGTTTCTTAGAGTAACGCTTTTCTGCCTTGCAAAAGAAGAGCTGGAGGGTGGTAGCCGCCCTTCAAATGAAAGTGTGGAGAGAAGGATGGTATCCCAAAGTAAGCGTGCTTGCAAGAAAGAATTACCTCCATATTCCACATCCTTTCATGATACAGGAACAGCTCAGTGAGGTACGGAAATCAAGTTACCCTTTGCCCTGCTTTTGTGGTTGCTCCAGTTGCCTGCCTGTGTCGACTCACACTGCCACATTGCACAACAATGGTTTGGACACTGCCACGAACAAAAGCAGTACTCACATGGACGTTCCTCCTGAAGGAGAAAAACAAATCATTCTTCTTGATGAGGTCTGAGTGAGTGGGGCATCTGACAGATGCAGGCCTTTCCAAAGCCCGGGCTGCAGAAACCCTCACGCTCAACAAGAATTGACTGATTCTGGCAGTCAACGCTGCCTTCCAGTGTGCGTTGCTTTAACTTCACTCTATGTCGGGGGTTGAGAATTTCTTCCCATTCCCGTTACTAAGCAACAAATAGTTAGATGTTTAGAGTAATCAAAAGACAAAGGTGGGCTTGGGCGAGGCAGGGTAAGGGAACACCCAGCCCTTGAAACGGGAGTCTCACTCTCTCTCGTGGTTTCGGACGCTGAGAGGAGAGGCTGCTCTTTGCTTTTCGGCTGGACTAGAGGGAATCCAACTGTGCCCTGTTTTCTCTTCTCCTGACTGGGTGAGCTTGGATTCAACCTTTTTCCCCACGGGAAAGGGCACGTTTCCCCGGGCTGCGTTTCCTCGCAGCCGCTGCCGGGAGAGTCCCGCGGCCCCTGCTGCCTGCCCCCGCCCTCCGCCGCACGAGACCGCGGCGTCTGCTGTGACTGCAGAAAATCCTGGCTGGGGAGAGGGCCAACTCCTGACCCGCCGCTCCGCTCGCCGCTCCGAGCTGCTTTTGCTGCCTGCTTTCTCATCTCTCCGCCATTATCGGCTGCCACTACCTGACCTGACCCTGCGCCACAGCGCCACCTGCAGCCGCTCGGGAGTCATCGCGCCTGCCCTGCCTGGCCGGGAGCTCAACAGCGCCACCTGCAGCCGCTCGGGAGTCATCGCACCTGCCCTGCCCGACCGGGAGCTCAACAGCGCCCCTGCTGCTTGTAACCGTGATTACACCACACGGGCAAAGGCTTAGTAGCTCACAAGCCATCTGCTATTGGTTTTCTGGTTCTAGTTCTGGTTGCTATTATTGTTATTGCTTGTTTATAGATACTAGTAAAGAACTGATATTCCTTTTTTCCCATACCTTTGCCTGAAAGCCCTTGATTTACAAAATTGAATAATTCGGAGGGAGGGAGGAAAGGAAATCACATTCTCTGTCCTGGGGGAGGGTTCAACCTCTCTTGGCAGACACCTGTCTTTCAAACCAAGACACTCTACAATGGCTTCCTTTCTTATGCTTAGTACATGCATTTAGAGAGCATGGATGAGCAAGTCACTTCATGGCTCAATCCAACTTCCAGAAAATCATTTTCAAATCTGCTTTTCACAAACCATGATGTACCTTTTCCTCTTCATTATTTACAAAAAGAGAAACGAATGTATAAATAAAGGACTCTGGCTTTTAAAACTTCGATTTGGATTGATGCGGAGTGTAGTCATTTGAAAAGCTCTACAGAGCCACTGGATCAGCTCGAACAGGAATCTCTTCCGTGAGCCTGGTGAGAGACAAGGGGCTTCATTCTTTCATCTACTCAGTATTCAAACTGGCATCTACCACAAATCACACAAAATACAAGAACATGGCGAGCTTAGCAACAGACAGAAACCTTTGGCCAGAACCTTGGCAGATCTTTCAAACACCGTCAAGAGAAACCAGAATGTTCTCAGACTAATAATCCAGCAGATTTCTGATGGTGCAAGAGCAGAAAAAAGAATCAAATACTTTCAAATCAAAACACCCTCCAGCACCCTCAAAGCATTGGGAGGCTCTGATTATTAGCCTCTGACCATGCAATTTATCTCGCAAACAACACACCGCATGGATCTACACAACCATCTCAATCTCCTTCAGAAATAACCAGGGCCATTTCAGGCACAGTCCGTTTTCACTTCTTACTCAATTCTCCTTCTTCTATCATTCATCTAAAATTTCCTGTGGAATTCCAATCCATAATTGCATTCAAAGACAGCATGAATAGAGCACTGAGCTAGTATGCACAAGTACTCCCAATCAACAAGTCACAGAAAGGTTGGTTTAGCCACATTTTCTCTGTCTTCATACCCAGGAAAAAGGGATGAGACAGGAGGAAATAGCACTCAAGTGGCGCTGGAAAGAAGGGCATATTTTTCCAGGCAAGAAGTGGTTTCGGGGTTTTTCCTATCCCCACACCCCTGGAACCTAACTGCACTTTGCCCAAGGAGAACAGGAACATCCCAAGGAGAAAAGGAAATGCACTGGATTTTCAAAAAACGCAGGCAGTGGGCAGCTTCTGTATCCCATACACTTCCCCATCCATGCCAAGGCACACCAGGCTGCAGGAACACGCCGCGTGCCGGGCGGGATTTGGTGTCACCCAGGTGCCTGTCACAGTCCACTTAGAAGCCGACGCCGGCTATCATCTCGGAGTGCAAAAAGAAAAAAAAAGCACCACATAATTCAACAAGTCAAGGGAATTAAATTTCAGTCCAAAGAGGGACTTTATCAATTTAGCCCATAAAGCGGCCAGCGATGAAAGAGAGAGAGAGTCAGGGAAAGATAGGGAGAAAAGGGAAGAAAACGGGTCTTATGTCTTAGAGCTATAGGATGCTCCACAGACATCCAGCGTCTCTGAGGGTCCTGTCCAGAAGGCGTTCCTCTGCCTCTGCGTCAATCGATGTCATCTCACGGTGGGGAAGATTTTTGCAATTCAGTTATTCCAGAGATGTCTTTTATGCAATTCCACACACCTTGTCCCTTCTTGCAACCCGCCTGTGTGCACCCTTCATTCTTTAGGAGATATGCCAAACTACACTTGGCAGGCCACACATGCCAAGAGAGGAGGGTCTGGGACATGGCCGGCTATGGAAGCAGCTTTTCTCAAAATATTCAAAATGGATGCCAGGGCGACATGCGCAAAGCCTTCATCACACACCAGCTATAGGAGGCACAGGACAGCTGCTCTGTACCAGCGTAAGCAGAACCTCTCCTGCTCTCCGGCTGTGCGCAGAAAGCGAACAAAACCAGCGGCTAAGCACACTGCTGCAGTGTTCGTTCAGAACCTGGCTCAAGTGCACCAGAAAGCTCCTTTTCAGCCACACTGTGCTCAGAATGCTTGTTTCTGCTTCAGCCAGCTCCTGGCAGCATTTGCACTGAGGGGCATAAGGTGCAGCGAGAAAGGAAGGAAATGGAGCTTGCCACGACTTCAGACAAGCATATCTGCAGGAGATATAGCTGTTCCAGAAGGAAGCAGGCGGGGAGAAGGTGTTCTTCCAGTACCCCCCTCTGCACGCAGCCTTGCCCGGCTAAAGACAGCGGATCGCGGCTTTCTCGCCCTGAAGCGCGCTTTAGCTCCGGACAAGCTCTGCTGCTCTCCGGCTGTGCGCAGACAGCGAACAAAGCAGCAGCTAAGCACACCGCAGCAGTGTTCGTTCAGAACTTGGACAAATTTCACCAGAAAGCTGCTTTTCAGCCACAATGTGCTTAGAATGCTTGGTTTTGCTTCAGCAAGCTCCTGGCAGCATTTGCACTGAGGGGCATAAGGTGCAGCCGAGATGGAACGAAAAGGAGCTTGCTACGACTTCAGACAAGCATATCTGCAGGAGATATAGCTATTCCAGAAGGAAGCAGGTGAAGAGAAGGCATTTTTCCTGTACCCATTTTCTTTGCCGCTTCTCCAGGGTAACATTTTAGGCAGGATTTTTTTTGTTTCTTTCATAATGCCACCTTAGTCCATTATGGCTTTTTTTTTGTTGAGGTGTTTTGATTTTTTTTTCATCCCTTTTTTTCATCTGAGTTAATTGAGACCATAGAAACTTCCTTTCACCGTGTCTTTTGTTTTTCTTTCTTATTGTTATTAGCTGTTTGAAATATCATTGTGTTTTATTTTAGCTCTACCTTTGATTTTCGCTTTGGGCCCCTTTCAGATTCGGAGCCCTCATGCAGGGTTAATGTCAGTGGTTTGCGAAATGTTTGTCTTTCTTGCTGGATGTGGTTTTGTGCAGCACCTGAATTTTTTCATTGTATTCTAGAAACACTCAGTCGTGTGGGGAGCTCCTCAGTTGTTTCAATGGTGTTTGATAGTAGGGCGAAAGCTCTGAAATGCTTTACTGTAGAACTCACTTGCCACAGAGTTTTTGACTCTGGAATAAAATTTGAACTCATCTGATTTGGAGTATGCTTACTGAAGTAACTTTGCTAAAGGAGTTGGAGGTAAGTTTTTCAATGGGGACACTTAGCAGATCAACAAAACCATAGCCAAACCTCAGCCTTTAGTAATATCAAGGTAACCTGTCTTTTGGATCTAGGTATCATCCAAGCAGCTGTGGCCGTATAACTCAAAGGATCAAACAATTCAGTGGTTACTGTGGTTTTTTGAGCCTGCTTTCTTCCTTCTATGAGGCTTATTGAAGAGGTGTTGTAATTAATACTGGCCTGGTCTCAAATCAAATTCTCATCTTCAACAAAAGAGTTCATTTTTAGCCTTTGAGTCCAAAGGACAAAAAAACCACAAACAAACAAACAAACAAACAAAAAAAACCCCACAAATAAACCAACCAAACAAAAAACCCCAAAACCTAAACAACAACAACAACAACAACAAACCCTCCCCCCCCCCCAAAAAAAAAATCCCCAAAACAAGAAACACATGAAGAGAAAATAGGGGGAAGTAGAAACTTTGTGATTGACTTCAATTTCTCCAGTAGACTGGAAATGGTTGTGTATGTATGCATAAATTACTGAAGGTTTCCAGAATTTTTCTTTGAAGTTGTTCTTGGCAGGTAAGTAAAATGACAAGTCTCTAAGAAGAACTGACTTTATTTCTAGACATCTGGAATCCAAACCAACTACTGCAAATTTTTATTCTTTCTACTTGATGATGTTTTTCTAGTTGTGTTACCATCTTACTCTGCTGTGTCTGGGAACATTTTGTTGAGGAGGACAACACAAAACCAAAGGGAAAAGGCAGCGATACAAAGGGGCATATCAGAGTAAGGCAAACATGTTCCATAGCCATGTTCCATAGCCATGAGAGCAGCAGCTGCACATTGTGTACCGCTGCATTGTAGTTTGGGGTCTGAAATTTGAACTCCTTTTCTTCTTAGTCCACAGAACCGCCCTCCTTCCTTTTCTAGTAGTGCAGACTTAGAGAGTTTGTTAACTCTTATGTTTTGGTGAAAGCCTAAGAAACCTTTCTAGCCAAACAGGCTCGGGGCTTCTTCTCTTCAGTCAGATGTCAAGAGTCCTAGATATCTTGGAAGACGACTGTATGTGGAGGAATGATGATTATTGCAGACGGGATGGACAAACTCCTCACAACAAATGACAGGTATTTACAATTGGAAGTATTGTATTGAAGTCAAATACTACTTGTAAAACATTTGGCTCAACTGATACGTTCTTTTCATGTAGTTAGGCTTCCATGAATGCATTCAACGATCCTGACAGCTCCAAATTTGTGTTCACGTTGAGCACACGAGCAGGAGGTCTTGGAATCAATCTGGCTACTGCTGATGTTGTAATTCTCTGTGATTCAGATTGGAATCCACAAGTAGACCCCCAGGTTATGGTAAAATTCCAGATGGACATTTTGGTGTTTTTTGGGTTTTTTTTCTTTCTCTCTCACAGAACTTTGCTAGAAACATGTACTTGCAAAAAGAAATTGGTATTTTCCCATTGTAGCACAGGAGTAGGATTTGTTGAGACCAATTTTCAGTTCAAGTGCAGCCTTCTGCTGTGTGGAGCCATTAGTCACATTTGGGCTACCCAGTGTTTTATGCAGTGGGAAATGCTGGATGTATGCATGAAGGAAAATAGCTCAGGTGATTGAAAAAAATGAAATCAATCCAGGTTGTTAATCCCAAAAGTAGAACACTTGAAAGCTTTACTATTGCAGGGAGTGGAGGTGAATGGGTGAAGCTCAGCTTTGATTTCCAATGGTTGTAGAAGTTCAGACTGGGTGAGTGGCTTAGGTGGGAAAGAGGCTGGGCAATAGGTATGGTGTCTCTGATCAGGGAAGGCAGCAAACGGTGCTGCTCCTGCTGTGGTTGAGAGCTCTCCTCAAGAGAAATTTGATAGGCAATTGCCTCTTTTCTCAGAAAAATTCCTGCTGTAGACTTGCAGTGTAACAAGCAGAGGCAAAAGAAGATGATGCAGAGCACAGGTAGGTAGAGCAAGTGAGCTGCAGGCACCTGATCTCAGGAAAAATCACCTGATGGTGATTATTTTTCAGCATCTTGATGATTTTTGTCTTCCAAGTGATGAGTTGATTTTGACTTTTTTGGATGAATTGGATCTCTTTGGCCGAGAAAATGTCATATGGCAATCATATTCTGATGGGGTTCCTCAGTGTGCAGAAAGCTTTTCTGGCAGGAAGTCTTTCAAGAATTCTCTGCACAAGAAAGAAACATCTAGAATTTGTGAATGATCTAGATGAGTTGGATTGCTGTGGTGTTTTGGGGTTTTTATCCTGTGAACAAGGTTGCAGAGGTGCCGCAGAGGGGGGGGAGGAGGGGTGGAACCAGGCCTCTGCGTTTACCGAAAGTGTCTCTAAGGCTATTGAGAGATCACTCCAGCCAGCACTGCCTGGTGCTGTACAGAACGACCCTTCTCACACCCGTGCCGGTGTATGGCACATATTCTCACTCACCCACAGAGTTGGATAGCTCGTGCGTCACCAGAGACAAAGAACTCAGAGCGCTCAGTCAGCTGGATATTCCAGAAGTTTATTCTGAAGGGTTCCAAGGTGAAAGAGGAAGAGAGACCCTCGTTGTCTATATTTATAGGGATAGCTGGAGGGTCAGGTAAGAGGAGGCGGGGGGAACATCGCAACCAATGGGGAGAAGCAAGGGATGGGATCAGGGGTTAGGTTACAGCTGGGGGGATTTACATAATTTGGGGAGGGACCATCGTGTTCTCCAGGGGGGAGACTAGGATGTCTCCCACCAGTGAAGCCCTGCTGTACTGGAACCACTCGGCTCCCCAGCAGTTCCTGAGGTGGTATTATCCACCACAACACAGAGGCCCCAGTCCAGGGCTTCTCCTGCGTGGACTGGGACACAGCTTCCCTGTTTCCATCAGTCCTCAAGGCCCACAAGATGTGCAAGTCACATCATTGGATTTCTTGCCACCTTTTTCCCCTGGCATGCCCCCAAGCCTTCGGACAAAGCAGCTGCTGAGTTGTACTGCTCTGGCCTTGAGGTGAACCTTCAAGGCCTGAGGGATTTTCCTTTTCCTTTTGTCTTTCTTCCCGCGTTAGAGAGAAGACAAGGGGGATACTCCCAGGAAGAAGAAAGAATTTCAAGAAACCCAACCAAATGATTTCGGCCTCCAGCAAAGAAAGACTGCAAGAAATTGAAGTGAGTATGCAGCGGTGGGATGTCAGAAAGATGTGTAAATCTAAGTCTTTCTTCAGACGGCTGAGACGAAGAACTGCATCTCCTGTCGTGATACTCGAGAGGTAGTTTCTAACATCACGTGCCTTCTGCAACTTGAAATGCTGCAGATTGGCCTTTACATGCTGGAAGCAAGCAGTGCAGAAAGCAGCTCTGTAGGTGCAGGTGGGTACGGCTAGGGAGTCTTTCCCTTCTGACATCTTCTTCGAGCCCAGAGGCGTTGGGGCTGACGTGGAGCTGGGGGAAGAGCTATTGCAACTGCCGTAGGAATGGAAGAGCTTGAATTCTGGAGTTCCCTCCTCCCTTTTTCTCAGGGAAAATGAGCAGCTGTCTTAGTCATGTGCTGGCTTTTGGAATGGGAAGGATGGCAGGTGTTTTGGAGGAGAGAGGGCTCTTGATCAGGTCGGGGATGGTGCTGTGCTCTGTGTCCAACAGTCCTCCGTGCAGCATCAGCGGTGCCAAGACAGAGACGCTGGAGAGCACGCTATGTGCAGGGAGCAGAGAGCAAAGCATGGGAAAAATGGGTGCTGAAAGAGGGCAGGGCAATGACCCGTACACAGCAGAGTCGGGCAAGAAGTGCAGCATCACACGTGAGCCTTCTCACTAGGTTTCACTTCATTTCCTCCTCTTCTGATGCTGCAGTCCATCAGCTGGGATTCATTGCTTGGTGTGTTCTTGGAAACTTGGAGAAGCTGACTCAAACTTATGTCAATGAGCAGTGGTGAAACAAGGTTGAGAGCTGTTTGGTTCGGCTCATTGTTGCCAGAGTGCCCCGGTCATGCTCATTTCAGATGATCAGAAAACTCCTAGGCCGCTCTACTATTAAATGTGAAAGTCTCTGCCACTTTCACTTTCTCTCACCTCTCACTTGATGCCTCTCAATATTGGAAGCGTTGTCTCCTTGGGACACTGGAAAGAATTGCTTCCGGATGTAGCCAAGTTTTAGGAAATGCCTCCATTGCATGCACATGCTAAGAATGGATTTGCTTCTCTTGTGCGGAGCACCGAAAGCTTCATTCCAAACTGAGACGAACAATGTGGTGCTGCCACCACTGCCAGGCATGACTACTGCACAACGTGCTCCAAGCTCTAGCAGCACAAGCCAAAAGAGAGCCAGAACGGAGACACTGACAACCTGCCTGCCACGGATAACGCTGCCAGGAACCAGGATCCTTTCTTATCCAAGGACAGCAAAGTGCAGGAACATCACAAGGAGCTATCGAAGAGCATCAACACTGGCATCCAGGAGACCTGGGGGGAGCTTCCCTGCAA